>JAHRHZ010000111.1:4247556-4461847 GCA_024137785.1 Ginglymostoma cirratum | reverse complement strand
TTCACAAGCTTCAAAATCTCCCCTCCCCCAACCACATCCCAAAACCAACCCAGCTCATCTCCACCTCCCTAACCTGTTTTTCCTCTGACCTCAAGCCACACCCCCATCTCCTATCTACTAACATCATCCCGCCCCCTTGACCTGTCCATCCACCCTGGACTGACCTATCTCCTCCCTACCCCACTACTTACACTCACCTTTACTGGCTCCATCCCCGCCTCTTCGACTTGTCTGCCTCCTCCCCACCTATCCTCTCCTCTATCCATCCTCTATCCGCCTCCCCCTCTCTCCCTATTTATTTCAGAACCCTCTTCCCCTCCCCCATTTCTGATGAAGGGTTTAGGCCCGAAACGTCAAGTTTTCCTGCTCCTATGATGCTGCTTGACCTGCTGTGTTCATTCAGCCCCATGATTGTTATCTCAGCTGGAATTGGTGTCAGGAATGCACCAACAGCTCAGTCACAATGAAAAACAATGGTTTCAAACACTGATGCCTTTGTGTGTGTATTGGGGTGAGTTGGGGGGTGTGGTGAGGAGGGAAGTAGTCTGCATGAATACACCTCAGTTAGGAAAGCACAGTGAGGGCTTTACTATAGATTGATAGTAAGGGTGTTTTAATGACACTAATGTTAAAACTCTGCATCGGCCCCTGAATTACTGCTTTCCATCAAGTTGAAAACAATGCTTCTGGCCAGTTAAGCTCAGATCAGTCAATGCTTAAGTACACCATGTTCCATGTATTGGTGGGTTGAGACCCAAGAAACTTCAAAATCCTGAACAAATACAAATATAATAACTTTTTTGTCTGTACCCCAAATATCACATGCTTACCCTAATGCCACTAGTCTCAATGGCAGTCGTGAAATATCTGTACCTGACTATTAATAGAAATGTTGAAATCTGCATAGCACATTTATAAATTTTTGAAGTGTTAAAGGGAAAATTGATCACTTAAAATCCAACCACTATTGCAATTTAAGAAAAAGAGTCACCAACTTGCATCTGTAATCTCACATTGATGGCAATGTGAAAGTGAACAGATATCTGATGTTAAGCAACTTCCAGCTCCTTTATTTCAATCCATTTGCAAGATGTGGGCATTGCTGACTGGGTCAGCATTTATTGCCCACATCGTTGCCCTTGAGAAGATGGTGTTGAGCTGCCTCCTTGAACTACTGCAGTCCATGTGTTGTAGATAGACCCACCATGTTGCAAGAGAGGGAATTCCAGGATTTTGAACAAGTGACAATGAAGGAATGGTGATAGATTTCCAAATCAGGGTGGTGAGTGGCTTGGAGGAGAACTTACAGGCAGTGGTTTTTCCACGTGTCAGCTGCCTGTGTCCTTCTAGGTAGTAGCCGTGGGTTTGGAAGGTGCTGTCTAAGGAGCTTTGGTGAATTTCTGCATTGCATCTTGTAGATGCTACATAATTGCTGCAACTTACTGAGTGCTGGCAGTGGAGGAAGTGAATTTTCTTGCATGTTGAGCCAATCAAGTCAGCTACTTTGTCCTGGATGATATCAGCTTCTTGCATGTTATTGGAGCTGCACTCATTCAGGCAAATGTGGAGTATTCCATCACACAATTCTGGCCCCCTCTCCTATAGGAAGGATGTTGTGAAACTAGAGAGGGTTCAGAAAAGATTTACGAGGATGTTGCCAGGGTTGGAGGGTTTGAGCTATAGGGTGAGGCTGAATAGACTGGGGTTATTTTCTCTGGACTGTCGAACACTGAAGGGTGATCTTAAAGAAGTTTATGAAATCCTGAGAGGAATGGATAGGGTAAATAGGCAAGGTATTTTCCCCAGAGTGCTGAATTCCAAAACTAGAGGGTATAGGTTTAAGGTGAGAGGAGAAAGATATAAAAGGGGCCTAAGGGGCAACTTTTCACACAGAAAGTGATGCGTGTATGGAATAAGATGCCATAAGAAGTGGTGGAGGCAGGTATGATTACAACATTTAAAAGGCACCTGGATGGGTATATGAATAAGAAGGATTTAGAGGGATATGGGCCAAATGCTGGCAAATGGGACTAGTTTTTTATAGGATATCAGGTCGGCATGGATGAGTTGAACAGAAGGGTCTGTTTCCATGCTGTATATCTCTATGACTCTATGACTTTTGACTGATGTGTTTGATGGTGGA
This sequence comes from Ginglymostoma cirratum, assembly GCA_024137785.1. Taxonomy (NCBI): domain Eukaryota; kingdom Metazoa; phylum Chordata; class Chondrichthyes; order Orectolobiformes; family Ginglymostomatidae; genus Ginglymostoma; species Ginglymostoma cirratum. The sequence goes on along the minus strand of JAHRHZ010000111.1, from coordinate 4,459,704 downwards.
TAGGCTTTAGGGAGTTAGGATATGAGTCACACACTGCAGAATTCCTAGCCATTGACATGTTTTTGTAGCCACGGTATTTCTATGCCTATTTCAATTCAATTTCTGGTCAATCGTAACCTTCAGGGGTGATTCAGTGATGGTAAATGAGGTGACTATTAGATTTCCTCTTGTTTGAGATAGTTATTGTGTGGTACTAATGTTACTTGTCAGTTGTCAGCCTGTGTTTGGATACCGTTCAGGTCTTGTTGCATTTGGGCATGGATTGCTTCAGTACGTTGGTGGGGAATATGCTGGACCATGAGGGTGTGGATTGTGTTGGAATACAATTCTTCTGCTGATGTTGATGGCTCACAGCACTTCATGGACATGTTGCAAGTTGTTAGTTCTGTTTAAAGTCTGTCCCATTTCATAGGGTAATAGTGCTACACAGTACAATGGTGGCTCATCTTCAAGATGAAGATAGGATTTTATAACCGTGTGGCTAGTTTTGTTAGTAGTGTTGTTGTTGAGTTGCCCTTACTTAGGGACATTGAAGTCTCCAATCAGAATATATCTGGGCCCTTGTGGTTCCTGTAAGTGGTGTCCAACATATAGGAGTACTAATCCTTTACCCAAGGATGAGGGTGGGGGCAATACATGATAATCAGCAGAAACTATTCTTAACCATGTTTAACCTGAAACTGTGAGACTTCATGGCATCTTGTGGCAGACAGCGTTGTGGTCCCTCAGGGAAAGTCTCTCTTGACACTACAGCACTGTGCCACCTCTGCTGGTTCTGTGCTGTCAGTGGGACTGGACATATCCAGGGAAGTTGCGATGGAAGTTGTCTGGGGCATTGTGTGTAAGAGTACCTTGAATATGACTAGTTTGACAGACAGTTCCCTAATTTTGGTCCAAAATGCTGAAAAGGAGGATTCCACTTGCGCTGTTGTTGTTTTTGGTTCAACATTGTGCTACTTAAAGAACCAGAAAAAATAGCCTCACGCAACCAACTCCTTTCCACAGACCTGGAGACACTGGGTTGCAGGATCCATAAGACCATAAGACCATAAGACATAGGAGTGGAAGTAAGGCCATTCGGCCCATCGAGTCCACTCCGCCATTTAATCATGGCTGATGGGCATTTCAACTCCACTTACCCGCACTCTCCCCGTAGCCCTTAATTCCTTGCAAGATCAAGAATTTATCAATCTCCGCCTTGAAGACATTCAACGTCCCGGCCTCCACTGCGCTCCATGACAATGAATTCCACAGGCCCACCACTCTCTGGCTGAAGAAATGTCTCCTCATTTCCGTTCTAAATCGACCCCCTCTAATTCTAAGGCTGTGCCCACGGGTCCTAGTATCCCCACCTAACGGAAACAACTTCCCAGCATCCACCCTTTCTAAGCCATGTAATATCTTGTAAGTTTCTATTAGATCTCCCCTCAACCTTATAAACTCGAATGAATACAATCCCAGGATCCTCAGCCGTTCATCGTATGTTAGGCCTACCATTCCAGGGATCATCCGTGTGAATCTCCGCTGGACACGCTCCAGTGCCAGAATGTCCTTCCTGAGGTGCGGGGCCCAAAATTGGACACAGTATTCTAAATGGGGCCTAACTAGAGCTTTATAAAGTCTCAGAAGCACATCACTGCTTTTATATTCCAACCCTCTTGAGATAAATGACAATATTCCATTCGCTTTCTTAATCACAGACTCAACCTGCAAGTTAACCTTTAGAGAATCCTGTACTAGCACTCCCAGATCCCTTTGTACTTCGGCTTTATGAATTTTCTCACCATGCAGAAAATAGTCCATGCCTGTATTCTTTTTTCCAAGGTGCAAGACCTCACATTTGCTCACGTTGAATTTCAGCAGCCATTTCCTGGACCACTCTCCTAAACTGTCTAAATCGTTCTGCAGCCTCCCCACCTCCTCCGTACTACCTGCCTGTCCACCCAACTTCGTATCATCGGCAAACTTCGCCAGAATGCCCCCAGTCCCTTCATCCAGATCATTAATATATAAAGTGAACAGCTGCGGCCCCAACACTGAACCCTGCGGGACACCACTTGTCACTGGTTGCCATTCCGAAAAAGAGCCTTTTATCCCAACTCTCTGCCTTCTGTCAGACAGCCAATCCTCAATCCATGCCAGTAACTCACTTCGAACACCATGGGCCCTCACCTTACTCAGCAGCCTCCCATGAGGCACCTTATCAAAGGCCTTTTGGAAGTCTAGATGGATAACATCCACTGGGTTTCCCTGGTCTAACCTACTTGTTACCTCTTCAAAGAATTCTAACAGGTTTGTCAGACGCGACCTCCCCTTACTAAATCCACGCTGACTTGTTCTAATCCGACCCTGTACTTCCAAGAATTTAGAAATCTCATCCTTAACGATAGATTCTAGAATTTTACTAACAACTGAGGTTAGGCTAATGGGCCTATAATTTTCCATCTTTTGCCTTGATTCTTTCTTAAACAAGGGGGTTACAACAGCGATTTTCCAATCTTTTGGGACTTCTCCTGACTACAGTGACTTTTGAAAGATCACAACCAATGCCTCTGCTATTTCCTCAGCCACCTCCCTCAGAACTCTCGGATGCAGCCCATAGGGGCCAGGAGATTTATCAATTTTTAGACCTTTTAGCTTTGCTAGCACTTTCTCTTTTGTAATGCCTACCATACTCAACTCTGCCCCCTGACTCTCCTTAATTGTTGGGATATTACTCATGTCTTCCACTGTGAAGACTGACGCAAAATACTTATTAAGTTCTTCAGCTATTTCCTTATCTCCCTTCACTACCCTTCCAGCATCAGTTTGGAGCGGCCCAATGTCTACTTTTCCCTCTCGTTTGTTTCTTATGTATTGAAAGAAATTTTACTATCATTTCTAATATTACTGGCTAGCCTACTTTCGTATTTGATCCTCTCCTTCCTTATTTCTCTCTTTGTTATCCTCTGTTTGTTCTTGTACCCTTCCCAATCTTCTGATTTCCCAGTGCTCTTGGCCACTGTATAGGCTATCTCTTTTTCTTTGATACCTACAGTTTGATCCTAACAGTTTCCGGTCTGACCTTCAGACTACCATCATCAATGCCTGCAAAAACTTGGTTGGCCACTCAACGAGGAAACACCAGACTGGTTTGATGAGAATGATCATGAGATCCAGGAACTATTAATCTGGAAGTGCATGGTATTTCTGAGTGTAAAACAGCTGCAGTCAAAAGAAAAAACGCAGGCCTACAAGTGACTTTAGGCAGAGGTACAAAACCAAACCCATGATGTAAAGTGATGGGTGGAGAAAGTACTGGAGGCCCCATGCACTGACATGCATGGTTTTGTCTGTGCTGTCAAAACCACGTATGGATCAAACGCCCAAGGCTTCATCCCACTGCTGGCCAAGGACATAGTGACTGTTATCAAAGATAAAGAAGCCATGAAAAAAAACTGGAGGAGAAGTACTTCAAGATCACCTCAACCAGGTCTCTGTTGTTGATCTGAGCATTCTTCAAGACAGTGTCCTTGACCAAGCCAACATCCCTACATTGAGGCACTGACCACCCTTGATTGGTTACAATAGGCTAGGCACATCTTCTGCATGACCAACATGAGACTCCCCAAGGAGGTGTTCAATTCCCAGCTTTGAAACAGCATGCGAGCCCAAGGTGGACAGAGGAAGCACTTCAGTGATACCTTCAAGGTCTCACTAGCAATGTGAGGCATTCCCACAGACGTCTGAGAATCACTGGTCCAAGACCTCCCAATGTGGAGGAGGAGTATTTGGGAAGGCAAGTAACTCAAGACTTGTTATTGGGGAAAACTGGAAGCCGGATGAAAACAATGAAAGTAGTGCACTGCCACACTAATGCCCGACCCGCCCCTTCCTGTGATCGCCACTTGCCCAAGTATAATAAAGCCTGCACAGCCAGCTACGGACTCAGCCTGAGAGTGGAAGAGAGTCATCCTCGTTTGCAAGGGACTGGCCCGGATGAAAATGTTGTTTTTGGTGCCTAAGTCGATACTAAGTGGTTTGTCCAATTTCATACATTTTTTGGAAATTTTTTAGCTGTTTGGTACAACTAGGTTACTTCAGAGAACAGTTAAATGTCAACCAGTTGCTGTGGATCTGAAGTTACAAGAAGATCATACTGGAAAAAGATGGCAAATTTCCTTCCTTAAAAGATATTAGTGAACCTAATGGGTTTTAACTACAATGGTTTCATGGGCATCATCAACCTTTTAAATCCAGATCTTAATGAATTCAAATTCCACTATCTGCCACAGTAGGGTTCAAACCTGGGCCGACTGAATGTTATCTGGGTGTCTTCATTAATAGTTCAAAGACAATATTGCTACACCATCTCCTCCCTGTGCTCTTCACTACAATAATACTAAGGGATACTTTACAACTACTAGGAGGGATCAGGCCTTGATTTAATGGTTCATCTGATAAAGACCATCTGCAACAGTGGAACACTCCACAAGGACTGCACTGGAGTACCAGACTGGATTGTGTGTCATGTCTCTGTAGTGAGACTCAAACCCATAACCTCCTGACTTGACTGAGTGTTAATGTGTGCTTGATAAATGCTGGCCTGTAAGCCTAGATTATAGGCTCACCCTAGTTAGCACCCTGCAGATGTCATTGAGAAAACAGGTACCACTCAACATACTTTTGATTTTCTAAAGAAGGGTCTAGACCTAAAACGTCAGCTTTCCTGCTCCGCTGATGCTGCTTGGCCCGCTGTGTTCATCCAGCTCTACACCTTGTTATCTTGTCCACTCAACATACTGTTCCCTTGTAGTTCTCATTTATTCACACTTGAAGGCAAATCTTCTTTTGGCTGTTACAATGGCCTTACTTTAAAAGCAATACTAATGAGAAAGGTTTACCTTCTAGGCAAAAGTAGTCATACTTTTTGAATTCATCTTGACATATAGCCCCATTCTGACATGGTTCTGATTCAAACTCATTCATCTCCATCTCACAGAATGACCCAGCAAAGCCCATAGGAAAATGATGCCACATATTAGTGCATTGTTTGTATGGACAGTAAATGAGAGTAAGAGCCACACACATTGATTCAGTGCATTTGATTCATATATAAAAGAGGGAGCATTTGATTTGAAATTTAATAAAACCAGATTTTCTTGTCTGAGAGTTTCAGCTTATCTAAAATTTTGCTGACAATATTTTAATTCATACTATTCTAGGTCCTAATTTACATCCATGCTTTCAAAATGGTTCCATGACTCGTCCTCTTCCTATCTCTGTAAACTCCTTCAGCCCCACAACTCTGTAAGATCTCTACCTTAACCACCCCCTAAATACTCATGCTTCCTGGTTCCAAATCTGGATCTGGGTGGGCAAGCCAACAGATCACTGGAGGCGGCACTTCAGGTAGATTAGGTAGTAAAAAAGGCTAAGGGCATGCTTGACTTCATTGGAAGGGGCATTAAGTATAGACAAATCATGCTGCAGCTTTGTAGAACTTTAGTTAAGCCACACTTGGAATATTGCATACAGTTCTGGTCACCACACTACTGGAAGGAAGTGCACGCTTTGGAGAGGATACAGAAAATGTTTACCAGGATGTTGCCTGGTATGTGAGGTTTTAGCTATGAAGAAAAGTTGGATAGACTGGGTTTGTTTTTCACTGGAACTCAGGAAGTTGATGGGAGTTTATAAGATTGTGAATGGCATGAATAGAGTAGAAAGTGTGAGGTTTTTTTCACCAGGGTGGAGGGGTCAATTACAAGGGGACACAGGTTCAAGGTACGAGGGGGCAAAGTTTAAAAGAGATGTGCGATGCAATCTTTTCTCACAAAGGATGCCAACTGCCTGGAACACACTGCCAGAGGAGGTGGTGGATGCAGGCACAATAGCAGCATTCAAGAAGCACCTGGATGAATACATGAATAGGAAGGGAATTAAGAAGATACATTTCTGCTAAGTGAATGCAGTTTTAGTATGGAAGGGCAAAATGTATCCACGCAGACTTGGAGGGCCAAAGGACCTGTTTCTGTGCTGTATTGTTCTTTGTTCAAACTCCAAAGTTCCCTTCAGAAATCAGTCGACTCTCCTTTCACCATTTGAGATGCTTTGTCATTGCTTCCTTTTTTGCTTCGTGTCTCAACACATGACACAAAGTCAGTTTTTCTATGATTATGTTCTTACTGAATGTCGAGGCATGTTTTATGATGTTAAAGATGCTTTAGAAACTCAAGTCTTTTCTTCTAAATTGTTGTTGCATATAAAAAGGAATCAAAGCATAACAACGTAAACTTCTATTGCCTTGCTTACATATCCCAAAACTAACAGTCCTATCAGCTGAAAAATGTTCCCATTACTACCAACTAATCAATAAATAACTAGAAGTTCTGCAATGGTTTCACATCTACATGGATTGACAAAGTGTCTTTGTGCTCATGGATACTGATAGAGACTGATAGGGTCTAATTTTACAAATACAAAGGAGCAATCACTCAATGAACACAATGTTACTTATCAGAAAGTGCTTATTTCCTGACCAGTGTTCTGTATTTATTTCTGTGGTTAAATACAAGTGAAATTTACAATGGGCACTTTAAGCTGCGTTACATGAATGACACTGATTGAGAAACACTGGATTGCACAAAATATAAAACACTGAGCGGTCTATACAGCACTACTGGACTATATGTAAACTCTCAATTCCCTTCTCCCTGTTTAGCTAGCTTTATAAATACCATACCAAGACGTTGTCTTAGAAAAATCCTGCATATCAAGTAGAAAGACAAAGGAAAATGAGTGTCATCCAAATATGCAGGCCACAATAACAGACAAAATGTATGGGGTATGTTGTCAGAAGCCTGTATCCAATAATACCCATACAAGTGCTCTAGCTATACTAGGAAGCCCATTCACATTGAAAGGAAATATTTCAGAAACAACCTTAAAGCTTCCATGAAAATCCAGCCTTTTAACATCATTACAATTTCACAAAGAGCGTTTCAAAATCATTCCAATCCATTACAGCATGCGTATGGCCACTTGGATTTCACAGCCATCTCAGTATACTTCTCCTAAAAGTTAAGCATTTTACTAATATGAGGAAAGACACCATTTCTTAAGAGAAGTTGCAGAAAGCATATCTATTCTACCTTCAAATTCCTCCAGTAATAATTTCCCATTCAAGAACATAAACTTATATAATGTCACTAACATAGTACAATGTCCCAAAACACTTCACAGAAGCATTTTAAATTAAAATATGACACCAAGCCACAGTAATAGATTATAATAGTGAGATAAAGAAGTATAAGTTAGGAATTCAAGAACTGTAGGGCCTGGGAAAACATTTGGACATCCCTCTTTCCTTGAAACCTCAATATTATACCTTGGGTCATTCAAATGTGTCTTGAAATCCTCATATTTTTCAATCCCCTGTAGTAATATGAAAAAAATCAATTACTATCATCCAGGTGGAACAATCTCAAAAAGATCTAAAGTTATCTCCACACAAAAATAAACAAATTAGGGAAAATGGCCACCTCTACATATTTGGAAACATTTAGTGCGGTCACATGGACATCTTTATTGGGTGAATTCCTGGAGAGTTTATCACATGACCTTTGACCTCTAACTTTCCATTCCTGGACTCCAGCTATTGGTTACCCAAAGCGGACTCATGGTAGCGGCTGCAATGATGAGGTCCAGCGAGGACTCAGAGTGGTAACGACATCAGTGGAGGCCAGATGGTAATGATGATTGGTGACTTTTGTTCTAGCAGCAGCGCGGTGAAGGGGACTCGTGCTTGGCCACCAGGCCCATGGCCCATGATGGAACACTTAACAAGAAGGACTGTAAAGGTGGACACTTTATTTCTTCATATTTTGCCTTTATATTCTGTTTTGGTTTACTTTTCTGTGCTTTAAGATAGCACTGGTGAGCGGTGACACTGTACGACACTTTTCATTGTATTTTGTAACAAGACACATGTGACAATAAATAAATCAAACATCAATCTTCAAGATTCACCCTCCTTCACTACCAATGTTAAAGTGACTAAGCTCTTTGACTGATAGTCAATAAGCATCCAACAGGGTATAATACTGCCTTTTAACTAACTCAAATACTGCTGCTCAACTAAAATTGAATAACAAGAGATTTAAAAATAAAGTCTATAATTTACTTTCCAGAGTTGGTTACAGCATTGTCCTGAAGATGAATCCATACTTCCTGCAGTCTCCAGAGAACATCAGGGCATTCCTTACAGCTTCACAACACTGTGAAATAGTTACAACACTGGAAATGCAGTAGTTAATTTACACACAGCAAGGTTCCAGAAACAGCAATCTGATCATGACCAGTTAATTTGCATTTTCTTGAGCCTGAATTACAGTGGGGAAAATTCCTGTGCTCTTTCCACAGAGTGTCTTTTGATCTTTTGCATCTAACTGTGAGGATCCTTAGTTAAACGTCTAATTCGAAAGACAACCACTCAACTTTATTGCAGAATCATGCAGACCTGGTGGCTGAACCTGGATGTGCACCTCTTTTCCCAGTTTACAATTGATCCCAATTTTTTTGGGTGAGATGTGACTTACGCATAAGGGAAATTGAATCCAGAAGTAGTAGGAACTGCAGATGCTGGAGAATCTGAGATACCAAAGTGTAGAGCTGGATGAACACAGCAGGCCAAGCAGCATGAATACGCTGCTTGGCCTGCTGTGTTCATTCAGCTCTACACCTTGGTATCTCTCCCTTGAATCCAGAAGTACTGTTTGGTTTCAGTGTTGCGTACAAACAGACTCTTTTTTTGCTGTAACAATATTCTTTATTCTCATGTTAGAATCACAGATTTTAGAGTAGATGTACATGCTGTTGAAGTGCTGAAAAAGCCCACAGAACACTCATGATGTGATGTTATTTAAATTACAGCCCTTATGTTTCTGTCTGCCAGTGTCGAAAATATTTTCTGAAGAAGGATCACTGGACCCAAAATGTTAACTCTGATTTATCTCCACTGATGCAGCCAGATCTGCTGAGTTTTCCTAGCAATTTCTGGTTTTGTGTCAAAAATGCACAGTTTGAGCTATTTGTTAACATTTCTCTTTAGGAATTCAATTATGCTGTTATGAATGTTTGGTTGCTTTCCACAGCTATACTCATCTCTGCAGGGTGATCCTAAGTCCACAGTTCGATTAACAGCTCAAAAAGGTTGTTAAAGTATTGGGCTTCTTTGATGCAGGGCTATGAGTAGGAGATTGCTTGTTTTCATAAGACGTTATGTGGTTGAGGAGATTTACATTTTCAGTGGGCTTTCTGGAAGTTTTTTTTTAAATATAGTGAAGGTCATAATAGACGTTTACATCTTTATTCTGTCACAACATATGTCCAGAGATGTGCTCATGGAGGGTGTAACAACAGAGGGTGGTGGTGGTGGGACAGGATGGGTTGGTACTATGTTGACATACGGACTATAAGTGGCGTGGGAGTGGTGGGGTCAAGACTGTCATGGTATGATTGGGGGAAGTGTCATAATGCCCACCCCTTGTTGCCTTTGAGAAGGTGGTAGAGAGCTGCCTTCTTGAACCGTTGCAGTCCACATGCTGTAGGTTGACACACAATGCCCTTAGGAGGGAATTCCAGGATGATTTGAAGAATAGACAGGGGGAAGTGCGGTGTGATGTGTTGTTTTGAGAGAGCCTGAAATCCAACAAAAAAATCATGACAATATCCTGGAGGACCTATTAACCAGCCAGCCTCAGCACTCAGCCTTATGGTTGCCTCCATTGTGCTTCTGGGAGCGGTGGGTTTGATTCCATCATGTATCCGCTACATGGTGAAAAGTTGGCCTGATGAGTCTCTATCCAGCAAGACAGGTCAGCTGAGTTTGGAAGTTTCCCAACTCAATTAAAGAAGTCCAGTTCAACAGTAGAGCTCAGGCACTGGATCAAGCCTTGAACCTATCACCTTCCAAAACAAAGGTGAGAGTGCCGCTATCAAAGCCAAGTTTAACACTTAATCTATTTATTTAAAATCTGTTCTGCTGTTATTTTGCTACAAGTGCTAATCTGTTGACTTTGAACTGCATTCAACTGTGGAAGAATTTCAATAGCCCAATGAGATGTGGCTATTAACAGAAACTAAAAATATGTGGTTAGCGCGAGAGACAAGATTATACAAATGAGAACTGTCGTTATAGACCGCAAAGGATAATGGAGGAACTCAGAAAAAATCTCAGAGCTTCATTATTCTTGCTGAAGGAGTTTTAAAGTTTAAGTTATTAATGCGGTTTATTAGTTCTTGACTGAATTCCATTGATTAAGCTAGCGGGAGAATGTATTAATTAATTAAGTTCCTGGATAATTGCTATAGGCAATTTATTTACAAACTGGCGTTGAAGAATCTTCACACAGAAATTTTTTTTATAAATTAATCAGTTGCTGTTTGCAATTAATGATAAAACCTGTATCTCAATTTATCAATTTATACACTGACTCACCACCACAATTGCTATATTAACACTTGTCTGACATTACGTACTGGATGAGCAGAAATTTCCGCCAATTAAGTATTGAGAAGACAGAAAGTCATTATCTTCGATTCCCGATACAAACGCTGTTGCCTCACCATTGTTGCTATACCACATCTTGGCAAGTATCTCTGAGGCTGAATCAGGCTGTTTGCACCTTGGTGTTATATTTGACGTTGAGATGAGTTGAAGACAGTATGATAAATGACTGATATATCATTTCCAAGTGCCAATTAAGCATCGCACTCTGACTTTCCCAGCATTCTCTGGCACATCACTCTACGATAACACACACTCTGGAGTTCTACCTATTCCTTTCTCTCCATTTCCAGCTGAGCAGCCAGCACCCACATTCACTTGCGTTCATTTTCATCTCGAACCCATGCCTCACTATCACCTTGCCCCAGATGTTATCCTGTGGGTTCAAGTCCCACTTCAAAACTTGTCAGCAAAGGGACATGCTTTCATAACTTGGCTAAATAGGTTGGTTCTTAGCCTGTGAACCCTTCTGATATACAGTGACAGATATTAAGAGTGGTAGAGCCTTCCGGTCATCCACGCATGATAGCTCCTGGTGACATGCTAGTGACCTGTTCCATGAAAACCCAGCTGTGAACAGACATAAACACATGCTTTGTCTGCCTTATACTTTGCAAGGTGAGGAAAGCTGGTTACCTCTGATTAAAATAGGACATAAATGAATATCATGCCAATGCTCTTCAAGCCTGTTGTGCAATTCAATACGATCATGGCTGATCTGAGTTTAATTTCAACTCCCGTTCCTCCATACTCTCAAAAATCTTTTATCCACTCAATAATAATAGTTTATCCACCTCTAACTTAAAAATATTTATAGAATCTGCATCCACTGCCTTTTGAGAAAGTGAGTTCAAAAGACTCACAACCCTGTGAGTGAAAAATATTTCCTCATTTTTATCTTAAAAAGATGTCTCTTATTTCTATACAATAAGCCCTAATTCTAGATTCTTCCACAAGAGAAAACATCCTTTAAACATTCACACGATCAAGTCCCCTCAAGATCTTTTATGTTTCAATTAAGTAAGCTCTAACTCTTCCAAACTCCAAAGAATACAGACCTAGCTGTGTAACATTTCCTTATAAGGCAATTCCCTTATTCCAGGTATTAGTCAACCAAATCGTCTCTGAACTACTTCCAATGCACTAACAACCTTCTGTAAGTATAATGCCCAGTACTCTACAGAGAACTCTAGATGCAGTCTTAGCAAAACCCTGTTTAATTGAAGCATAAACTCTTTATTCTTGCATTCAATTCCTCTTGCAATAAAATGTAACATTTCATCAGCATTCCCGATTACTTGGTTTACCTGCAAGAACCCATCAGCTGTAACTGGGAAATAACGTTTATATTTTTAAGTGATTAGTATTATTATGAAGGCCAAAGCCTGTGGCGCAGGGAACCAAAGATGACACAAAATAAATCAAGACATCATTTTCTTAGCTTAGGGTGGAAAAGCTGATTGGAAGGGAAAACAATGTTCAAGGAAACTTGCAAAACCAAACAATCTGTATTTATCTAGTGCTTTTCACAACTTCAGGACATCCTATTGCACGTAATGTTCAATGGCTTTGTTGCCCCTTCGAAAGGACAAATCAAAATATTTACAAGGCTCTGCCTGAAACACAAGCAGTCATTGCATTCCAGATCCTCATGCATACCCATCATCGTCTGCACCATATATTTCCATTGCAGGGAGTAGAATGGCTGACCGCTTGACACAACTTTCTTGAGGCTTCCAAGAGGATTTATTTTCAGAAACTGAAGTTGGAGTTGCAGGAAGATGTAGAAGCAGTCCAGTTAGATCAGCAGTGATGGGTTTGAAGGAAGAGTTCAGCATAACTCATTTTGTTTATCAATTTGAAATTCCTTGGATTCAAAGAAGCAAAGCATAAGCATCATTGTGCTATGCATATTAAGCATCATTATGCATATTAAGCCTATGTGGCTTGGACAGAAAAAAGCGTGTGAGAAAAGAAACATTGACATTTTTGTATTGGCATTTGCAACTTCAAACCATCAAAAAGACTTAAAATTAACTAAATAGTAAGAATTCCATTATTTTTCTGAGCACCAATGTTAAACTGAGTGGTTTGGAGTTCCTTGGCCATAATCTGTCTTCCAGCTGGAATGGAATTAGCCATTGAGCAGCCCTCTAGCTCTATATCTTTTTCTAAGAAGTTATTAAATATACGAAAAAGACTCTCTGCTGTCACTTTCCTAATTACTTCTTAAATGCACAAGATACAGACCAGAGATTTAATGCTCTGTTTGATCAGTTTATTTAATATATCTCCTCTTTTAATTTTAAATGCAATTACATAATTTTTAAACTCATCTTGCAATGTCATACTCACCTGATCCTTTCCCAAGTCATTACTACAGTTCAATAATTATTTCATCTTTCAACACTTTTCTTCACAAAGTAGTGTGATGGGATTCCCAGGGCAAAGGGGGCCTCAGTTAAACAGCTCATTTGAAAGACTGCATATCTCTCCCTTCAACCTTGCACTGGACTGTCTCTGGAAATGCAGATGATCAGATGGCAGAAACACACCAAGGCATGTCAGGATGTTTCAGGTGGTAAACACTCCAATACACCCACAAATGTCACAGTGATGCCATATTTCTCCACTAGAGAGAAGCAAGGGACATTTCAGCTCAAGTCAATACCTATCATGACTAAAGACACCCACTCCTCTCCAAGATTGATCACCTCTCAGATTACATAAGAAGATAAGAACTAGGAGCAGGAGGAGGCCATCTGGCCCCTCGAGCCTGCCCCGCCATTTAATTAGATTATGGTTGATCTTTTGGAGACTCAGCTCCACTTACCCACCCACTCATCATAACCCTTAATTCCTTTACTGTTCAAAAATTTATCTAGCCTTGCCTTAAAAACATTCAGTGAGGTAGCTTCAACCGCTTTGCTGGGCAGGGAAGTCCACAGGTTCACAACCCTCTGGGTGAAGAAGTTCCTCCTGACCTCAGTCCTACATCTGCTTCCCTTTATTTTGAGGCAATGCCCTCTAGTCCTAGTTTCACCTGCTAGCGGAAACAACCTCCCTGCCTCCACCTTATCTATTCCCTTCATAATCTTACATGTTTCTATAAGATCTCCCCTCATTCTTCTGAATTCCAATGAGTATAAACCCAGTCTGCTCAGTCTCTCCTCATAATCCAACCATCTCGGCTCTGCAATCAACCGAGTGAATCTCCTCTGCAACCCCTCCAGTGCTAGTATATCTCTTCTCAAGTAAGGAGACCAAAACTGCACACAGTACTCCAGGTGTGGCCTCACCAGGACTCTATACAGCTGCAGCATAGCCTCCCTGTTTTTAAACTCCATCCCTCTAGCAATGGCAGACAAAATTCCATTTGCCTTTTTAATTACCTGCTGCACCTGCAATCCCACCTTCAGCAATTCATGCACAAGGACACCCAAGTCCCTCTGCACAGCAGCGTGCTGCAATTTTTTACCATTTAAAACATAGTCCATTTTCCTGGTAATTGCAGCTTAATCAATGTTCTCTTCTTGAGGCAGGTGACTTTAAAGCAGATCTTGCTTAGCAAAACATTCCCGAGGCAGCCCAGGAAATCTCACTGATAAATCCTTGTTCAAGTAGTTCCCAGGAGGAAGAAGGTTCCTATTGTCCTGACAGCAGGATGGAAGGCAATGGTTAAAGGGGTGAAACCTGACTGACCGATGTTCCATCCCTATTTCTGACTCATTATCAAGTCATTTTCTTCTTCTCCAGGCCTTTAGAATTGAGAATGTTAAAGCGCTCAGTTACAGTCTTCAATTTCCACTACTTGTAGGAAGGTCTGCGCAGTGACCCACTACTGGGAGAGAGTTCTCAATTCCAACTGTTGTTCTTTTCAAAAAGTTCAAAACTCAAAAAAGGTCACGACAAAAGTTTGCAAAAGGTATGATAAAAAGTACAACAAGCTTTCTCTTAAAACACCATCTTGAAAAACCCATGGACAATCACACAGCAGTACTGATTTCAGGTCAGCCTTTGGCATAAGAGGGATTAATGATGGCTTGTATTTAGACACACAGCAAATGAGAGAATAGCATGAAAGATTTTCATTTTCCTAGACTGTACCCCTGGCAGTGAGAATAACAGAACAGTTCTTGTTTATAAATAACTTTAACAATCTCGGGATGTTCCAAACTGCTTTACAGATGCTGAAATACAAGTAAAGTATGTTTGAGGACAGCTAACTCCTGCAAACAGAAATGTGACAATGGGTAAATAATCTTTCTCAGTGATATTCATTGTGAGGCAAGTACTGACCAGGTGTCTAAAGATACAGTGGCTCAGTGATTAGCACTGCTGCCTCACAGTGCCAGGGACCCAGGTTCAATTCCACCCACAGTTGACTGTCTGTGTGTAGTTTGCATGTTTTCCCTGTGTCTGTGTGGGTTTCTGCCAGGTGCTCTGGTTTCCTCCTGTAGTCTAAAGATGTGCAGGTTAGATGGATTAGCCATGGGAAATGCAGGGTTACCAGGAGAATGGGTCATGGTGGGATGGTCTTCAGAGGGGCGGTGTGCACTTGTTGGGCCGATTGTCCTGTTCCCACACTGTAGGGATTCTATGATAACTCCACTGCACTTGTTTAAAGCAGTGCCATAGGATTTTTTATAACTACCTGAGAGAGCAGATAGTACTTCATCCAAAAGGTGGCACCTCTGACAGTGCAGCACTCTCTCGGTGCAGCACTAGAATGGGTGGCCAGATCTTTGGCAAGATATGGTGTGAACCCTGAACCCACATCCAACTGGACTTCGAAATAAGTGCGCTAGCCACAGCGAACACTGAAAGGGTGAACTATCTAGTCTTTGGGAGTTGCAAGAATCGGTAATTATGTCTCAATTGGTCAAGATAATGGATAGAGAATGGAGTGGGAAAACACAGAAGAATTAGGGGTTGCAAGATTTGTAACAATGACGTGCAATTATTAATGTAGAAACAAAAACATCACAATGTGCTCCACAGAAGCTGATGGGAAAACAACACTGAAGCTAAACAAAGACAGGAGAAGTTGGGGGTGGGGATGGGGAGGTGGGGTGGGGAAGGGTGTTGACCAAAAGCTTCGTCCAAAAACTGGATGTGGTGGAGGCTTTTTGAGATGGAACAGGAGACACAGGGAATTTCCTAGGTGACTGCAGAAAACTAGATCAACTGGAACAGAACCAAGTGGGTAAATCTGATAAAACAGGCATTCATAAACAGGCTCAGTATTAGCAATGAGACTGAACTGGAGATGGTCGTCTAATAGATCAAACAAAACCCAATGGGATCACACCAACCACACAGAAGCCTGGATCTGTGAGTCTGATATTGGTGGTGGGTAGGTTGTTGGAGGTGGCAGAAATGGTGGCTAATGATTTTCTGGATGTGGATACTGGTGACTTGGTAGGTAAGGACTAGTAGAACTCTACGGCTGCTGTGGGAGGGAAGAAAGGGAATGAGGGCGGAAGTGCGGGAGATGGGTTGGACCTGATTGAGGGCTCTGTCAACAACAGTGCTGGGGAGTCCTCCATTGAGGATCACCAGGCTGATCACTGAAACAGTCAACTTTGAATACCTGGGAAGGATTGGGGTGAGTAGGCAATGCAGAGTGACTAGGGTACTAAGAAGCTACAAAAAAACCCAAAAAGGTCAAGAAATAAGGTTTGAGGAATAAAAATTTAGTCAGCGTTCTCAAAGTCAGCATCCAAGTGAGTTTTGATGATGTATGACTCACCCAACAGTAAGTTGAAACATTTCCAAACCATGAACTATATTAGCATAGATTCTGGCTCATTTATTCAGATAAAAGTAATTGTTTTATTATAATGAAAGAGAGGTCAAATTTTCTCCAATTTAATTTGAGGAGTCAGAGGCTTCATTCACCTTTCAAAGACTTCTCGCTATGAAATCCATACTAGTTACTTCAAGGGCACAATAGATTAAGGAATGTTTTATGGTTCCATGTATTTTTTTTCAAATCAATTGACATTATTACCAGGAATAAAAGGGTAAAACCTTAATATATTGGATGACCTTATTGAAGATTTATGTGGAAATATTGAAATAGAAATTGAAAAATTGAAAATTACCACTCAGCAGTAATAAAGTACCCTCTCAGATGCTGCACCACAGATCAGTAATTAAGGATGCAGTGTGACTTGATAGGCATATCCCACCTTGCACTGGAGGGTTGAGATCCCATGATCAACAAATATGAGTGTGTCACAATAAATGCACAAAGAATCCAAGCAATGCCAGGCATTGTAAAAGAATCAATGAAGGGGGCAAAAAAACAAACAAACATTGACAGGAGAAATGCCTACAGGACTCCCTCAGAATGAGGATATCACTTAGACAAGGCAAGAACCATTCCTTGGAGTCTATAAATACAGGAAGGATGTTGCACAACTAGAAAATGATTCTGAACAAATAGGTATCATTCTCACTCTTACCACAATAGGGATAATAGGGCGAGGACAGGTGGTGGTGTGCCCGACATTTAGTCCTGACCTCCTATGAGGATAAAATCCTTGAGCCCATAGAAGTAGATATGATCATTTATGAAGTGAGGCTGAGATTTCCAAGTACCTCCAATTAAATAAAATTCATCCTGCAGTGCTGTGCTTGCTTCTATTCCCAACACTGCGGATGTATTTTCAAGATTCTCAAGCTCTACTTTTATTGTGCAACTCATTCCCTCTCTTGTCTCTGGCAGGTGCCAGCAGCATTTGACAACAAGAAGCCAACCTCTCTGGCCATCAGCTCCTACTCTACCTCTGAGGATGCAGACACAACCCCATCAAAGGATATACCAGAAGGGTCTAGGCCTGAAACGTCAGCTTTCCTGCTCCTCTGATGCTGCTTGGCTTGCTGTGTTCATCCAGCTCTACACTTTGTTATCTCAGGCTGCCTATTGCATCCTCCACCATCTCTGACACTGACACCTCAGAGGATATTTTAGTTAGAATTGACTTCGGAGCACATTTTGGCAACCACACCACTGGCACATCTCCGCAGCTGGCCAAGGAAGAAATGTCCTGGATTATTAGCGCTCGGAGGACTGCCAAAGACCAGGCACTGTTTCAGTCCCATATAGGAGAGGAACCTATTAATAGCTTAGTGAAAATAAAGTAACAGCATGGAGCAGCAGATAGGTTTGTAAATGGCATTTGATGGAAGGATTGAGCACTCTATTAATGTTATGACTGCCATGCTGTCAATATTTGCTAGATGAGTGCACAGATCTGCACTCCATCATACGAGCGCGACATGGCAACTAGGTATTCCTTTTTTCAAGAGATAGGGTGGTGAAGCAGGCACCCAGCTGGAGTAGGAACCAAACATAGTCCTCCAAGAAGTCTCCCGTTAGAGCACACAAGAAGTGAGCAGTCGGGAGGACCTCTGCCCTGCCTACAACCTGTAGATTTTGATTCCTACATGTCCTGGTTTTGCGGATTTACTCTGAATATCAAATCAAACAGCAGAATAGACTTAATATTCTTTTTTAAAGCAAGGTACACTACAAAAAATACTGAAGAATTTATCCACACATTGCTTATTATGACAAGTGAGCTTTTATTTTGACCAGTTCAAAGATCAGACCAGAACAGGTGATCAGCCCTCTCCATCCTAACTTCCTATCATTAATTGGTCGACCTCTCTCGGTCCAACTAAATTTTTACTGTGAGGTAAGCTGCTTTCTACTCTTTCAACACAAAGCATCTATACATTCAAAGTTTGACACTCTCCAGTTTCCAGTAATTGATCAATTTGACCACTGGCAAACATCGTAAATTGATCATGTTTGATCAATTAACTCATTATGACATGCTTGCGTCTCCTTTGAAAGAGGTTTATCTCTTGCTTTTAATTAACTTTGACATCAAACATCAGCTTGTGCATGCTGTTCACCACTTTTACATCATCCAATCAACTGTATGATACTTACACAGCACAATTACATGGCAACCATAAATTCAGCTGATAAATCCTCCACATTATCACAGTGTGTTTATCTTAAACAAAACTTCAACTTTTCCAGAGTTACTGTGACAGGGCAGCCCACCACTGCTATGTTCAAAGCTTGATATAAACAAATGTACACATTCCTTCATTCTAGCATAGAAACACTTTAAAAAACCATGACCTTTCTTATCATTAGGTCATCACCAAGTTTTAAATATTTTCTCCTTCTCATTTCCTTCTAACTTAATTTCATTTTGGTAACATAACAAATTTTAGTTAGCGTCTATAGGCTGCAACCCTTTGGAATTGAAGCCGAGGAGGTTGAGTCTGCAACTGGTCAGGCCATCTTTAGCATGTTTGAGCCCTCCAGGCACAAAGAGCCTCACAATCATCTGCACAAACCTCAAGGCTGCCAGGTTCTACTAGAGGGAAGGAATTCCTTTCCCCAGTTTTGGACCATATGTCTGCAGTAGACATAGTGGGAGGACAAGGAAAAATAAAACTTTCTTTGACAATGCAGGCGTCACGGGTGTGACTTTATTGTACATAGAATTTTACATTTATAAATATGTTCGCACTTTAAATCATCATCTGGAGTCATTGAGACATAGAGATGTACAGCATGGAAACAGACCTTTTGGTCTAACTCGTCCATGCTGAATGGGTATCCTAAATACATCTAGTCCCATTTGTCAGTGTTTGCCCCATATCCCTCTAAACTCTTCCTATTCATATATCCATCCAATTGCCTTTTAAATGTTGCATTTGTACTAGCTTCCACCACTTTCTCCGGCAGCTCATCCATACACACATCACCCTTTATGTGAAAATCTTTCCCTTCCCACCTTAAAACTATGCCCTCTAGTTTTTGACTCACCTACCCCAGGGAAAAGACCTTGTCTATTCGTCCTATCCATGTCCTTCATGGTTTTATAAACCTCAACAAGGTCACCCCTCAGCCTCCAATGCTTCAGGGAAAATAGTCCCAGCCTATTCAGCCTTTACCTGTAGTTCAAACACTCAAACCTTGGCAATACCTTTGTAAACCTTTGGCCCGTCTGATCAGGTCCCATTGTACTCTAAAGTAATCTGTTGGCTGCCCACTACACCTCCAATTTTGAAGTCATCTACAAACTTACTAATCATACCCACTATGTTCACATCCAAATCATTTATATAAATGACAAAAAACAGTGGACTGAGCATTGATCCTTGTGGCTCACTGCTAGTGCTTCATGAAGAATGAAGCGACAGAGGCTACCCCTCTCAAGTGCCATTCAATGCTACCATCCTGCCCGAAGTAGAGGTACCTTTTCCCTAACAACAGTGTAGCACAGCAGCATTCCATTGTTGAACATGATAGTATCACATGTTATAAAGTCTTCAAATGGCTGAAAATGTTAACTTTTATTAAACAGCAGGGAAAACAAACAAAAAAGCTGCATTTGCTTTGGGACTAAATGGGGCTGTTTACCTTTGGAACATCAACAAATTTATAATTAATTAACAATGATTTCATCCAACTCAGATCTGTTAGAAGCAAGTGTCGATTAAATCCAGTCTGGTTTGTTGCATCTGACATTGCACCACTATTTCAGGCTGAAAGTGATGCACCAATGGGTGATAATTCCAATGATCCCATATGGGAAGTATCAGAAACAAAGCAACTCCTTAGTAATGTAACTAGTCAGGAGTTATGGCACACAGAAATGAGGGTATACTTAAGTCCCTCCTCCATGCAATAAGACATGGATGTCCATGGGATGCCTCTACATTGGCCTTATTCAAATGTAGCAGCACATCTAATGCAACACAACCCATGTCACACAAATATAGCAGAAGACTATAACTGCAAAGGATTACTGAAGCCTTGCCCTCCAACACCCACACCCCACCAAATACAGCCAGCATCGCATATACGAGCATGTTCAGAAGTACTTGCAGTTCAATGCAAGAGGAAGGCAATTCCACCATGCCAGTGCAGTATTTGGGAACTGACTGCAGGTGACACTTTAAAGTGATCACTTCTGCTTCATAGAAATTATTAAGTTTTATTTGAAATGATCAATGACATGGTCAGGATTGCTTGTGGCCAGGATTAGTAATCTATAGATTTAGTCAATACATAGGGTTCACAGTCAGGTTTTATGATCGCAGATGTTTATAATTTCAAACCTGTGAGGGCCTAATTAATGCCTTTAACATGCTCCCACTCAGCCCTTTTATAGACAAGATTGTGGAGAAACAGATATGGATAAGAAAAACTGTAAATAGTGGTCATCATGAATCTTACAGCGTGGAAGTAGGCCATTCGACCCATTGAGCCCACACTGACCCTCTGAACAGCACCCCACCCAGAACCAACTCCTTACCGCCATATCCCTGCATTCTCCGTGGCTAGCCCACCTAGCCTGCACACCCTTGGACATGATGGGCAATTTAGCATAGACAATCCATTTGACCTGCACATGTTTGGAATTTGGGATTAAACCAAAGCATCCAGTGGAAATCCAAGTAGACACAAAAAGAATATGCAAACCCCACACAGTCACCTGAGGGTGGAATTAAACCTGGATTCCTGGTGCTGTGAGGCAGTAGTGCTAACCACTGAGCTGCCGTGCCAGCCTGAACAGATGAAGACATTAGCAATGAAACAAAGAAGACAGAATTGTCTTGGAATAGAGTAGAATTCCTCATTATCACAAAGGTTGGTCAATAGCCCTAAGGATGAACTAACGAGTGAGGCAAAAGAAAATAAATTAGACAGTTAGAGAGAGTTCAGAGTTTATTCAGGGGTGCCAGTTAAGGGACAACTATTTAGTCAAGTTGGTGAGACTTGTACTGGAAATGTCCTTCAAATTGAGATATGTGATGCGAAGAGTGAGACAGAAAATTTTGTGAGCTCTTCCACAGTTTAAAAAAAAATCTTTGCAATCCTAAACAGGAGCTTTCTTTTCTGTCAGTGCAGAGATAATTGGCATAGAAACTATATTCAAACAAAGTGATACTTTTCAGAGTTTCTGCAACCACCCAAAGAGGCAAGTGCAGTATAACAGAACCAGCAATGCACCAGGATTAACTGAGAATGCACCCGAAATTAAAATGCATAAAGGTGGATAAATTTCCAGGACCTGATCAGATGTAATCTATAACTCTATGGGAAACTAGGGAAGTGATTGCTGGGACACTTGCTGAGATATTTGTATCATCGATAGCTATAGGTGAGGTGCCGGAAGACTGGAGGTTGGGTAACGTGGTGCCACTGTTTAAGAAAGGTGGTAATAAAAAGCCAGGGAACTATAGACTGGTGAACCTGACACTGGTGGTGGGGAAGTTGTTGGAGGGTATCCCGAGGGATAGGATTTACATGTATTTGGAAAGGCAAGGACTGATTTAGGGATAGTCAACAAGGCTTTGGACATGGGAAATCGTGTCTCACTAACTTTTCTGAGGAAGTAACAAAGAGGATTGATGAGGGCAGAGCGGTGGATGTGATCTATATAGATCTCAGTAAAGCATTTAGCAAGGTTCCTCATGGCAGACTGGTTAGTAAGGTTAGTTCACATGGAATATAGGAAACTAGCCATTTGGATACAGAACTGGCTCGAAAGTAGAAAACAGAGGTTAATGGTGGAAAGTTGCTTTTTGGAATGGAGGCATATGACCAGCAGTGTGCAACAAGGATAGGTGCTGGGCCCACTGCTTTTTGTCATTTATATAAATGATTCGGATGTGAACATAGGAGGTCAGGTTAGGAAGTTTGCAGATGACATCAAAATTGGAGGTGTAGTGGACAAACAAGAAGGTTAGCTCAGAGTACAATGGGACCTTGATCAGATGGGCAGATGAGCCGAGGAAATGCAGATGGAGTTTAATTTAGATAAATGTCTGGCGCTGCATTTTGGAAAGGCAAAACAAGATAGGACTAATTAGGTCCTGGGGTGTGTAGCTGAACATAAGGACCTTGGAGTGCAGGTTCACGGCTCCTTGAAAGTGGAGTCCTAGGTAAACAGGATAGTGAGGAAGGTGTTTGGTATGCTTGCCTTTATTGGTCAGCGCATTGAGTATAGGACTTAGGAAGTCATGTTGTGGCTGTACAGGACATTGGTTTGGCCAGTTTTGGAATACTGCATGCAATTCTGGTTTTCCCGCTATAAGAAGGATGTTGTGCCACTTGAAAACATTCAGAAAAGATTTACAAAGGTGTTGCCAGGGTTTAAGTGTTTGTGCTACAGGGAAAGGTTAAACAAGCTGGGGCTATTTTCCCTGAAGCGAGTCGGAGGCTGAGGGGCGACCTTATAGTGATTGATAAAATCATGAGGGGTATGGATAAGGTGAATAGACAAGGTCTTTTCCCTGGGGTAGGGATGTTCTAAACTAGAGGGCGTAGGTTTAAAGTGAGAGGGGAAAGATTTAAAAGGGCTATGGTGTGGCGGGTGTGGGGAGCGCAACATTTTCATAGAGAGAATGGTGTGGGTATGGAATGAGCTGCCAAAGGAAGTGGTCGATGCTGGTTAACTACAACATTTAAACGGCAATTGGATGGATATATGAATATGAAAGGTTTCGAGGGATATGGCCAAACACAGGCAAATGGGACTAGATTTATTTAGGACATCTGTTCGGCATGGACGAGTTAGACTGAAGGTTCTGTTTCCATGCTGTACAGCTCAATGACTCTATGAGTCAACAACAAAGAATCCTAACAATGTAGAATAAGCCCATTTCGTCCATTAAGTCTACACTGACCCTCTGAGGAGGATCCCATCCAGACCCAGCACTGCCGCCCTAAGCCCGTACCATGTATTTACTATGTCTAATCCACCTAACTGGCGTTTTCCTGAATACTATGGGGCAATTTGCCATCACCAATCCACCTAACTTGCACATTTTGGACAGTGGAAGGAAACCAGAATACACATTGGAAACCTACAAAGACACAAGGAGAACATGCAAACTGAACACAGTTACCCAACACTGGAATCAAATCCAAGTCCCTGGCACTGTGAGGCACCAGTGCTAACCACATGAAACTACAGTACACCATACGTTTAACTAACAGTGCTCCATAGAGTTAACTAACTGCACCATAATATGAACTGACCATGCACTAACCATGAGTTAATTAACAATGCACTATAGTATTAACCAATTGTGCACAATAGGGTTAAATAACAATGCACCATAGGTTTTTTTTTTCTTTATTTATTAACGGGATGTGGGCATCGGTAGCTAGGCAGCATTTATTGCCCATCCCTATTTGCCCAGTGGGCAGTTCAGAGTCAACCACATTGCTGTGGGTCTGCAGTCACATGGAGGCCAGGCCAGGTAAGGACGGCAGTTTCCTTCCCTAAAGGACATTCGTGAACCAGATGGGTTTTTCCAACAATCGACAATGGATTCATGGTCATCATTAGATTCTTAATTCCAGATATTTTATTGAATTCAAATTCCACCATCTGCCATGGCAGGATTCGAACCCCGGTACCCAAAACACTATCTGGGTCTCTGGATTAACAGTCCAGCAAAAATACCACTCGGCCATCACCTCCCCCCAAATCCAACTCAATTCAGTGCACCATAAGGTTAACCATGACACTAAGCAACAGCGTACCATAGCCTATGCTTAAAAATATACTCCATTCTAACCTCCATGATATTTTCATTTCCCATTCCCATGGGTACCTAGACTAACTTTGTGGCAGCATTGTAATGTGGGCTTGACCAGAATATGAATTGGATTTCGACTGTCTAAACATATTTTATGTGGAATCTTTCTCATCAGCAATAGGAAAAGGGTGACATGGCAACTGAAGTCAAAAGTGGGTTTTACTTGGTTGAACTTCAAATGGTTGCTCAATGGCCTGGTGAACCTGTAAAATTAATAAGTCTTTCAGCTCATTAATCACAACACTTTTAATGTATTAATAGTTAGCTCAGAGGTTCACACCACCTGTGTGCTTGAATAATCTACACGAGTATTTACCTCTAGCAAAATCCATGCCAAAAAGACATTAATCACCTGTACTCTGTGCTGGGGAACTCTGTTGAAGTTACTAAGACATAACATTTCAGATTATCCGTCATCAATCTGAAGTTATT
Organism: Ginglymostoma cirratum; assembly: GCA_024137785.1. Lineage (NCBI taxonomy): Eukaryota > Metazoa > Chordata > Chondrichthyes > Orectolobiformes > Ginglymostomatidae > Ginglymostoma > Ginglymostoma cirratum. The sequence goes on along the minus strand of JAHRHZ010000111.1, from coordinate 4,435,070 downwards.
CTATGCATGCATTGTCCAGTTATCATTGTGTAACCCATTCATAACCCTGCAGCAATTTATTCTTGATAAGGTCCAACACATGGTTCTAATAACAGATGAAATTATTTGTTTCATTTTCTGTATTGATAAAATTTAAATGATCCTGAATTAATTTCTCGCATGGCTGATTTTCCATTCTCAGTGCAGGTTGGTCTTACCTGTTCTGTGCTGCATTTGGAGTCTCCTTTGCACAGGTAATAAGTAGCACCTCCTTGTCAATGTTCAATTAGCTGCATTTTTTTTATTATCCCGCAGGAAATAGGATTTGCTGGCTGGTCAAAATTTATTGCCTAATCCTAGCTGCCATTCAGAAGGTGGTGGTGAGCTTGCCTTCTCAAACTGCTATAGTTCATATACTGTAGGTACACTCACCATACCATTCAGGACATAATTCCAGGATTTTAAACCAGTGACAGTGAATGAACGATGGGAAAATTTCCCAGGATTTTGAGTGACTTGGAGGGAAACTGCAGGTGTTAGTATCTGTGTATTAATGTTTCTGTGTATTAAGAATCGTAGAAGGAGGACTCTTGTTGTGTTGAGGTAGCATCCCTACCTCTGATCCAGGAGGCCTGGGTTTGAGTTTCACCTGCTGCAGAAGTATATTAAAGGATCTCTGAATAGGTTGATTATAAATATCTCTAATGTAGTGATTGTAATGGGGGGCAGTCAGATCACATTGAGTATGAGATTCTTGGTTGGGGTTGTTAACCTTGGCCAATCGGGGAGCCCTGGCTGACAGACATAAACAGGGGATTAAGACAGTCTCCTCATTTTAGGGACTTGCTCTGAGCTGGCTGGTCAGAGTCCAAATACTGTGCACATAAATGAATGGTGACGGGATTCCAGCCTAGATACTTCATCTAGAATGAGGCGAGTTAATACCTCAAGCACATTTTAAGTGACAACAGAAAAACAAACCTTAAATTCTACATGAAACTGCTCCTGCCAAAACTTCAGCTAGAGGATAGCTGAACTCAGAAGAAAACAATATAAACATTTTCAAAATAATTCAACAATTTGAATGCAGAGGACCAATGGTTTCTTGTCAGAGTTATGCTGGGAGACTAGCAAATATTTTTGATATTAACACTTGTTAAGCGATGATTAATAACATAATATACTAACTTGGTGTTAATAAAACATCCAATCATGTTGGAGCTATGAATTATCAGATCAACCATAATGTCTTTGAACGGCAAAGTGGATTTGATCACCATAGAATCCCTACAGTGTGTAAACAGGCCATTTGGTCCAACAAGTCCACACCAATTCTCTGAAGAGCAGCCCACTCCTCTCCCATATCTCTGTAACCCTGCATTTACCATGGCTAATCTACCTAGTCTACACACATTAGGCAATTTAGCATGCCAATCCATCTAAACTGCACAAATTTGGATTGTAGGAGGAAAAACACACAGTCATATGGAGAAGGTGCAGACTCCAGACAGACAGTCACCTGAGGCTGGAATTGAACCCCGGACCCTGGTGCTTTGAGGCAACTTTGTTAACCACTAAGCCACCATGCTGCCCTTGATGACAGAAGGCCTACTCCTATTCCTGCATTTGATGGTCTTCTGGAATTTATTGGGACAGAATATTGTTGAAGGCTTAGGAAGAAATGTATTCTTGGGAACTTTGGTTCCCAAAGCTCTCAGGTACTCCCCAGATAATGTATAGGTTTGCTATTGACTAATTATTGAAGATTAATTGCCATGATTAATCAACCATTTCACACCAGTTGCAACATATTTCAATATTAGGATCATAAAAGGAAAATATACTGTATCCGCTGTTCCCATTGTGGCCTCCTTACATCGGGGAAATCAAGCGGAGGCTTGGGGACCGCTTTGTGGAACACCTACGCTCAGTTCGCACTAAACAACTGCACCTCCGAGTCGCGAACCATTTCAACTCCCCCTCCTATTCCTCAGACGACATGTCCATCCTGGGCCTCCTGCAGTGCCACAGCGATGCCACCCAAAGGTTGCAGGAACGGCACCTCATATTCCGCTTGGGAACCCTGCAGCCCAATGGTATCAATGTGGACTTCACAAGCTTCAAAATCTCCCCTCCCCCTACCGCATCCCAAAACCAGCCCAGCTCGTTCCTGCCTCCCCAACCTGTCCTTCCTCCCACCTATCCCACCTATCCCCACCCCCATCTCCTACCTACTAGCCTCATCCAGCTCCTTGACCTGTCCATCCTCCCTGGACTGACCTATCCGCTCCCTAACTCCCCACCTACACTCACCTTTACTGGCTCCATCCCAGCCTCTTTGACCTGTCCGTCTCCTCTCCACCTATGTTCTCCTCTATCCATCTTCTATCTGCCTCCCCCTCTCTCCCTATTTATTTCAGAACTCCCTTCCCCTCCTCCATTTCTGAAGAAGGGTCTAGGCGCGAAACATCAGCTTTCCTGCTCCTCTGATGCTGCTTGGCCTGCTGTGTTCATCTAGCTCTACACCTCGTTATCTCCAAAGGAATTCTCATCTTTTCATCTGCAAATCTTATGTCCAATTGATGATCCCAATTTTCATTCCATTGGAAATATTGGGATAGCAATTGAAAAAAAATTCATTGTGGATTGACAATTCAATCTGATATTTCACTCTGAAGTCAAAATTTGCTTCCCAGTATATTGCTCCCTTGTACATAGATAAAGAAATATGATAGTTCAAATGTAATGTTTAACTCACTGTGCTGAATTCAATTAAATTAATATAACAAAGACTCTAGGCACTTCATGGAGCACCACTAATTATAAAACAAATCTCAGAGTGCTGTGAATAAGGAAAATGGACACTACATGCTATTGGAAATTTTGAGGTGAATGGTTTAAAAGGTAAGCTGTAAAGACACTTTTAAAAGATGGAAAAAAAATGTGCTGGAAGGATTTAAGCAAAGAATTGAAGTGTAGGGCCCTGGAAGCTGAAGACTCTCTTAAGAGGTGGACTGAAGGGCAGTGGATGGGAAATAGTGTTTGGGTAGGTATTATTGTTCTAATCCATCATTGACAGTTTGGCTTTTGAAATGTTTTTCCATTAATGATTTTCTTCTCTATGTTAAGCACCTTGGGAACTCTGCTCTTATTAACTTGTCAACACCGTCAAAATATTTGACAAGGTCTGGTAGCCATGTCATCTTAAGCAGGTTATTATCGTATGGTTTTCCAAAACTGATTTCAGGTATCGTTTCAAATTGCTTTGTCTATACTGCACTTTTTTCCATCAATTTAGGGATTCCCCCAGGCTCTGTCCTTTCAACAGCTTTACTGCTTCTCCATATCAATAACCTATTCCATTCATCTCCCAGCCCAATTCAATCTGCTGATGATTTTCCAATCTGCATTCATTACCTTACCTCAAATTTAATATCTTCAGTGAAGACAACCTTCAGTTAGTGCTCAGTTCAATATCTCAATCACTGTGTTTTGACTCACCTTGTGTCCTTCAGTCACAAATAATAAAACGCTTAAATTTTTTCCATCGTTCAGTAATGTGATTAGACTCTGCAAATTTATCATTGGTCCAAAGGACTAAAGACAGGCTGTAAGGGTGACTCGTATCTGTCTATCCAAAGTGACCCATCCTGCCTATACTAAGCAGCCCATGCCTGCTTACAAAATGGCAGACAGAAACTAGGCAAAACTAAACAGCCTGCTCACACAGTGAAACACAATGGACTACTCCAAGGTAAGTAAAGGGGCCCTGCAAATAACCATCCAGGATGGTCATGATAAAAGGATGCCTAAGGGTAGATAAGTGATGGGTTCCAGCTTCATTAATGAAAAGATGATTGTCCCAGTAAATGAATAACACCAGGTGTGAGTCTCAGTCCATGAACTAGCTGGATTAACTCCTTAAGCAGCTGCAAAGACAATAGCTAAAGTTATTTCATAGTAAATAGTTTTTTTTAAAGTTACTCACAATATTAAAAAAGTAGCTTAATCCAGTTAAAGATTCTTCAGATAATCATAGAGGCAGTTTCCAACATAAAGGATAGATACATGTATAATCAAAGTATAATACAAGCATTAGTGCAAAAAAAACACTTAAACCTAGATGTGAAAGCTAATTAATCTTAGGAAACATCTTCTCTTATGCCCCAAACAAAATAGATCATTCACAGCCCATTAATTATGAAGTGTTAACAGTAGAAGTAACTGTATAAATTTACACTTTATAACAAACTTAACAACAGAAATTAACCTTATAGCAATTAGTTAAAACTGCCCTTTGTACTTTTACGTGTATAATTGGGACAGTGAGAAATATAAAGGGAATAACTGAATTTGATAAAGATAAGCACATGAAATACAATTCAAGCTGATAAATTTGCAGAGTCTTCACATGTATAACTGCACCTATTATACGGAGTTTTTAAAAGGAATGGATACCCAAAAAGCACAATCGGTGTTACCTCTGCGACAGACCACAACAAGAAGACACAACACGGCCAGACACACTAGTCACCCTACGATACATCAGAGACATATCAGGGATGACCACAAGACTACTCAGACCCCTAGGTATTAGGGTAGCCCTCAAACCAACAATCACCCTACGACAGCTACTGATGAACGTAAAGGATCCCATACTCACAACCAATAAAACTAATGTAATGTACAAAACACCATGCAAGGATTGTGAGAAACATAACATAGGCCAAACTGGAAGAAAACTGACAACTCGATACACGAACACCAACTAGCCACCAGGAGACGCAACCAATTCTCACTGGTCTCAATAAACATGGACAAAGAAGGACACAAATTCGACTGGGACAACACATCCATAATAGCACAAGCCAAACACAGCCATGCCAGGGAATTCTTGAAGGTTTGGCATTCCAACTGGAACTCCATCAACAAACACATTCAACTGGATCTGATATACAAACCACTGAAAAACAGAGCCAGAGGTGATGCCAACCATCTGAACTAACCGAGGCATATAAAAAACAAATGGGACAGAACACCAAACGCTTCACTGGAGATGCACTGATGATGTTACCTAGCAGGCTGACGAAACGTCTGCTTTCAAACACACTGGCTTGTTGAGCAAGTCTACAATCTCAGACTTTTATATCTAATTCATTAGACCCTGGGAAAACACTGAGCTATGTCTGAGCAGCACTTATATATAGCATCACAGACAGTAGAAGTTACTGCACACAGACTGGTGCCATGTTAGTCATTTCAGAAAAGGCACCTTGACCAGTATGGCTGACACAATGACGAGTAATACTAATTTCAGGGCCAGTATTAGTTCTTGGTCTTATTTCTCATGGTACACTAGTCTTTCATTGATTGACTATGAATGTTTTTATGCTCTGGACATAATTTTTTTTCCTTTGTGCTTTCGGAAGTACTTGTTGAAATCTGAAATTTCCTGCAGAAATACAATGTTATTTAATGCAAAGTCTTGTCTAAGCATTGAATGATGGTCCAAGATCAGTAAAGGTTATAGTCTTGCACCTGAGTAAGATTAACATCCCTATCTTGAGCTTGCTGCAGTGCTCCAGTGAAGCTTAGCATAAGTTGGAAGAACAGTATCTCATTTTTCTTTTGGAGTCCCTGCAGCCATAATATTGAATTCAGTAATTTTAGGGCCTGAACATCTTCTTCCATGTCCATCAGCCATCTCCTTACCCAAGGCCTTGTCATCACAAGGGCTGCTGCCACAAACAAACTAATGTCAGCTAAATTGTCCCTATGAGAGAATCATAGAATCCCTACAGTGTGGAAACAGGCCCTTTGGCCTGACAAGTCCATGCTGACCCTCTGAAGAGCATCCCACCTAGACCCAGCCCCCTACCCCTTTTCCCTCTAACCCACCTAATCTACACATCCCTGAACACTAGGACCAGTTTACCTAATCTGCACATCTTTGGACTGTCAGAGGAAACCAAAGCACCTGGCAGAAATCTATACAGACATGAGGAGAATGTGCAAACTCCACATAGACAGTCACCCGAGGCAGGAATCAAACCTGGGTTTCTGGTGCTGTGAGGCAGCAGCGCTAACCATTGAGCCACCATGTTGACCAGCTATTGATCCTTCTGAACTGAACATCACTCATTCTTTTGTCTGCCCAACTGATGTTTTCTCTCTCTGGGCTCCATTTCCACCTATTGTTTACTGCTCCCCTCTCCTCCACTCCATCTTCAACATACATACCATATTTCCTAGCTACAATCAGTTCTGAAGAAGGGTCACTGCACCTGAAACTTTATTTCTGCTTTCTCTCCACAGATGCTGTCAGACTTGCTTCGTTTCTCTTGCAATTTCTGTTTTTGTTTCTGATTTCCAGCATCTGCAGTTCTTTAGTTTTGTTTTGTTCTCATACATTAGCAGTTTACTATTCTTGTTAATCTCATCACATGCATCTGTATCCAACAATGGAAACAAAACACCAACAGATATCAAGGCAACAAAAAATGACTTGGGAATGAGACTCCTGGGGAAGGAACATTAGCCACATGAACAGCCAACAACAACGGACGTGCATATAATTAAGAAACCAGCATAGTTTAAAGACTACATGTGCAATGCATATACAGAGACTGATAAGAGTAACAATCTGGTAATGCATGAGAAATGACAAATGTTGAAACTCTCAACCCTTTTAGTAAGCAACTATATTCTTCACTTGTGAGCTAAGAGCTACTTCACAACATCAGGAAAGCTGTGACGGCTCAAATATGTTTTTAGGCATTCTTAGCAGCAGTCATAGATGTCAACTGGTCCACTTTCCAATAACCAGAATAGTCATCTACTATGTCAAGATAATCAGTTCCTGTGTTAGTGAAGAGGTCTGTTAGAGACATAGAGTCGGAGAAATCTACCACTCAGATAAAGGCCTCTTGGCCCACCAAGTCCACGCCGATGAAAAACAATTGTTCTAATACTATTTCCCAGTGCTTGGCCAATAGTCTTATGTGCACTGCATTGCAACTACTCATCTAGATACTTCTTAATTGTTGTGAGGGTTCCTGCCTCTTCCACCCTTACAGAAAGTGAGGTCCAGATGCCCACCATCCTTTGGGTGAATATGCTTTTCCTCACATCTCCTTGAATCATAGAATCCCTACAGTGTGGAAACAGGCCCTTCGACCCAACAAGTCCACACCAACCCACAAAACATCCCACCAGACCCATCCCCTTATAACCCACCTAATCTACACATCCCTGAACACTACAAGCAATTTAGCATGGCCAATCCACCTAACCTGCACACCTTTGGACTGTGGGAGGAAACCGGAGCACCCAAAGGAAACCCACGCAGACACAGGGAGAAAGTGCAAACTCCACACAGACAGTTACCCAAGGGGGGAATTGAACTTGGGTCCCTGGCACTTTGAGGCAGTAGTACTAACCACTGAGCAACTGTGCCACCCAGCTTCTGCTTTCTTTCTCATTTTTACTTTAAATCTATGTCCCCTGGTCATTTGTCCCTCCATCAAGGGGAAAGGTTTCTACCTGTCTACCCTATGTGTGCTCTTCATCATTTTATACATCTCAATCATGCTTCCTCTCAATCTCCTCTGCTCTAAGGAAAACAGCAACGGTATGTCCAATCTCTCTTCAAACGTGTCTGTCGGCGATAGCATGAGTGATCTGGCTTGCTTAGCTTTCTACTCATTACAAGCACTGTATTGGCTGATGTGGTCCTTGATTTTGTTGCTCATGTTTGACTAGTAGAGTATATTTCTTGCCTTCTTCAGTCATTTGGGGAAAATAGCAGACACATTCTCTGCTTTACATTGGGAGACAGAGGATGATGGTGGAGGGTTGTTTGTCGGACTGGAACTAGAGGTATTCCACTGGTGTTGGTACTGGGTCCATTTTTGTTTATTATTTATATAAATGATTTGGATCAGAATATAGAAGACATGATTAGTAAGTTGCAGATGACACCAAAATTGTGTATGGTGGAAAGTGAAGAAAGTTATCTAAGATTACAAATAGGTCTAATAGGTCTTGATCAATTGGGTCAATGGGCTGAGCAGTAGCAGATGGAATTTAATTTTGATAAATGCCAGGTATTTTGTTTTGGTGAAATTAACAAGAGCAGGACTTATACAGTTAATTGTAGGGCCCTGGTTAGTATTGTACAACAGAGAGACATAGGGGTTCAAGGGCATAATTGTTTGAAATTTATATCAGAGGTAGACATAGTAATTAAGAAGGGGTTTAGCATACTTGCTTTCATTGCTCAGACTTTGAGTATAGGAGTTGGAAATGTCATGTTGAGATTGTATAGGACATTGGTGAGGTCGCTTCTAGAGTACTGTGCGCAGCTCTGGTCGCCCTGTTAAAGGAAGGATATTATTAAACTGGATAGTGTTCAGAAAAAAAATTATCAGGGTGTTGTTGGGAATGGAAGATTTGAGTTATAAAAATAGGCTGGGACTTTTTCATTGGTGCTAAGTAGGTTGAGGGGTGACCTTATAGTGGTTTACAAAATCCTGAGGGGCATACATTAAGAGAGTGGCAAAGATCTTTCCCGGGAGATAGGTGAGTTTAAAACAGGGGGACATATATTTAAGGTGAGAGGACAAAGATTTGGAAAGGACATGAAGGGCAATTTCTTTACAAAGACAATGGTTTGTGTGTGGAATGAACTGCCAGAAGAAGTGATGGGTGCTGGTGCGGTTACAATGTTTAAAAGACATTTGGATAAGTACATGAATAGGAACGGTTTGGAGGAATTCGGGCCAAAAGCAGTCAGGTGGGACTAGTTTAGATTGGGAATATGGTTGGCATGGACTAGTTGGACTGAAAGGTCTGTTTCCATGAATGTATATGTTCACCTGCACATCTGCCAATGTGGTATACTGCATCCGCTGTACCCGTTGTGGTTTCCTCTACATCGGGGAAACCAAGCGCAGGCTTGGGGACTGCTTTGCAGAACACCTGCGCTCAGTTCGCAACAAACAACTGCACCTCCCAGTCGCGAACCATTTCAACTCCCCCTCCCATTCCTCAGACGACATGTCCATCCTGGGCCTCCTGCAATGCCACAGTGACGCCACCCGAAGGCTGCAGGAAATGCAAATCATATTAATCCGGGGAACCCTGCGGCCCAATGGTATCAATGTGGATTTCACAAGCTTCAAAATCTCCCCTCCCCCAACTGCATCCCAAAACCAGCCCAGCTCATCTCCACCTCCCTAACCTGTTTTTCCTCTCACCTATCCCCTCCTCCCACCTCAAGCCCCACCCCCATCTCCTATCTACTAACATCATCCCGCCCCCTTGACCTGTCCGTCCTCCCTGGACTGACCAATCTCCTCCCTACCCCCCTACCCACACTCACCTTTACTGGCTCCATCCCCGCCTCTTTGACTTGTCTGCCTCCTCTCCACCTATCCTCTCCTCTATCCATCCTCTATCCGCCTCCCCCTCTCTCCCTATTTGTTTCAGAACCCTCTTCCCCTCCCCCATTTCTGATGAAGGGTGCAGGCCCGTAACGTCAAGCTTTCCTGCTCCTATGATGCTGCTTGGCCTGCTGTGTTCATCCAGCCCCACACCTTGTTACCTATGAATCCATTGCCTGGTCTCGAGGGCATTGGCTATGAATAAAGGTTAAAAAGTCTTGGATCATTTTCACTGGAAAGACAATGGCTGAGAGGACATCTGATAGAGATCTACAAAATTAAGACAGGAATAAATGGGGTGGAGAGTCAGAGGTTTTTTCGCAGGGTTGAAGTTTCAATTACGAGGAGGCACAGGTTCAAGGTGAGAGGGGCAAGTTTAAGGGAGATGTGCGAAGGAAGCCTTTCATGCACAGAGTGGTAGGAGCCTGGAATGCAAAGCCAGAAGAGGTGGCGCAAGTGGCCACGTTGGTGACATTTAATAGGCATCTGGATGGTTACATGAATAGGGACGGAATAGAGGGATATGGACCAAATAAGGGCATAATGTTTGTTTTTAGATTAGTTATGGCACGATGATCGACACAAGCTTGGAGGGCCGAAGAGCCTGTTCCTGTGCTGCATTTCTCTTTTGTTCTTTTGACTCTATAACTGTTCAGCCTCTCTGACCTCAATGAGCTTCTTGGAGACCACTGGTCTTATCTTTGATCCCGCTATGTCATTTCAGAGGAGTGGTTGATCCAAACCACAGTAGTCCAGGTATGACTCCTACAGTCACTGGTCCCGATGCAAGGTCCTACTCTGGATGTACCCGTAACAGGGAGATGGGTTTATATCCTCTTTCAATCTCTTTTACCACACTTACTGTATACTCTGGGGAAGGCCATGCCTTTTCCCAACAGTTGAGTTTGAGTAACCCCAGCCTCTCTCAGTATCATAACAGGCTTGTTCGCATCTCCCTAGACAACTGTGGTCAACCTTTCTTTTGATTCAAAATTCCAGTAACGCGCAGGGATTTCTTTTACCTCTTCTACACTCTTACGAGTGCTTATACAGGGATCCACAACTGCACCCAGAATCATAGCCAAGTCTGCAATGCTCTTTGACTGACTTTGTTTTCTGGAGAGGGTGCTAGTACCCTGATAAATTCCAGTAGCTAACCTGAACATGTGATAACAAGGTGTAGAGCTGGATGAACACACAGGCTGTGTTCATCCAGCTCTACATCTTGTTATCTCAGATTCTCCAGCATTGGCAGTTCCTACTATCTCTGACCTGAACATGTCCTGCTTTTTGCAATCAAGGCATACAGGTGTCTTGATCGATTTATTGTCACGTGCATCGAAATACAGTGAAAAGCTTTGTTTATGAGCAGTACAGACAGAACATAGCAAGCAAAGGATGTACAGATCAAAAAGATTTAGAGGCATACTGGTTACATTGCAGGTTACATTCTTTGAGTCCAGAGTCCATTCAATAGTCTGATAACAGCTGGGAAGAAGCTGTTCCTGAATCTGCTTGTGTGTGTGTTCAGGCTTCTGTATTTTCTGCCTCATGGAAGAAGTTGTAGGAGATTATTACCGGGGTGTGGTGGGTCTTTGATGATGTTGGTCACCTTTCCACAGCGGCGGTAAATAGAGTCCATGGATGGAAGGATGGCTTCCCTGATAGTCTGGGCTGTGCATACCACTTTCCATAGTCTTTTACGGTCCTGGGCAGAGAAGTTGCCATACTAGGCTGTTATGCACCCGATCAGTATGCTTTCAATAGTGCATCTGTAGTAATTGGTGAGGGACCTCATGGACATGCCAAATTTCCTGAGCTGCCTGAGGGAGAAGAGGTTTTGTTGTGCTTTCATGACTGTTGCATTTACGTGGGAAGTCCAGGACAAGTAGTCAGCTATCATCACTCCAAGAAACTTGATGCTCTTCACTCCGTCAACCTCAATTCCATTGGTATAGATGCGGGTGTGTTCTCCTCCATTCTTTCTGAAGTCAATGATCAGTTCTTTAGTTTTGATGACATTGAGAGACAGATTGTTTTCATTGCACCATGTCACTAAGCCTTCTATCTCCCTTCTGTATTTTCACTCTTCATTGTTAGATATCTGTCCCACTATGGTGGTATCATCAGCAAACTTGTAGATGGCATTTCTTCATAATTTGGCAACACAGTCACAGGTGGACAGGGAGTACAGCAGGGGGCTGAGGATGCATTCTTGGGGAGGCTCCAGTGTTGAGTGTTATTGTGGAGGAGGTGAAGTTATCTATCCTCACTGGTTGCAGCCTATGGGTCAGAAAGCTGAGGATCCAGTTGCAGAGGGCAGAGCTGAGACCAAGGTCATACAATTTTGAGATCAGTCTGGAGGGGATAATGGTGTTGAAGGCAGAGCTGTAGTCAATAAGCAGGAGTCTGATGTCGGAGTCTTTGTTGTCCACATGTTCCAGGAATGAATGCAGGGCTAGGGATATGGCATCCTGTTACATCAAATTTTAGGGGATCAACGCAGGTTGGGAGACTGGAGTTGATGTAGGTCATGACCAGCCTCTTGAAGCACATCATGATTATTGAAGTCAGAGCTATTGGGCGGTAGTCATTAAGGCACACTGTATGTGTTTTTCCTGGGTACGGGGATGAAAGTGGTCTTCTTGACGCAAATGGGGACTTCGGCTTGTAGAAGGGAGAGACTGAAAATGTCGGTGAATACCTCCACCAGTTGGTCTGCACAGAATCTGAGTGCTTGGCTGGGGACACCGCCTGGCCCCGTCGTTTTCCTTGGGTTGACTCCCAGGAAGACTGATCTGACGACTGAAGCGGTGACAGAGGGAACAGGTGTGTCTGGAGCTGTTGGTGCAGGTGTTGCCATGCTGCTGGTATTCTGCTCAAACTGCATTAAGCATGTCAGGAAGGGAGGCATCTTTGTCGCTATCTTACACCTTATCATTTTGTGTCCATAATGCCGTTTAGGCCTTGCCAAACACAGTGGGAGTCTGTTTGGTAGACCTTCTTGTCCTTCATCTCAGTTCCACACTTTTCTGTCCCAAGGAGGGTTCTCAGCATTTCCCTCTCTCCCATGAAAGCTGAGTTTCCTATCAGTGTCCACTTATCTCTCCTTCACAGTTATTATGTAGGGATTAGTGAGGGGTGTGTGAATCAGTTTATAATTGTCAGGCAGGGTGGTGGCTTAATTTGACCCTGTCACTCTCTGTTTTTCAAATTATATTCTTATTGGGAAGGGAATGGAGTTTTTAAACTCCTCAAGGAGAATTATTTCACAGAAGACTTCAAGAATGACTACTGTCTTAAATTCCTGAACTGACTGTGATTGATAGCAAACTGTTTAAGCTGTTCAAATTCCAAAAAATGTCTAATTAGATTGCTTCCTGAGGATAGTGAACTATCCAGCACGAACTGGTATACACTTATGATAATTTCTGATGAAGGGTTTAGGCCCGAAACGTCAAGTTTTCCTGCTCCTATGATGCTGCTTGACCTGCTGTGTTCATCCAGCCCCATGCTTGTTATCTCTACACTTCTGATAACCCCTTTTTATGCCTTGTAATCAATGGTATTTTCTTTAGGCAAGAGGGGGTAAACTTCATGTGCTTTTCCTAAAAGCTTACTCTGCAGTCAGATGGACCAGTCTTGGACTGATCACTTTAACTGTTATGCCTTCAAAGAGAAGAGTAATTTGACAGCAATAGAGAAGCTCCACCACTCCCTCTTCAAACTTCAGAATTACATGAGAAAACTGAAATGCTTTCACCATCAGGTCTAAACCAATGATGTCTTAATGTGATACAGTAGAGTTCCTGCTCCTCATCTTGAAGCGTCTCAGTTCAAACTCTTTCTCCTTCAGTTTTTCTCTCTCTTCTGTCCTTGCTATTTTCTCTCTTTTCTAACTGCCGCTCTCTCTCATTCTATTGTTTCTTTTCTCCTTTCCTTCAAATTCTAATTTCCGTTGCTCCAATTTTATTCTCTCTAATGTGACTGTATCTATTTGTCCTCCTTCTCTATCTGTAAACTGTTGGCCACTCCTTCTAAAATGTCAGCTTTTCTGGCTTTCAGGCAAAATTCTAATTCTAAGTGCCTCACTAAATCTTTTAACTGTCTGAGGAACAAAAGGTTAACCCACTCAAAAGTAACTTCTCCTAATTCTGCTGGGCAAATGCTAACACTGAATGCAAACATTTCTGTCATGCAGCAATATAAATTCAAGAAAGCCTTTTGCAATTTTGTCCTTTAAAGTCAGTTTCAAAGTGACAAGTTAGTCATAGAATTCCTACAGTGTGGAAACAGGCTATTCAGCCCTACAATTCCACAACGCCCTTCTAAAGAGCATCCCACCCACACACATCCCCCTATCTTTTCTTTGTAACCCTTCATTTCCCATGTCTAATCCACCTAATTTACACACCTCTAGACACTATGGGCAATTTAGCATTGCCAATCCACCTAACCTGCACATCTTTGGACTGTGGGAGGAAGCCAGAGCACCAGAAGGAAATACCGCAGACACAGGGAGAATGTGCCGTCAAATTCTTTGATTTCATCAGTAGGTTCAAACTGTGGTAAGTATAGTTTATTACTACCAGACATGAGGTGCAGTTCCCTAATTCATTTCAGTTTCAGATGGGAGACCCCAAAGTGTTAAGTTAAACTTGGTGAGGAGGGATGAAATAGCTCCACTTCTTTATTCACCAACTCCTTCAATTGATTGCAACTAAAATAATTTGAAAAGGATCCCTCTCATTTTGTAAACCTCCCTCCCAAAGCCAAATGGACTTATGGTTTAGAAAGTGCCAATTTACTGAGGCTGTCTTAAAATAACAAAAAAGAGTAAAGTTATTAATTACTAAGCACAAGAAGAATTAGTAACAAACACAAATGAGAAATAAGTGATAAGACTAAAAAGACAAAAATTGAGGAAAAATTGTGCAGATTAGTCTTGGAACTGTTCACGAGAAGCAAATAGTTGAATATTGCAATGTTGTAGAGGCAGTCATCATTAATGTTGGCATTGGTAGGCCAACAATTTTCAAAATTGTTGGTTTTGTAGGCTGATTGAAGTTCCTTTATTCTGATTTTTTTTTAACTGGCTTTCAACACTTAGAGTCGGAAAAGGTCTTTCGTTGCATCACACAGATAACTACTGGATGGTTCTTCATGACAAAGAAACAAAGAATAGTACAGCACAGGAACAGGCCCTTCAGCCCACAAATACTGCACCAACACATGATGTCTTTCAAACTCAAAATCTTTTGCCTGCACGTGGTCTGTATCCCTCAATTCCCTGTCTATTCATGTTTCTCTTTTTCATTCAAAATGTCTCTTAAATGTTGCTGTTATATCTTCTTCTACCAACTCCTCTGGCAGTGCATTCCAGGCACTTAACTTGCTCTGTGTGAAAAATCTTGACTCTCTCAGCTCTTTTAAACTTTTTTCCCTTTTACCTTAAAGCAATGACACCTAGTAACTAACATTTCTACACTGGGAAAAATACTTTGACTTTCTATTTTATTCATGCCTCTCATAATTTTGTAAACTCAGGTCACCCCTCAAACTTCAATGTTCAAGCAAAAACAAACCAAATGAAAAGGAACTGCAGGTGTTGGAAATGAGAAACAATAACAGAAATTTCTAAAGAAGCTTGACAGGTCTGGCAACATCTGTAGAGAGAAATCAGAGGTAATGTTTTGGATCCAGTGACCTGGAGTGAAGTTCTGAGGAAGGGTCACTGGACCTGAAATGTGAATTCTGACTTCTCTCCATGGATGCTGCCAGACCTGTTGAGCTTTTCCATCAATTTCCAGTTTTGTTTCTGATAACAAACCAAGTTTGTCCAATCTCTCCTCATAGTTAATACCCTCTAAACCAGACAACATCCTGGTAAACATTTTCTGTACCCTCTCCAAAGCTTCTACATCTTTCTGGTAGTGTGGTAACCAGAACTGTATGCAATATTCCAAATATGGGCTAACTACTGTTCTATACAGCTATGACATGACTTGGCAATTTGCATACTTTGTGCCCCAAGTGATGAAGGCAAGCATGCCATATATCTTCTCAACCACTTTATCTATTTGTGTCGCCACTTTCTTTGAACTGCGGACCTGTACACCAAAATCCCTCTGTGTGTTAATGCTTCTAAGGGTTCTGCCAATTATTACGTACTTCCATCCCGTCTTCGACCATCCAAAATGCATCACACCACACTTGTCTGGATTAAATTCCATCTATTTTTCTCCACCAAAGTCTCCAGCCAATCTATATCCTGTTGTATCATCTGGCAATCCACCCCACCATCGACAGCTCCCCCAGTCTTTGTGTCTTCCACCAACTTAATAATGGTGTTGACCACAAATTTACTAATCAGCTGTGATCTTTACAGTATGCCAATGCTCAAACCCAAGCAGGTACATGAGTATGGCCTATCTCTCTAGTCTACTCTAGTAGAGTTGAAATTGGATTTTTAATCTTTTTTATTGTATACTCCTGTCGAATAGACATGTCTGCAAGAGGTGGCTTTCTGCTAAAAGTCACCACCCCACTTATTGCCTCTTCTTATTAAACGTCTCCCTGTTTGAGGTTTTCATGATCACTTACTTGTACAACGTTCTGTGGGATTCCGCAGAACTTTGCTAGATAGTCAATGGATTCAAATTTGCAATTCCGCTTGAATTAAAAATAAAAGAATGCCTAAAAATAATTTCAGGCTCTGATCCATCATCACAACATCTGCTTTCATACTCCTTTGAGCTGTAGATATTCCAAATGATTTGCACAACCATCTGTATCTTCCAAAGGGTGCCCAGAAAATAATTAGAAAGCTACTTCTTTCATCCAGATTCACTTCCAGTAACCATCCTTCACATCTGGAGTGTATTTTTTATCCTCTGTAGGCCAATGATTGCCAGAGGTTAATGATATCTTTTCAGAGTCATAGAGTCATACAGCACAGAGACAGATCCTTTGTCCAATCAGTCCATGCTGAACATAATCCCAAACTAAACTAGTCCCATGTGCCCGCTCCTGGCCCATACACCTCCAAACCTTTCTTATCGTATCCAAATGTCTTTTAAACATTGTAACTATGCCCACATCCACCACTTCCTCAGTAAGTTCATCCACATGCGAACCACCCTGTGTAAAAAATTTGCTCCTCATGACTTTTTTAAATCTCTCTCCTTCCACCTTAAAATGTGCCCCCTAGTCCTGAAATCCCCCATCCTCAGGAAAAGACTCCCACCATGAACCCCATCTATGCCCCTCTTAATTTTAGAAACTGCAGTTTTTAAAAAAATTTGGATCCTTTGGGTGAATTAGATTCTCAGCTTTCCAAGTTGTTTCACTGCAACAATTCTGATCCATTCTGAAAGAGCTGTCACTTCCTTGATTACACCCTTTGCTTTTCAGGCTTGCCTTTTGGGCTGCTGGAACTTTCCCCAGCAGATGCTGAATTCATCTTGCATTCTCATTTACTTTGAGATGATATTCTTCTGGATGACATTCCAAGCTTGTTGTACTCGTCTAGGTGCTGTTCCATAGTCAATGGTTTAGCATGATGAGACACACTGCAAATCACTTTGACATGTTGATACCAGTTCAAGATTTAGTTTAACTTTAGTTGAGATGAATGGCTTTTGCTTGTCGTTTATGATCTGGAATCAAAATCTTTGTTTCTGTCATTGGATTGAGCTCATAGAGTAATCTGTCCTCTTGGCATGAGTACAATGCCATCAGATAGCCTCCAGCCTCAATTTCCAGTGTTTCGTCTTTGGATTGTAATTGTGGGGCACTTTGCTTTCGTCTGTGAAGGTCATTACATTGCATGACACAATGGTGTCTATCTGACATTTTATGTTGGCCTAATATTCACCTTCCATTGCCTTCATTTCAACAACTACAAACCGTGCATCATTTACTGACTCAACTGAACCAATCTGCTATATGGTATGCAGTAATTCATCAAAACCTTCAGCTAGTATCTCTCCAAAGGCCATTTATAACTACTTCTTACTCTTTCTTCTAACCGTACGTTTGTGTGGAAGATGATTCAGCCTTATGCAGCTTTTCCCATGCTGTATATCCTTTTCCACCTTTCCAAGGCATCGTCTTCAGTACGCATATTCTGATCTCTGCTTATGATTTTTCTGTCCTCCTGGGTTGCCAGTCTGGTTTGTTCTGCCATGAACGTGTTCCGGCTGCTGATTTAAAACTTCAACATTTTTGCATATGCCACTTGATTGCTGATGGTAGGTCTCTCTTCTTTCAGTAGATGTAGTTTGACTGTAGGATCACTTTGGACTAATACAATCCTGTCTGGTCTGATCTGGACTATACTGTATTTTTATTGAAATGTTGTAAAATAGCTGCCTTCAGCATGTATGCCTTATGTTGAAGGTCTTATGACCACTGGAGGCACAGAGACACCGTGACATAGATGGCATTTCTATCTCAAACACAGGCGTATGTTACATTAGAAATTTTTGAATTGATATTTGTTGCATCACATTGATGGTTACAGACACGATTCCAAAACTTTCATCCTTCCTTAATTAAGCAGAATGCCAAATTTCTCCCAAGGTTAGTTCCCTCAGTAGTTCAACAACTGGTAGAAAAAAATAATAAAACAGATTATTAGTACATGAATAAGAAATTGCACCATTCTTTTTAAAGATGTTTTTTGACATGATCTCCCCAGACTTCCTCTAGGCTACCATTACCCCTGAACACTCCCATACAGCAAATATATATCATTTCAAAGTCTATTCTCCACTCCTCACCATCCCTTTCCCCATTTCTATCAGCTAGTTTGAAGAAAGGACAGAAAGAAGATTCCAAAACACAGACAGATCAAACAATCACTGTGAGAGGAATGTATGAATAGAGGAGCAGAAAATTTAAAGGTGAGGGTCACGCAGGCAGAATTAAAAAGTGGAAAAGCAGAAACAGTTGCAGAAAGCAATATTTCTTGGCTGCAAGAAAAGCTGGCAGAGTTGAGGTAGAAAAATTAATGAAATGAATTATTAGTAAAGGAATAAGGATTTGCACTATTCTTTTTAAAGATGCTACTTGACAATTAAACCTCCTCAGAAACATTTGGAAACTGGCAATTTCAGCAAGGAAATGACCTTATAAATATTTAAATTCCTTGCCTAATATTATTGGAGCTTCAGGTGAAAAAGGTTTGTAATAACAGAATTTGACGATATAATGACAAGATACATTCTGCGAATTCGGTTCAAATTTCTGGGACAAGGTCCAACGCGTTTTTTTCTGTGTTCAGGAATAATCGGTCAGTATTGGTAGCAGAGATACTTATCATATTTAAGTGCTGACAATGTGATATCTCCATCTGTGCAAATATATGTAAATGCTTAAAAAAGTGAGGATGACTTGGCTTCATAGAATTGGCTGCAAGCAAACAGGAAAATGAAAGTCATCAGAACACCAGAGGCTGATCTCTCAGTAAAAGAGGCAGCTGATAGTGAGTTTAACCTAAATGTCACCACACCTCAAGCAAGTTTGGGCTTTGTGATGATATCAGCCAGTACAGGAATTGTTACATTACAAATCAACTGAAGAGCCAACTGAGCTAACAAATCCTTAAATGAATGGGTAAAGAAATATACACCTTCATATTCCTCTTATGTGCTAGCTAGGAGCATATTAGTTTATTAAGTTTATAATCTTGAAGAGTTATAACATTACTGCCAATATAAACATGTATATGGAAGAGTTATCTGCACTGGAAGTAGCTGTGTACACCTTGCGCTTCAGAATTATAAACTCTTATAGCACAAAAGCAGGCCATTTGGCCCAGGGTGCCAATGCCAGCTCTTTCGGAGAGATCTTCAATGAATTCCAGCACCTTTCCCTGTAAAACTAGACTGATTCTTTTTTCTCCTATTCCAAGCATATATCTAACTACACATGGAAAGCTACCATTGAATCTATTTTCACCATTTTAGGAAGTGTCTCCTAACAACTTGTATTCCTACAGCCCCTTGAACATCCCAAAGACTTTTCACTGAGCATTATCAGACAATACTCAACACATTTCACCAACAGACAGATTAGGATAGGTACCAGAAGTTGGATCATAGGGGTAGTTTTTTTAAGCAACAGCTTACAGCCATAGAATGCTCCAGCACAGGATAAGGCCCTTTGGCCAATCAGGCTTGCATCAGTCAAAACAACCATCCAAGTCTTCTATCTATCTTAAAGCAGAAGAGTGAGGGAAAAAAGTTAAAAAAGGAGGAGGTTGGGGGAGAAGAGCTAGAAATCCATAATTTGGAGTCTAGTTAATTGAAGGTGTGGCTACTAATGGAAGGACAAAAGAAATCCGGGATGCACGAGATGCCAAAATTGGAGGAATGCAGAACTTTCAGAAGTTGTACAAGGAGGCCTAGTTTGAACCATGAAGGGATTTGAACAAAAAGATGAGAATTTTAATTTTGAGGCATTGCAGAAAGAGAAGAAAGAGAGAGGTCAACATGTGTAGGTGAATGGAGCATTACATAAATAACATAAATGAATCACTTGGGGTTTTATGGCAATCTAACAGCCTAGTTTTACTTGACCTTTCGCTGAAAGAAAGATCAACATAAACTTGAGGAACAGCACTTTATTTTTCACTCAAACACTTCAGTGTTCTGCACATTTACCTTCCAACATGTTACAATTTTGGATGATAATCTTTGCCTCCATTTTTATTTTCTTTTGCATTAGATTGCAGCTGTTGACAATAATTATTCATTTTTATTTTAACATCTTCTCTAGTCACATTTTTTGTTTCATCATTAATCTCATTACTGCTCCTTTTTGTCTTGCACTATTGTCCTTTTTCCTCTTACCAGCTCCTGTCTTCCTTACTGTCACAGACACTTGCAGTCCTTTTTTGCCTTTCCCCACCCTGAACTTCCTTAATTCCCATCAATCTCTAACTTTGACCACTCTGTTGGAAGGTCACTGACATGACATGTTAACTTTGTTTCCCTCTAACAAATATTGCCAGGTTTGATTGGTGTTTCCAGGTTTTACTGTATTTATTGGTATCAGTTATTTATAATTGCAAGATTTGTAAAAAAAAACTGTGCTTAAGTTTTCAAACTGCTGTGATGGGCTCCATTCTCTGAACCAGGAGTGCAGTAACATGGTGACTAGGCTATCAGACAGTCAAAGGTGAATTGTTCCCCTTGCAAGGATCCCAATTGCATGACAATGCCTCACCGGAGATTCATAAATGGTTACACTTTCAGATGAGGAAGAATTAGTTGGCTCCTTTTCTAAATCAGTCTTCTCTTACTTGGTCACAATAAGGTTAATTTAAAGAGGAAACCTTCTTCTGTGGGTCATTTTCCCAAAACCTTGATCAGATGGGTCAATGGGCTGAGGAATGGCAAATGGAGTTTAATTTAGATAAATGTGAAGTGTTGTTTTTTGGTAAGGCAAACCAGGGCAGGACTTATACAGTTAAATGTAAGGGCACTAGGGAGTGTTTCTGAACAAAAAGACCCGGGGGTGCAAATGCATAGTTCCTTGAAAGTGGAATCGCAGATAGACAGGGCGGTGAAGAAAGCGTTCGACATGCTTGCCTTCATTATTTAGAACTCTGAGTATAGGAGTTGGGAGGTCATGTTGTGACTGTACAGGACATTGGTTGGGCCACTTTTGGAATATTGTGTACAATTCTGGTCACCCTTCTATAGGAAGGATGTTGTTAAACTTGAAAGGTTGCAGAAAAAATTTACAAGTATGTTGCCAGGATTGAAGGGTTTGAGCTATAGGGAGAGGCTGAGTAGGCTGGGGCTTTTTGTCCTGGAGTGTTGGAGGCTGAGGGGTCACCTTGTACAGGTTTACAAAATTGAGGAGCATGGATAGGGTGTATAACCCATGTCTTTTTCCTAGAGTGGAGAGAGTCCAAAACTAGAGGATATGGGTTTAAAGTGAAAGGAGAAAGGTTTAAAAGGCCCCGAGGGGTAACATTTTCACGCAAGAGGGTGATGCATATATGGAACAACCTGTCGGAAGAAGTGTGAAGTAGGGTAAAATTAAAACATTTAGAAGGAACCTGAATGGGTATATGAATACGAAGGGTTTAGAGAAATATGGGTCAAATGCTAGTATATGATACTAGGTCACATTGGGGTGTCTGGTCAGCATGAATAAGTTGGAAAGAACAGACTGTTTCCATGCTGTATGACTCTATAACTGTAAATGTGATTCTGCTTTAAAGGAATCAAAATTAAATAGGCTATCATGAGTTGAAGAAACATGCATGTATTGGCTTTTAAACATTACCAAACTTAATATAATGCCACACACATACACATTGAGTAGAAATGTGAATTGAGAATAAAAATAACAGTTAAAAAGATATAGGGATCAATTTCTGGATTCTGTGAAATGTATATAATTGAATGATATACCTGTTAAGTTGGACGATACAGTAGCAGTGATGTTTATTGTGAAGCAGATAACAAGGTGTGGAGCTGGATGAACACAGCAGGCCGAGCAGCATCAGAGGAGCAGGAAGGCTGACGTTTCGTTCCTAGACCCTTCTTCAGAAATTTTCCTTGTTATCTCAGATTTTCCAGCATCCGCAGTTCCTACTATCTTTATGGTGAAGCAGTTGATTTCAGGAATCTTTGTTCTGCAATTAGCTGACAGGCTTTCGTCCCATTTTATTTTCACAGGTGACTTCTCTAGCTGACACTGATGTCCAGCACCCAGAGTGAGACAATCTTTTGACTGCAGTCCAGGAGTATCTAATGACTGTCCTCAAACTGTGAATTTCACAGCTCACCAGTTCACATGAGCACATCAGCCCACTAATGGACACAGACCAGGATTACGGTTAGTTTTAAACACTTTTTTTAATTCTTGGAAGTGCAAAACACAAACATGTCTTCAGTTTGATATGCAATCCACAGAATTTGGCTTTCTGTCCCTCATTATCACTTCTTTTCAAGCCTCTCTGTTGAAATTTCTCTGACACTCTACAGCAGTTAATTCCATGGTTTCTCACAAGGTTTTTTCAGACAGGCTCTGAACTTACAGGTGCAGTCATCTTTTGTGTAGGGCATCTTCATTTAAAAAAACACTAATTACAATTAAGAGTTCAATATCTCTTTAAGAGATATGGGCAGCACAGTGGCTCTGTGGTTAGCCCTGCCCCCTCATAGCGCCAGGAACCCGGGTTTGATTCCATCTTAGGGTGACTGTCTGTGTGGAGTTTGCACATTCTCCCTGCGTCTGCATGGGCTTCCTCTGGGTGCTCCGATTTTCTCCCACAGTCCAAACATGTGCAGGCTAGGTGGATTGGCCATGCTAAATTGTCCACCGTGTTCAGGGAAGAGTAGATTAGATGGGTTATAGGGGGATGGGTCTGGGTGGGATGCTCTGAGGGTCAGTGTGGACATGTCGGGCCGAAGGGCCTTCAGGATTCTGTGCTTAAGTAATCTGGTGTTATGACCCACTGTTCTGACACTGATCAGTAGAATGCTGGTGAGAAGTCCTTGCTCCTGAGCTGGAATAACAGTTCAGAATGTGAGTTATTGAGATCATCCTAGGCTACCATTCTTGCTTTCAGTAGAGATTAAGTGACAAAAATGTTCATAGAACAAAAGGGCATAGGTTCTTAGTGGTTGTCTTCTCCTGTCTTGTATCCCACCCCTGATTATTCCTTTAATCCTACCTGACGCACCATCGTTTTTTGAAAGCATAAAGGCAATCAAATTTCAGCTTTACTTCAAAGACGAAGAGTCAAACTGACCTCAAAACATGAACTCTGCTTTTCCCTCCACGCGTGCTGCCAGATCTGTTGTATTTCTCTAACATTTAAAAGCTAGCTAATCTATCCTCCCATGCTTGAGCCTTGCACCTGCGTGGACAAAAACTTGTTTGCATGTATAGGAGAGAACTGGAGCATGTTTACCGGTCTTAATTAAATTGTGTGTTAAGTGCAACAAATACTCGTGACTTTTTTTTAAAGTATAATAAAATCTGTTTTATGTGTCTTCTAAAGTCACAGCACTTAAAACAACACCTGTTACAGTCAAATTAGTGGAGAAGGTTACATTCCCCTCCTCACCGAGCATTGACAATGTCAATTTGTTGATTAATCTACATATCTACGCAACTTATTGACCTCTAGGTTTATGTCATCCTTAATTTTTCACACATCTGAATCTATAGATCTATATGGTCACCTTCCATTCTAATCATCAATCTCACTACAGATTTATATTCATTCAAGTATCCAAAGACTCAGCCACCTTTGCTATTAACGTACATAGCTGCATAAAGGGATAATAAAGTTCTGTCTATAGACTGTTGGATATTATATCAAAACCTGCCCCCTCTCTTAAGTAACTGAACTTCTGATTTATGCTTAAATGTTGGGTAATTATCTCCTTTTATAGCCACAAGCAGTTGCAATCCTTATTGTGTGCATCTATATTAATCCAATTAATCAGTGTCACTACTAGTAACACGTCTTTTTACCAAAAATGCTGAAAAGTAGACCCCAACCTGCCTATTACTTTGCCTTGCCAGCTCTGTCATAATAACTAATCAATCACCCCATCTTTCTATATTTCAAATAGCTTACATACTATTTGATATACTTTTCTATATATTGATATATGTATCTATAATGATCTGACGTCCTCATCTATTGATCTATCCATTGGTAAACCTTTACTCAAGCATTAATCTTAATTCCTTTGCCAAGTTCTCATCTAAGTACAGCATTGTGGTAAATATATTGTCTTTTTATTTGCGTATAGTTGAAATAATACACACTGTTTATCTTTTGATCATCGATTTATCAAGGGAATTTATTCAAGTAAATAGCTAACCAGACTTCCATTTGTATCCATCTTTCCGTCTAGCTAATACTTAACAATTTGTATATTGAATACTTTTTCACTACACATATATTCTGATTATCCTAAATAATGCCAGTACCAGCAAAACCTTCTGTGGTGGGTTAAGAAAGGTTCCAATGATATCTTAAATAAAAATTCCTTCAGTCCAATTAACCACAGGTTGAATAGCAATGACTAAAATCAGCTTGGCAGAGAGAAAAAAATGAAACAGGATAAAATATATCCTAATATATCAATATATTAATATTTCAATATATCTTAAGCAAATCTTCTGAAATGTTGGATGCTTAATTTCTGTATATTTTCTGTTTGCATGCACTAAATGTAGGTGTCTGGAATGAGTTCCAACAAAATACTGTCTGTATCTACCATATGGCATGAAGATGTATCTCCTTCCCAGTTAAGAGTCCTCATTTAGCAACCTGCCCTACACTAGAGAAAACCTGTCAGTTTGGTGAAGCGATGACACGCTTGTGACCAATAATAGCTGGCTGCATAATTATTCAACATTATTCTTCGCAAAAACAGAGTTTACAGTTGCTGGGCAACCAAGATAAAAGGAATGCCTAATTTTAAAAGAGACCAACAATGATTAATTAGTAATTATCAGGACAATGTGGTCTTATGGCAGAATGCCTTTAAACACTTCAGAAATAGCACCAACAATGAAAATCTGCAAAGGAAAGACAAATTGTACGTACTGTTGATACTTGTGCAGCTCTTGTACAAGTAGAAAGTGTTCTGCTTTCAAAACCCAGTATTTTAATAACAGGATAGACCCAGCAAAAATAGTCATTGGCTGAATTCACACACAATTGCGTTGCCAAATTGTTACTTATCTGGAACAATGCCACCAGCAAGACTGTATATTCCCTAGCATGACTGTTTCACAGAAGCAAAGTATATGCTGACATATTTCCTTCGAAAAAGAAAAGCAATTACCAGCTGTCTATCTGCAAGGGAGTAATGTGGTGTGGCTGCATAAATTCACTCTACTGGAAACTAATATCACGGTGGTACAAAGAAATCATTTGTTTAAAAAACATCAGCAGTTAAAAGCCAGCTATCATAGAAAACTACAGATACACATTCAATGAAAACATTCTCCACATATTCTCACACGGCAACGTCTCCTTAATTTACCTTATAGTGATACAGTAATGGACAAAAATATGTGCTGTATTGCGTATTAATTGTGACATTTAGAAAAAAGTTTTTAAATTGGAGTTGAAGTACACAACATTTGTGGGTACCGGCCTCATTCCAAAGAGTTTAGCAAATAATCCAGGCTGACAATTCAGTGCAGTCCTGAGAAAGTGCTGCAGTATCAGGGCTGCTGTCTTTAGGATGAAACTTTAAGCAGAGCTAAAAAACTTTCCAATGCTCTATAATAAAGCATTTTCTCCACTGTCATGGGCAATGTTTATCAGAAATAGACTATATGGTCATTATCTCATTACTGTTTAAGGGAACTTGCTGCATGCAAAAAAGGCTGCTGTGTTTCATACATTATAGGAGTGAATACACTTTAATATTACTTGTTTGGATGTAAAGCCAAGGTCATGGGAAATGTCATAAAAATACAAGCTCTTTACCTACACACTACGAAAAGGTTGCACATCATGGCAGCATTTCAATGATGGTCATGTAGGATCTGAAAGAACTGCAAATGCTGTAAATCAGAGACAAAAATAGAAATTGCTGGAAAAGCTCAGCAGGTCTGGCAGCATCTGTGGAGAGAAATCAGAGTTGATGTTTCAGCTCAAGTGGGTTCATTATTTTCTATGATCATGTACGAATTCTCCCTACAATTTTCAGGCACTCATCTACATCTGCCATGCCAATATTTTAACTTGCTGAGTTTTTTTGGCATTTCTAGCAGTATGTCTGTATGCTTTGTTATATATGGTTACTTAAATAAATTTGGGAATATTGTAGACAATGTTCAAAATTTTCAGTTTAGCAAAACTGTGTGGATCCACTAATCAATTGTTGAAATGACTAGGATTTGCAGCACAAATTCAGCCTCCAGGTCTTCCACCTTTTCTGTCATGTGTCAGTGATTTTCTTTATTATGACAGATTCTTCCATTTTTAAATATTAGTTTATATAGCTCCAGAATTTAAATTACCAAACCCTACAGCACATATTGCATCTGTTCTGCCCATGTTCTTTTCTTGAGTTATGTGTGTGGCTATGCAACCAAGTAAGCTGTATCTCTTTGTCTATAATGTCTTAAGCAGAATCTATTCATAAATTATGGATGATAATACCGATTCAAAGGATAATTCAATGAGTATGCTTCATGCTTCCTACAGGTAACCTATAAATCCTGGAGTTCTTATGTCTTCAAACATTTAATAATGGATTTATGGGACCATAGCATTTATAGAAAAAAATGTAAGAATTGGTTATTGAATTTGTTTAGATCCCGTGCTAAGTTAAAGGAAAGAGATGTTGCAAAGGAACAGTCCACAAAAGGGTCTGCAACACCAATAATTTCACTGCACTGCTGAATATCTTGCCCAAGCAGAATCAGGAATAACTTACAAAAGTATATTAAATAAAAAAGCTAAAATAAAATTCTGGGCTGGGACAAATAAATGCACAAGTGAACAAATATGATATAGCTCTTGCAAAGAGCTGGTATAGGAACAGTGGACCAAATGGATTCTATCTGTGCTGGTAGATTTTAGCATCTCCTGCAGGATTATTCCCATTTTCCGGCTAATGGATATGAGTATTCATAGCCTTGGAGGACCACAAATTAACACGAGCCTCCAGGGATTTTGGGATTCCCATTTGCCGTTCTTTCATAGGGTTAACATTTGATCTGAATAGTAGTTCCAGAGGAGTTTCTTTGTTTCTGTAACTCTGTAACCGAATTACACGGGCTTTTCAATGCATGCTACTGGCAAAGGTCAGACACTCATCAGCTAGTTGTTAACATGAGTCTTTCTTTGTTGTCTCTCCTTGTATACACTTCAAGCTCAGAGCCAAACTGAAGAGACTGGCATTGACAGCACAAAAGACCAATGCAGCTTTTGCTGGATTGTTTAGGCATGTCAACTTTTTCACTGTTATTACTTTTCAGGGTAAAATAGTCCTCTGCAACTCTGAGCACCTTCAGTCAGTTTAGGCTGCACTCTTAAGAATGTAGCCAGCAATAAGCTGAGGTGTTTGAGTTAATAGTTCATTATTATAAATCTGAAAAGTCATTTTTAGGTCAGAAAAATAATTCTGATTGGGGGTTCACTTTATTGAGGTTTGAACTTCATTGCTACTCAAACTACTGAAAGACAATGATTGAAAATGATGGGCTCAAGGTAAATTGAGAGTATGATGAATGAGTGATGCAGACTCAAAGCTGTAAGAAAAGTCAGGCGACAGGTTTGTTTCTTAATTTTCCCTCTTCATAGGAGTAATGAGAGCCAACAACATTCACACTAAATATAAAAAAACCTGGATCAATATCTTGATCTGAATGAGATTAAAGATTATAACAGCAAGTACAGATGCAGGTGATCAAACAATCTATTGGTTTTTTTCTGAGCTCACAAGATGAGGGATGTAGTATCTCTAGAATATAGCTTGTCAAGTTGAGTGATGTCTACTGTAATACTGGATGCTCATTCTGTAGGTTTCACTTGACTAACTGAAGGGGTCAGGAATAAAAGTCAGAGTTTTCTCATCTTAGAAGTTTTAACTGTAGTTATTCAACTGCCTCCAGGGATCAATTAAATTAGAGAGAGGCTATAATGGTGCAAATTGAACTCAATTTGCAAGATAGAGGAAGTTCAATGAACCAAACAGCCTTTTGTTCTCAAAGGCTTCCTGATGTTCTCATAATGTGGATTCAGCTGAGACCAAGAGAATGTTATATCAAGAGATTTATAATGAGTCCTTTTGAGAAGATTGTTTGACAGTAGTACATTTACAGGCTCACACACAGCTCATCGTGAAAAATAAAATGTGCTGAAGAACAATTCTACTGAATTATTTTGCAGTAAAATCTAGGAGTTGCTTATTAAAACCCCAAGTGTGGCCAGTACTGCCAAACCAGCATTTATCTACTTCATAGCTACTTCTGCAGAAGTTAGGAATGAACCACATTAGGACTGAAGTGCTACATAGGCCAATTTTGATTCAGGGTACCCTTATGACATTAGTGAACCAATTGAGAATTTATTGTAAAGGATTAATTCTAGCACTATTAGTGACAGACAAATAAATAGTGATAATGGACCAGATCTAAATGTGAAACGCCGCTCAATTGACTAAGTGTTCTCACGTCTAAGTGACAAGTTTAAGCGTTCAGTTCCCAAGTAAACACAACATTCCAGGCTGACCATCCAGAGAAGGAAAAGTAAGATTTTTCTCTTAAATTCAAAATTTAAAATGCCACTGAAAGCAATTCTCCAAATGTAGAATGACAGAGAACAGTTTAACCAATTGCCTTTGTGTGCCAGAGTTTACGAGAACTGCAGAAACATAAACCTGATTTCTAAAAATACATCCATGCTATTAAATACCAACACTAATTTTGAGCAGGGAATTTAATAGATAATTAACACACAAATACAGCAATTTCATAAGGGTCAGTTGAGATGCATGAGGTGAACTACAGAAGGCTGCAAGTTATCCAGCAAGTTGAGGCCATTCACTACTCTTGGGTGTCTCCTATGCAAATAACTCGACAATTTTCATACTAATGACTGAGTGGCATGAAACTTATTTATTTTGATAGCAAATTCTCAGCTCGATATAAAGAAGACATTTAAAAGAATGGAAGTAAAACCAAAATGTAAGCAGTATACAAAAGCATAATGTATTGTGTTTTACGGCAGACTTGAAGTGACTTTGTGGCCTCTGTAACTCTAGTATTCTTCCCATATAACATTCCAAATGTTATACTGCAGCTCTTTGCATCTTAAGTGCAATGACTTCAAGGTGATCACCTGCTACTTTATAAAACTAAGTCACACTCAGATCAATAACTTCATGCTGCGTTATGTGAACCAATGTCTCAACAAACCTGCAAAACATGAGTACTGGAGATCTGAACACCTAGACTACAAAATGTTGTAAGGCTTCTGCAAGATTCCAGAAACAAAAACATTTTAAAAGTTTAAGCTGATTTGAGAAACAAAAGATGAGTGGCACTAAGTCAGCAATATTCACATTATTCTGGAATGATGTGGAAGTGCTGGTGTTGGACTGGGGTGGACAATGTCAGAAGTCAGACAACACCAGGTTACAGTGATAGTAGGAACTGCCAATGCTGGAGAATCTGAGATAACAAGGTGTAGAGCTGGATGAACACGGTAGGCCAAGCAGTATCAGAGGAGCAGGAAGGCTGATGATTCAGGCCGAGGCCCTTCTTCAGAAATGGGGGGAGGGGAAGGGGATTCTGAAATAAATAGAGAGAGAGGGGGAGGCGGATGGAAGGTGGATAAAGGAGCAGATAAGTGGAGAGGATACGGACAGGTCAAGGAGGCAGGGATGGAGCCAGTAAAGGTGAGTGTAGGTAGGGATTTAGGATGGGGGTTGGTCAGTCAAGGGAAGACAGACAGGTCAAGGAGGCGGAGATGAGGCTAGTAGGTAGGAGGTGGAGGTTGAGGTGAGAGGAGCGGATAGGTGGGAGAAAAGACAGACAGGTCAAGGAGGCCGGGACGATCTGGGATAAGGTTGCGGGTGGGGACGAGCTGGGCTGGTTTTGGGATGAGGTCAGGGGTGGGGAGATTTTGAAGCTTGTGAAGTCCACATAGGAACCTTGCAGCCCAATGGTATCAAAGTGAAATATGAGGTGCTGTTCCGGCAACCTTCAGGTGGCATCGTTGTGGCACTGCAGGAGGCCCAGGATGGACACGTCGTCCAAGGAGTGGAAGGGGGAATTAAAGTGGTTTGCGACTGGGAGGTGCAGTTGTTTTTTGCGAACCGAGCGTAGGTGTTCCACAAAGCGGTCTCCAAGCCTACGCTTGGTTTCCCCGATGTAGAGGAGGCCACATCGGGAACAGCGGATACAATAGGCCACATTAGCAGATGTGCAGGCGAACAACTGTTTAATGTGGAAGGTTTTCTTGGGGCCTGGGATGGGAGTGAGGGTGAGTGATTCCCTTGTCTACTCCACACTGCCCACCAGACCCACCACCCCCGGCACTTTTCCCTGCAACCACAGGAAGTGCTACACCTGCCCTTACACCTCCCACCACACCACCATCCCAGGCCTCAAGAAAACCTTCCACATTAAACAAACGTTCACCTGCACATCTGCTAATGTGCTTTATTGTATCTGCTGTTCCTGATGTGGCGATACCTACACTGGGGAAACCAAGCAGGGGCTTGGAGACTGCTTTATGGAACACCTATGCTCGGTTCACAACAAAAGACTGCACCTCCCAGTCGCGAACCACTTCAATTCCCCCTCCCACTCCTTCGACGATGTGTCCATCCTGGGCCTGCTCCAGTGCCACAATGATGCCACCTGAAGGTTGCCGGAACAGCATCTCATATTTCGCTTGGGAACCTTGCAGCACAATGGTATCAATGTGGACTTCACAAGCTTCAAAATCTCTCCACCCCGACCTCATCCCAAAACCAGCCCAGCTCGTCCCTACTCCCAACCTCATCCCAAAACCATCCCAGCTCATCCCAGCCTCCTTGACCTGTCCGTCTTTTCTCCCACCTATCTGCTCCTGTCACCTCAACTCCCACCCCAACCTCCTACCTATCAGCCTCATCCCCGCCTCCTTGACCTGTCTGTCTTTCCTTGACTGACCAAACCCCATCCTAAATCCCCACCTACACTCACTTTTACTGGCTCCATCCCTACCTCCTTGACCTGTCTGTCTCCTCTCCACCTATCTGCTCCTTTATCCACCTTCCATCCACCTCCTCCTCTCTCTCTATTTATTTCAGAATCACCTTCCCCTCCCCCATTTCTGAAGAAGGGCCTAGGCCCGAATCGTCAGCTTTCCTGCTCCTCTGATGCTGCTTGGCCTGTTGTGTTCATCCAGCTCTACACCTTGTCACCTACAGTCCAATGGGTCCACTAGCAATCACAAGCTTGTGATTTCAAACAAACCTGTTGGATGATAACCTGGTGTCATGTGGCTTCTGACCTTATTCTGGAATGTCTGGCGTGCAATGTTACACAGTAATAACAGAAGAGGACTTTGGAGAAGAGTCTAATGAGAAAATGATGAGACTAGAGGCTCAACAAAGGAACACTAATATGATGGAAAGTAAATGCGAAGCATGATCAAGTTGGTCAAAAGGGTTAGGAAATAAACCAGCAAGTAAAATCTAAATGATGTTAGCACCCTAACTAAGTATTACATGGGTGGACCTAGTTTTAACATTGTGATAATCTTCATTCTTTTAATTATTACAAGCCTTTTATCGAACAGTATAAATGCTGACAGTTACATCAGTCACTGAATTGAAGTAGAGATAACAAGGTGTAGAGCTGGATGAACACAGCAGGCCAAGCAGCATCAGAGGAGCAGGAAAGCTGATGTTTCGGGCCTAGACACTTCTTCAGAAATGGAGAAGGGGAAGGGGATTCTGAAATAAATAGGGGGAGAGGGGGAGGCGGATAGAAGATGGATAAAGGAGAAGATAGGTAGAGAGGAGACAGACTGGTCAAAGAGGCGGGGTTGGAGCCAGTAAAGGTGAATATGGGTGGGGAGTTAGGGAGGGGATAGGTCGGTCCAGGGAGGATGAACAAGTCAAGGAGGCGGGATGAGGCTAGTGGGTAGGAGATGGGGGTGGGGCTTGAGGTAGGAGGAGGGGATAGGTGGGAGGAAGGACAGGTTAGAAAGGTGGGGACAAGCTGGGCTGGTTTTGGGATGTGGTTGGGGGAGGGGAGATTTTGAAGCTTGTGAAGTCCTCACCCCCATCCCAGGCCTCAAGAAGACCTACCACATCAAGCAGATGTTCACCTGCACATCTGCTAATGTGGTATACTGTATCCACTGTTCCAGATGTGGCCTCCTCTACATCGGGGAAACCAAGCGGAGGCTTGGGGACCGCTTTGTGGAACACTTACGCTCGGTTCGCAACAAACAACTGCACCTCCCAGTCCTGAACCATTTCAACTCCCCCGCGCACTCCTTAGATGACATGTCCATCCTGGGCCTCCTGCAGTGCCACAACGATGCCACCCAAAGGTTGCAGGAACAGCACCTCATATTTCACTTGGGAACCCTGCAGCCCAATGATATCAATGTGGATTTCACAAGCTTCAAAATCTCCCCTCCACCAACCGCATCCCAAAACCAGCCCAGCTTGTCCCAGCCTCCCTAAACTGTCCTTCCTCCCACCTATCGCCTCCTCCCGCCTCAAAGCCCCACTCCCATCTCCTACCTGCTCGCCTTATCCTGCCACCTTGACCTGTCCATCCTCCCTGGACTGACCTATCCCCTCCCTAACTCCCCACCTACACTCAACTTTACTGGCTCCATCCCCTCCTCTTTGACCTGTCTGTCTCCCCTCCACCTATCTTCTCCTTTATCCATCTTCTATCCGCCTCCCCCTCTCTCCCTATTTATTTCAGAATCCCCTTCCCCTCCCCCATTTCTGAAGAAGTGTCTAGGCCTGAAACATCAGCTTTCCTACTCTTCTGATGCTGCTTGTCCTGCTGTGTTCATCCAGCTCTACACCTTGTTATCTCAGATTCTGCACCATCTGCAGTTCCTACTATCACTGAATTGAAGTAATTTGTGTTAGACTATTTTTCTGTACTGAAGGTATCGTTAAAAAATGTTCCATGTTTTACAACACTGTTACTATATTTTAGCTAATAAAGTGATCTGATTAATGGCAAGCAGGCCAGGGACATTTTTTCAGACAAAGGCCCAAAGTTTGTTTTATTTTGTGCAATGCAATGTATTCTAAAATTATTTTAAAGTCTAATGATTTCAGATTCAACCCCCTTCAAGATATAGCCCACTCACAGCAAACCTTTAGTCACCTCTCCTATCCCATTACATAGGTTGTTTGTAATCATCACTGGTTCCATTGATCTGCAATGGAATATGAGAGTCTGGTAACTGTTCTTCCTCATTGTGCTTGATTGGTTAAGCTTGGATGTTGACAGAGCAAAGTGTCAACAGATAGCAGAGAAGCCACTCACAATTGAAAGGGAAGCAACAAAGAGGAGAACTCCAAAAGTCAACCTCCTGCTCATGTAGAAATTAGTATATTGCTCTGAAATACATATATAATTTACACCACAGTGTCAGTTTCTTTACAACTCTCCTGCAACATATTTTAGGTCATTTCACTCCATCAGAACATTGTAAAAGGAAACTTGAAATAAAGAGCAGAAAATGTTGGAGAAACTCAGCAGGTCTAGCATGAAATGAAAGTTGTTGGTGGGTGAGCAAAGACGAGATATTGACTTTTCCACCTCATGGCACAGAAGCCTGGCTGGTTCAGTTGACTGCACGACTCCTAAATCTGGGTTCAAATCCAGGTTCTAAGGTAGGGTCACCGGACCCAAAACATTAACTCTGTTTTTCCCTTCACAGATGCTGCCAGACCTGCTGAGCTTTTCCAACAACTTTGTTTTTGTTCCTGATTTACAGCATCCACAGTTCTTTCGGTTTTTATTCAAATCCAGGTAGATGTTTAAATGTTTCCCCTGACGGGTATGTGAAAATGGTGGGGAGTTGCAGCAGTGTTAAAACAGTTTCCCAGCAAAATGGGGCAATGAATATTTCACGGTGGGAACAGGAAAATTGTAATAGCTGTACTATGACTAGGTTTCACCAGGGTTGGGCATTGAAGTGCAATGTTAGATTAACTTGGGATCATCAATATTCTGAATCTAAATATTGTATTCTGATCTGTGATTGCTTGACACTACCACTGGATGCCCCAAAGAGAAAAACCTATTCTTCATTGTGTATATTCTATATCCTTAAATTAGGGCTTCTCAAACCCTCACTAGGTGGCATGAGATGGAATTTTGGCATTGTAAATTCTGAGGCAGCAGGGAGCTTTGATTATAGGTGAAAAATTGCGAGATCTCTTTAAATCTGCACATTTCCTTCTACCGATGGGTACAGCATAACAGACAGAAATTTGAGATCAAACAAAGAACTGCCGGAGATTTGAAATAAAAGCAGAAATTGTTGGATAAACTCAGCAGATAGCATCTGTGGGGAGAAGACAGAATTAACGTTTCAAGTTTTATGACTCTTCATCAGATCAGTTTGATTAGATTTTTGAGGCTTAATTGCTGTTCCCATTGCTGCAAAAAAGTGAAAAGGTAGTTGTTTCTTTCTTAAAAATAGGCCCTTGCAGGTTCATTACTTCCGAACACCTCTTCCACTCTATCCTGGCTCAGGTCCTAACAACTCTCCACTGTCACTCAGAAGCTAAACTACCTCTTCTACTAGCTAACCTCTATGCATCTTCACTGCTCAGCAGGTGAAGCCACCTCCCCACATGCATCCCCTCCAGATCACATGAAATCTGAGGCATTAAAATGGGGTCACACCAAGAACAAGTCTGGTATTAAACACTGCCACAAACAATGAGATTTAAGAATTATAAAAGCACAAGGAATAGTCACAAACAAAATAGGGTGAATGTGAGTCAAATCAGGCAGAGCAAGAGAAGAAATACGTGGGAAATGAAGACTAAATTAAAACAAGAAAGGAGCAGAGGAGAAAAGCAAGGAAAAAGTAACTAACTTAGAAAAATAATTCTGCAAAGAAGTTGAGACTCAAGTTTTCACTTGTAGGAATTAAACGGAACAGTTTAATTTATTCTCTTTCTGGGTAATAGAGATTAATTGGCAGGTCAGGCAGCATCTATAGAGAAAAAGAAGAGTTAAAGTTTCAATGTGATGACCCTTCATCTGACCCGGTAAATGTTTAAGATGTGATAGTGTGAGGCACAAGACATTTCTCATTTTTAAAATGTAAGAAAAACAACTACATTTGAAATCCTAGGCAGGTTTTCCAACTTGAAAATAAATGCAAATTGTTAGGTTATGCAGTACAACACTGCTTTTTGAAAATGATAAGAGGGAGAATGCAAGACTGAAAGCACCAAGGATCTTGCAAGTTAAGAAAATTCTGCCTGACAACAGCCTTTGACTGGTTATATTGGAAAGCATTGGAAAGTTATAAATGCAAGGCCAGCTGAGTGAAAGAAAGATCTAGATTCAGCAATCAGAAAGCATCCATCTCTCTCTGTCTCTCTCCATGTTGGAAAAGACAGAAAAACCAAGGAATCTGAAAAGAAAGAATTCATATAAGAAACAATCTAATCAAAGACCAACCATCAGTATACAGACAACAAAATATCGTCATTGCAAATATCAAAAGCAGTGTGAGAAAAATAACTTTGCACCTTGTGGTCTGGACTTCTGATCTTTGGAGTTTTGTTCACCCTGCATAATTCATTTTCCACCAATAATAATAACTAAACTGTTTGTGGACTTGTTGGACCGAAGGGCCTGTTTCTTAATGCTTAAAAGGATTCACAGTCTTGAAAAGATAACTCTGTTTCTCTCTCCACAGATGTGGCCTGAGCTGCTGAATATTTACTGCATTTTCTGTTTTTGTTTCAGATCTTCAGCATCTGCAGTAATCTGCTTTTTGACAAGATATGGGCAGACCTTTTTGTATGAACTAGCATGATGTCACACACGTAATTACAAACCCTAACTTTCTGTAGTGTGTGTAGCCATCAATTAATGAGAAAATCCAATGAGTTCTTACAAATAACAACGGCTTGCTATGAGAAACAACAGACTGGTAGCACAAATCAACCATTATGTTCTCAATATTTGGAACTAATGGCATCTGTTTTAATCCCCTGCATTTGCTGGAAAATTTGTACATTAATAATAGCATGAATTCTTCACTTTTCAGCAAGATCTGAGCCAATAAGTCATATGCTACAAATGTCCCCCCTTTACACACCAAATTCAGATGCAGAATCCTGTCAGCTTCTTGTTGTTAGATCTTAATGGCATGGTAAAATTATTACATATGATGTAAGTGACGTTATGAGGGTTATTACATCTCATATTGTTCTCAATCATTATCTCTCACCTTTTTGCCCAGTATCTCAAAACAATGACAGGATCAAGAATAAGAGGGCACGGATTTAAAATCATTCATAAAACCATCAACAATGATATCAGTGAAATTATTTTTACATGGCACGTGATCAGGATCTGGAATGTATTTCCCAGAGTGTAGTGGGGGAAGATACAATTGAGATGTACAAAAGGGAATTAAATGATTATTTGAAAATCAGTTATGTATAAGGTTATGATGGGAGAGGGGAGGAGTAGTGGGAGGGGTGTGTTGAAGGTGGGATAACAGCACTCAGACATGTAACAAAGG
Organism: Ginglymostoma cirratum; assembly: GCA_024137785.1. Lineage (NCBI taxonomy): Eukaryota > Metazoa > Chordata > Chondrichthyes > Orectolobiformes > Ginglymostomatidae > Ginglymostoma > Ginglymostoma cirratum. The sequence goes on along the minus strand of JAHRHZ010000111.1, from coordinate 4,398,383 downwards.
ACTGAATTGACTCCTTCTACACAGGTAAATACCTGTGACAGTGATTCATGCTGTAGGTGTCAAACCACAGGACTGGTGTCCTTCAATCCTTGTCACATGAGCTGACTATTCTCTACAGGAGTATCACAATGGATCCCAAGTTCCATTCACTCAACAATCATTTTTATAGCAGGGGTCACATGAATTCTGCACATCAAACAACAACACCACTTGTACCTCCACCTGTCTTGGGATACAGGGCTGGTGATTACTATTTATTTTGCATGACGTTCATTTTACAAGTGTAAATAATTCTATTTTAATTATACTTGTGAATATTATACAAAAGACTAAACAGGTTTGGACTTTCTCTTCATCATTTATAGGATGCAGATATCATTGGCAAGGCCAGTATCTGTTTTCCATCCCTAATTACCCTTGATTTAATTGTCTTTTTGAATGATTTCAGAGGACAGTTAGGAGTCAGCCACATTGCTGTTGATCTGGAATTAGATGTAGGCCAGACAGCAGTTTCCCGTCTTAAAGGGCATTAATGAAAAAGATTGGTTTTCACAACTGCAGATAGCTTTTTTGGTTACCATTACTTACAGTAGCTTTCAATTTGTGATTTGTTAACTGAACATAAATTGAAGCAACTGTGGTGTGGGATTTAAACCAAAGCATTAATCTGGGGATCTCATTACTAGTTCTGTAATATTAAGTAGGCAACCTTGTCTCCTATTTCATAAAGAGATAGATGAGGGGTCCCCTGATCAATGTTTTTAAAATGCTGGATGGCATTTGATCTGATAGACAAGGATTTTCCACCTGCGGACGAGATCAAAACTGGAGTAGGGTGGAAGTCGTGATTAGAAGACAGTCACAATTAAATCCAATGTTGATTGCAAAAATTTCACCTGAGCATGGTGAAAATGTAAAACTTGCTACCATCAATGAGTAATTGAGTGAAAAATGTTTTTAATGGAAAGTTAGATAGTCAGGTAAGTGAAAAGAATGGCTTATAGGAATGGAGTTAGCTGAAACTGAATGGATAAAAGCTCTTGCAGTGTGTGAATATGTTCATATGTCATATGCTGTATTTACCATGATAGTGCTTGGTTTCATATCATTTCCACTGCTCTTCATTCAAGCTCAGACCAGACTACATGGTTACTTCTAAACAGTACTGTTTAAAAATATATGCATGACACTAAGGTAGCAGACTTCCCTAACCTTAACCTGATTGCGGGAGACAAGGTGAGAGGGCAACAGGGCTGGAAGCAAGGTCAGGAAGGAAGCAAAAACTGAAAGGACTGTGGATGCTGTAAATCAGGAACAAAAACAGAAGTTGCTGGAAAAGCTCAGCAGGTTTGGCAGCATCTGTGAAGAAAAAATCAGAGTTATCGTTTTGGGTCTGGTGATCCTTCCTCAGGACCCGAAACATTAACTCTGATTTTTTCTTCACAGATACTACCAGGCCTGCCGAACTTGTCCAGCAACTTCTGTTTTGTTCAGGAAGGAAGCAAGATTGAGTGACAAGACCAGTAATGAGGCAACACTGGGAAGCATGGCTGGGAGGTGAAGGTGCAGTGTGAGGTTTGGGGTGGAGAACAGAAAATGAGAATATGAACAGAACTGTGGGAGTGAGTCACCTGAGCAGGAAGATCAGAGAATAGAAAACCACGCAAATGACGTTAAAGTGAAACAATGTTAAATGGGTTAAGCAGGGATTTACTGTTCTTGAATGTTATTGATTGTGTTTTTACAACTGGTAACCAATAGGATATAACTAATAATGGCAATTGACTTTGTAGTGCAAGTATCATTTTTGTAAAGGTGTTAAAACATTCGAAAGATTTAATTTATTGAACTGTGATAAAACCTTTACAGTTTTCAGTCACCTATTGCTTCGTTAACACTTCCTGCTCCTGACAGGCTTTTCTGTTTTTTATTGCTTTATGCAACCATCACAAGTAATTTTTAAAAAATCAAATCGGTTTCAATGCCAAGCCATATCTTGCTACAAAGCCATCTCTTAAATCCGTGTGTTCTGGTAAGATAAGATGCTGTCAATGAACCATTTAAAAGGTCACCGTTATCCATTAATGTCAAATACTGCTGAACTCAGGGTTTAAACAATCCTTATTGCAAACCAAGGGTCATACTTGGGTTATGAAAAGACAGCAGTGATGCAAAGCCATTAACACATCCTGTGTGGCTGACCTGCGAGAATCTGCCACTGTGAATTATTATAGGCCAGCAGTTACCTGAATAAAAATGTCTTTTTTTCACCTGTGAGATCTAGTGGGTCACAACTGGAAAATCTCTACAAATTCTGGTTCCTTTCTTTCACTCAAACGTATGTTTCACTCTAAATGCATCAACGTGTCCAAATGTTTATACAGCAGTTAATTTTAAAAAATGCAACAACTCATCAAAAGGGAATTGTGCTCAATATGTTGTAGCAATTCAACAACTTTCGCCTATTCGATGATGTGTTTTGATTAGTTCAGGTGTACATCACCCTTATGTTCGACATGTTATTGAAATGTGATTCTAACCAAATGCATGAAAATTCTCAGGTAATGAAAGCAGCAAATATAAGAATGTAGAAACCAAGAGGAGGTGTAGAACATTCAACCTCTCAAGCCTGTTCCACCATTTAACACGGTCATGGCTGGGCTGATATGAATGTAATTCCATTTTCGTACCTGCCATCCCCAATAACTCTGGACTCCCTTGTCAATTGAAAATCTGTCTAATTCTACTAACAAAGCTGTCTAACTCAGTCTTAGATATATACACGGACCTAGTCTTACTACTCACTGGGGAAGAGAATTCCAAATGCAAACAAACCTGAGAATGAGTACCTCTTCATCTGTATCTTAACTGTGTCCCCAGTTGTAGAAAATTCTGGAAATACCCCAGCTCTGTTAACCCCTGGTGGGAAGGAAATAGAATTAAGCCTGGAGATGGAGAATGGAGCATTGTTTGAAAGAATGGTGACGTTAGACTCAAAATATTAACTCTGTTTCTTTTATACATAGGATGTGAGCATTGCTGGCTAGGCCAACCTTTGTTGCTTACTGATAATTCGTGAGGGTCAATCACATTGCTGTGCATCTGGAGACACCTGGAAGCTAAAGCAGCAGGTTACTTTCCTTGAAAGATGTTAGTGAACCAGAAGCATTGTGACAACAATCAACTGTGGTTAAATGATCACCATTAAACAGACTTTTATTCCCCCCCAACCACCCACATTGCAGACAGGACTGAATTCAAACTTCACTATCAAATATGGTGAGAGTTGAACCCTGTCCTCAGGACATTAGCACAGGGTTCTGAATTACTTGCCTCTCTCTGTAGATGCTGTAAGATCTGCTGATGCTATTTCCAGTACTTTTTATTTATGCTTCAGTTTTCCAACATCTACTTGATTTTGCTTTTCTTTTAGATTCCTCTGGTATTATCCACCCCATGAGACTGCTATTTAACTACACAATCCTAAGTATTATAGGAGCTCCTGTAACTCATATGGAGATTCTGTCCACCGTGACAACACCAATATCATCGAGTCCTACTCGGGCCACTTAGCTCCTAACCTCATTACAACCCTAGTTCAAACATGGGGAAAAGAGCTGAATTCCAGAGGTGAGTTGAAAGCAACTGCTCTTGACATCAACACTGGCAGAAAAATTTAAGTTAATGAGAATCAGGGAAAAAAAGCACTCTCGGCTGGTTAGAGTCAGATCTGGAAGAAAGGATGATGATTTTTGGAGGCCAGTCATCTCAGCTCCAGGAATCTCTACAGGAATTTCCCAGGGACCCTAGACCCAGTGATCTTCAGTCGCTTCATCAGTGACCTTCCCTCCATCATAAGGTCAGAAGTGGGGATATTTGTCAATGATTGCAATGTTTGGCTTCACTTGCAACTCCTCAGGTACTGAAGCAAATATTTATATGTAGCAAAACCTGGCCAATATCCAGGCTTGGGTTGAGAAGTGGTAAACAACATTCATGCCACAAAAAATGCCAGGGAATGACCTTTTTTGACAAGAAACAATCTAACCTTTATGCCCTCCCAGTTAATGGCACTACCATTACTGAATGTCCCATTGCCAACATTGCTTACCATTGACAAGAAACTGTAATGGATTAACAGTATAAATACTAAGGCTACAAGAGCAACTCAGAAATGAGGAATAATGCAACAAGTAACTAACCTCCTGACTCTTCCCAAAACCTGTCCATCATCTACAAGGCACTAGTCAGGAGTAGATGGAAAACTCCCCATTTGCCTTGACTGGTGCAGCTCCAGCAACACTGAAGAAGCTTGGCACCATTCCAGGTAATGCAGCCCAATTGATTGACGTCAAATCCACAAGTATCCATTTCCCCTACTACCAATGCTCAGTAGCAACAGTACGTACCATCTACAAGATGTATGACAAAAATTTGCCAAACTCCTCTGACAGCAACTTCCAAACCAATGGCCACTACCATTTAGAAGATCAGGGTGGGCAAATACATGAGAACATCACAACCTGCAAGTTCCCCTCTGAGCCACTTAACATCCTGACTTGGAAATATATCACATTCCTTCAGGGTCACTGGATCAAAGTCTTGGAACGCCCTCTCCAGCAGCCTTGTGAGTCTATCTACAACAAATGGACTGCAGAAATTCAAGAAAATAGCTCACCAGCACCTCCTCAAGGGCAACTAGTGATGGGAATAAATACTGGCCCAGCACATGTCCCATTAGTGAATTTCTAAACAAGATTTTTGGAGTATATGAGGCATTTCTGTAACAGGACTTGTACCTCAAAGTCATTGTGAGCTATATTTTTCAATTTTCACTATGAGTCAGGTTCTTTGAGGTTGTTAGTCTCCAGGTAGCTGATAATGCACACCACTAAGCATATCTTGGTATATTGCCTTCAGCTGATGAGCAAAACTAAGTGAAAGTGCAAAAAGCCAACGGCTCCAAAGGTGTATTCTAGCAAGATGGGTGACACATCTTGGGACACTCTGCTGATCAAATAGATTTGTGGCCAGTCAACTCAAAAATAAATACCACCACAACGAGTATCATCAGATAGTTAGTAATGAAACATTGTTGCCAGGATGCTGTTGCTTACAGTAGAAATGTTTGTCAACCATTGAAATCATATCTCAGCAAGAGATAGGAACCTGTAAAAGATGATCAGGGTATTAATGGTAATGAGGCATTATGCCTATTGATACCTGTTACAGGCAGGTGATCAGGGAATTATTGTACTACGGTTGATTATGAAGATAATCTGTGTGATATCAGTATAAGTATCAATTATTAGACCAGCTTCAGTGAGTTGCTTAAGCAACTCCTGGTGGATTCAAGTTTCCTTGTTCCTCTTCTTTCACACCTCCCTAAGAATCCATTCCCACCTTAGGTTTCCTCTTTACCTTATAGACTCATAGAGATATACAGCATGGAAATAGACATCTTGGTCCAGCACGTCCATGCCGTCCATGCCGCTAGTCCCGTTTGCCAGCATTTGACCCTTATCCCTCTAAGCCCTTCCTATTCATTTGGTTTGACTCCTCCACTTGCTTGTGGGTAACCAAAAATTCTCACATAATTGGCTCCGATGCAAAAACCAAACGAACAAAGATACTTAACTAGATTTCAACACAGAAAAGTGCGAGGTGGTGCATTTTGGCAGGAAGAATGATCATAAGCAGTGGGACAATTCTAAAGGGTTATAAGATGAGACGTACAGCGATGTACCTGTGCACCAGTCTTTGAATTGTGCAAGACAGGTTAACGAAAGAGGGAATAAATAGTTTGGGACCCTGGGGTTTTGAGTCATAAAGTAAAAATATCTCAGAAATTATGTAAAACTATTATAAAACACTACTTGAGTTATAGCTGCAATATTGTGTCTGATTCTGGGCACCACACTTTATGAAGAATGCGGAAACTCTGGAAAGGATATGAAAAGACTTAGTGGAATGGTTCCAGGAATGAATGATTACAGTTACATACAAAGATTAAAAAAGCTTGGGGTTATTCTCCTGAGAGGACAGAATTTATAGAGGAGATCTGACAGAGGTATATCAAATCATGAAGTTTTGGATGGAGCAAATAAAAAGGAAGTGTTTTCCAGTAGCTAAAGAGTCAATAATCCAAAGGCTGAAAGTTCAGGGGTGTGGTAAACAAAACAAAGGATTGTTTTATTTTGTTATTCCATGGAATGGAGGCATTGCTGTCAATCTTGCATTTATTGCCCATCCCTAATTGCCATCCATCATGAAATCCGTCAGGGCCCAGGCAGCTTTTAGCCTGCAGCTCCAACAATTTACTCAGTTCTACTTCTGTCCTCCCTTCCATATTCTGATTAATTACAGCTTCTGTTATGTTACCTGTGTCCTTTATTGTGAAGACCGATGTAAAATGCCCAGTCAATTCAGTTACCATTTCCTTATTTTTCATTATTGATTCCCCTGTATGTTGCTATATCATATGTTCTTCTGGTCTGAAATTGTTATACTCAACAGTCAGAGCCGCTATCTGCTTTATCACAGATTGGATGCTGACCCAAGAGATTATATTGGGGCTTCATTTGAACTTTCCAGAAGGTGAAATACAGAGTATTCAGAGATGAATATAATGTGGCAAACATAAATTCATTTGTCCTTTCGGCAGATACTGAAGAGTTGCCTTGCGTATTTTCTGGTCTTGTTTCATATTTCTAATCCCTCGGAAAGGCAAAAGATATTGACACTTATCTTAAGGTCTGGAGACCCACCAGCATATTTTGAACTTTCCCTGATTATGAATCACCAAGGATTGGAGAGGGAAGAGAACAGTTGAGTGTTAAAAAGTGTGTATGTTGCCAATGTTTCTTTGCAAATCCTGTGTTCAAATTAGTTATCATAATTAAAACAAGATAAAATGTATATCAAAATGAAAATGTGTCTAAATAATATTCAGATGAAATGTATGATCTTTGATTTCAAATTAGCTGTAGCTCCAGTTCAATTCACTACTTGGTAATCGATTTCACTGTCACGTAAATCGTAGTTCGACATGTTGGTTACAAAGAGACTTGTTAAATTATATGACTTATATTGTACTAGGTTTGTGCTCTGATTTAAGTACTTTGGGAACAAACCTAATCTGTTTATTATAAGGTTATCATATCCAATCAGTGATAACAAACATAAAGAAAAACCATTTGGCTGAAGGAATGGGAGCCATGGCTCGAACATGTGCATTAGCAAAACCACAGTATCAGGTTTTGTTGCTTCAGACTGAGCCTCCTTTGTCCAAATAGAGAAGATATACAGTACAGTCTGGGCCTGTTAATGGCCTGAAATGGATAATGGTACTGCAAATGAGCCAGGAATCAAAGAGTTTGGTGTTTACTCAAAAATTGAGCCTTGGGCTCCTTCTTAGTAAGAGACACTTGGGGAAAAGGTGACATAACATTCATGAAAAACCATTCAGTTCACTAATCTACTTTAGGGAAGGAAATCTGCTGTTGGTCCTATCCAGCCTACATGGAGGTCCAGCCCCACAACAATATAATTGACTCTTACCTGCAATCTGAAATGGCCAAGCAGGCCACTCTGTTCAAGAGCAATAAATGTTGCCTTGCCAGTGGATCAACAATATCCAATGAATGAATAAAATACACTGTTGGGTTCTTATTCCAACTCCAGAGGCAAATTGTCTAAAAATTGCACATGAAATTTGGTCCTGCGTTGCATCAGTTGTACATCCAGGAAATTAGGCAGGATCATTAATAATGGGAGGAATAGCTGATCATAAGGATGAATAATACCCAGGAATGCAGAGCAACCAGAATAGGCACTTTTTTTTTGTTGTTTGTAGTAATTCCCATACGACATGATAGAGTAAGCTTGGAGATATTAAGGACTGCAGATGCTGGAAGCCAGAGTCTATAGGTGTGAGGCTGGAAAAGCTCAGCAGATCAGACGGCATCAGAGGAGCAGATAAGTCAATATTTCGGGCCAAAACCCTTCATCAGGACTGATGGATGGAGTAGGCCCTTGGGCTAACAAAGCAAAGCTGTGAACAGCGCAAGCATTAAGCTCCTTGGTTAGAATTTTCCAGGGGACTAATGTTATTTAAAATGACCAACTAGAGACATAGCCCTGCATTATTGATCATTTTACTCTCCCAGCAGGCCTTTCACCTGAAAAACCGACACAAGGAACAATGTCAGATTCAGTATCCACCGACACAAAAACAAAGTTGCTGGAAAAGCTCAGCAGGTCTGGCAGCAGTGAACGTTTTGGGTCCGGTGACCCTTCCTATCTACGGAAATAATTTCACTGCAATGCTGAGGTTATAATTAACAAGTTACATCCACAATTACATAAACATATGATCTGGCTTTGGGTCTGGTGAAAGTCTGACATGAAATCTAAGTACTAGTTATGCCTGGCTGAGTTGTAAGAAATGTCCATTATAACAGCAGATAATGTGGGAGAGGTTGACTGCTTGCCTTCTCCTCAGGGAATGGACAGGTTCAAGCAACTGCAATGAATTCAATGCGGCAGAAAGCAACATTAGAATAAGTTGAACTGAATGAAGCTTGCAACTCGTAAGCACATGATATAAACCACTCAGAATAACCTAACCCAGGTCTAAATTGCATCAGTAATTTTGTTTTTACTTCCTCTTCCAAGATAAGGCAGCCACTTACAAAGATGGGGGCTTGTCATTGGGGATCAGTTGATAGGAGGAGAAAGATTTAAAAGTCTTGGCAAGCATCCGGAAAGAAAGAGATAGCTCTTCAGAAAAATGCAGTAAAATCTGGGGAAGGACTGTCTTATAATGTGAAGTAAATTACAAGCTATACATCACCAAGGGAAAGTGTAACTGGACAAAAATGCTAACAACAGCATAATAGGCATTGTTTTTCTGAAATAGGATTGAATAGAATGGCAAAAAAAAATATTTTCCAGAAGATACAGCAAGCATTTCAGACTGATGTATGATACCGTGTACCAATGGAGAAATGCAAAGTGCTCCAGCGAGGTAACTGAAATTAACACCAAGCTATGATTACTTGTGTGACTCTGAAGAGGAGAATCAGTGATTAAACATGCACATTGTTGCTTGAAATGCACAATGCACAAGAAAGCAACAAAAGAAGATAGTATCAATACAGCCCTTTACAGTTTTTTTAAAATCACCTTAGAAAAACTCTTCGAGCCAGTCGATGAAACTGTATCCATCCACGACACTCAACCTCAGAGCACATTCTCTGTTTCCTACGACATTTGCCCAGATTTTCTTGCTGGATTGCAAATTAACCCAAAAGAATAACAAAGAAAATGATTATCAGTTGCAGCCAGGTTGGAAATGTTGCAATGTTGCTGTTAACATGAGCAGGAGTTTTACTGGAGTGATTTATTTGTCGAGCAGAAACAGCTTCAAGGGCAAGATGCTGTCTTCTGCAGTTACTGTGCACTTGAGGCATTTTCATGCCTTCCACTGGAATAATTGGAAGATTTGTTTTGGTGAAGCTGAGAAGGCACTTCTGATTTACTGGACATGAAAAATATATTGTTTATACCTCAAATGGGGTGAGTGAAGTGATGCAGACAGGCTTTTTTGTCCTTCGTTTTTTCCTGATAGTCCCCTTGCAATGTGGAAATGCAATGGGCTGTTTGACTATTGGGTATATTTTTGTCATGCAGTAATTTGTCTCTTGACTAAAGTAAAAAATATTCAAGATACTTTGGTTTTTTTCCATACGTTTTGGTTTCTTTACGCAATTCCATGCTGCTTCTAGCAGTAAGCAAAGTTATTTTTATGGTTTCTGAATGCACTGCACATACAATTAATCACATTGCCACTTGTTAGATGACCAGGATGACACAGATATAAAGGAATGATAATTAATGATGGAGGGGTTTAAATATAATATTTTCTGTGCACAGGAAGTGAGTTATCTGTGAAACAAAAAACAAGAACGACCTCTTCCAAAGAAAACAAATGTGAATGCTCAAAGTAGACAGTACTGATTTGTTACAGAGCTCAGATGTAACATACTTTACAGCACTGAACAAGGCAAGCGTAGTTGAATAAAATCAGAGCTGCATTAATAAAAGACATTGTCTGCTTGGTTAAACTTAGTGTGTTGTTTATCATTCAGCTTATCATACAGTTTTCTTACCAGAATAGAGTAATTCCATAACATTGTTTCTTCAATTAATGCAGACACTAACATTCAAATAAAGTAAGTTTGAACAGACTAGCGTTTCCTCACTCTTCAAAAGGTATATGTTTTAACATGATGGAAGACAATGATAGAATAGGAGTATGAGTAGACCATTCAGTCCCTTGGGTCTGTTTTGCCTTTCTGGATCATGGCTGATCATCTATCTCAACATAGCATTATCGTGCTCTCCCCATGTCCTTAAATGTCATTAGAAATTAGAAATTTAATAATAGGTGTCTTGATCTTACTCAATGACTGAGCTTCTACAGTCCTCTATGACAGAGAATTCCAAAGCTTCATTACCCTTTGAATGAAGGTATCCCTCCTCATCTCAGTCCTAATCAGATTGTCATTATTCTGAGACCATTTCCATTGGTTTTGGACCTCAGAGCCAAGAAAATGTCTTTGTAACTTTTGATGAGATTGCTTCCCATTCTTCTAAACTCAGGAGAATATAGGCCCAGTCTCCTCAATCTCTATCCACAGGACATTCCCATCATCCCTAGGATCAATCTGCTGAACATCCACTGCATTCCTTCTACGGTAAGAATATTTTTCTTCAGGAAAGTAGACTATTTGCACACAATATTCCAGGTGTGATCTGACTAGTGGTTTTTGAAGCAAGGAATATTTGCTCCTGTACTCAAATAATTTGCAACAAAAGCTAATACATAAATTGCCTTCCTAATTCCTCTTTGCACCTAAGCACCAGCTTTTAGTGATTTGTGAACAGGGTCATCTATGTCCCTTTAAATATCAACAATTCCCAATCTGTCACCATTTATGAGACACTCTGCACCTTTGTTCCTCCTGCCAACTTGAAAGACTTCACATTTATCCATATAGTATCCGTCTGTCATTCTCTTGCCTACTCACTCAGCCTGTCCAAATCCCCATAAAGCTTCTTTACATTCTCTTCAAAGCTTACATTCCCACTAAATTTTTCATCATCTACAAACTTGAAAATATTGCAAATGACTCCCATATCTAAATCATTTATACAGATGCTACGTAGCTGGAGCCTGGGTACTCATCCTTGTTGTACCCATTGGTTATACCAATACTGGAGAATGAAACATTTAGTCCAAATTTCATTTTTTTACCTGTTAAATTAATCCTCAATTTGTGTCATTATGTTACTCTCAACCTCATGTGCTTAATTTTGTTTACTAATCTCCTGTGTGGGACTTCTGAAAGTCTAAATTCACCACTTTCCCTCATTGACAGTACTAGTAATATTCTCAAAAACTCAAAAAGTCCAAACTGATTCCACATCATGATCTATATCACTAGTCATCATTACACTGATACCAAGATCTATTAACAATGCTACTCCACCTGCTTTTCATTTTCCCAATTTTTGAAGAACCTTGAATACTTTGAATATAAGTTCTCAATCTGGTCACCGTGCAGCCACATTTTCCTAGTAGCTATAATGGCACATTCATGTGTTTCCATTTGTGCCATCAACTAATCCATCTTGTTACAAATGCTGCATATTTTTGGATAAAGACCATTAAGATTTGACTTTTTAACCATTATTTCTTATCCCAGTTCCAATTTCTGCTGCACTCTTATGCTTTTATTTTCTGCCTCCTTTTGTCACACCTTAATGATCATTCATCTCTTTATTACACTGCATCTCTATCCGCTCATTTATTTCTGACTTTTTAAAATTCCTTTCAATTAAGCCCTCCCCTCCACTACCTAGTTTAAAGCCCTATCTACAACCCAGTTATTTGATTCAGAATGATTCAAATTAAGCCCCACTCCTATTATTACTATCTTTCCCAAGGAGCTATGCTCTCCCAATCTGTTTACAGTGATGCCGGCTTTGTGCTTGAAATGAGGCTAGTATCCTGTCACCAGGTCAGCCTTCATTTACACGTGGAAAATCCTTGATACTGATCCAGCTCCCTCAGAGCTAGCTCTCAGAGTGTCAAAATGTCTGACACTCCTGTTTTTAATCTGTCAGCCAGGGGTCCCTGATTGGGGCTGTTAATCTGGTCCAATCAGGGAACTCATATTTTATGAGGTCCACCTGGCTGACCTTGTTTCAATATCTACAGTACTGCACTCCTTCCAGTCGAGTTGATGAGGGGAATTATCACAAGTGCCCTGGCTAATACTTGTCCTTCAGTCAACATCTCAAATACAGTTATCTAGTGTCAAAGTTGTCTGACCTGCCTCCAGCCTTGTAACTGTGACTTCAACAGTCCTTCAATGGTTGTAGAGTGCTTGGAGACGTTTGGTGATCACATAAAGTGCAACTGTGTTTTTGATTTTTTTCATCTTGTTGGAAACATGCACTGCACGTTCTATTGGCACCTTGATGCAATAAGCTTCAGATGTATCATGTGACATTATGATTATATACAATCAACACTTGTGAAATAACCTGTTGTCATGCATCCTTACTGCTGACAACCTCTTACAACCACTTGTTATGGAATTCTTTAGTTTGCCAGTGAAAAACTCAAATTCCTTTGTTTCTCTCAAACGATTACTTCGGTCACTTTTAAAATAATTAGGGTCATTCCATGCATTGCCATTAAAAAGACAGTGTAGATATTGCCATCTCCTCCAATTCTCTGTCTTGTTACAGAAAAGCTATGAAAAAAAGCACCATAAAATATTTGCACAGCTTTTCTATTTTTATATTTCAGTGCAAGCACTTCTGAATCAACACACCTCATTTGTCTTGCATTAAATTCCCACAGGGTGGAGTATCGATGGCAGCTTAGGTGAGCGGCCTGAATGGTGCGCTGTGATGATCAGATAATGACACAGTACAAGAAAATCTGATGCCAATTGTTTTGGTAGACTTCCTCGCTTTCTTACAAGTTCTATTTTAGACAATAGAAAATAGTCAATAGGTGCAGAGTAGGTCATTCGGCCCTTCGAGCCAGCACCACCATTCATTATGATCATGGCTGATCATCCACAATCAGTATCCTGTTCCTGCCTTATCCCCATAACCCTTGATTCCACTATCTATAAGAGCTCTATCCATCCCTTTCTTGAAAGTATCCAGAGACTTGGCCTCCACTGCCTTCTGGGGCAGAGCATTCCATATATGCACCACTCTCTGGGTGAAGAAGTTTTTCCTCAGCTCTGTTCTAAATGGCCTACCCCTTATTTTTAAACTGTGTCCTCTGGTTCTGGACTCACCCATCAGCGGAAACACGCTCCCTGCCTCCAGAGTGTCCAATCCCTTAATAATCTTATACGTCTCAATCAGATCCCCTCTCATCCTTCTAAACTCAAGTGTATACAAGCCCAGTCACTCCAATCTTTCAACAGATGATAGTCCCGCCATTCCGGGAATTAACCTTGTGAACCTACACTGCACTCCCTCAATGGCAAGAATGTCCTTCCTCAAATCTGGAGACCAAAACTGCACACAATACTCCAAGTGCGGTCTCACCAGGGCCCTGTACAACTGCAGAAGGACCTCTTTGTTCCTATACTCAATTCCTCTTGTTATGAAGACCAGCATGCCATTAGCTTTCTTCACTGCCTGCTGTACCTGCATGTTTGCTTTCATTGACTGATGTACAAGAACACCTAGATCTCGTTGCACTTCCCCTTTACCTAACTTGACTCCATTTAGATAGTAATCTGCCTTCCTGTTCTTGCCACCAAAGTGGATAACCTCACATTTGTCCACATTAAACTGCATCTGCCATGCATCGGTCCACTCACCTAGCCTGTCCAAGTCACGCTGTATTCTCATAACACCCTCCACACATTTCACACTGCCACCCAGCTTTGTGTCATCAGCAAATTTGCTAATATTACTTTTATTGCCTTCATCTATATCATTAATGCATATTGTAAACAGCTGCGGACCCAGCACCGAACCTTGCGGTACCCCACTGGTCACCGCCTGCCATTCTGAAAGGGACCTGTTTATCACTACTCTTTGCTTCTTGTCAGCCAGCCAATTTTCAATCCAAGTCAGTACTTTGCCCCCAATACCATGTGCCCTAATTTTGCTCACTAATCTCCTATGTGGGACTTTATCAAAGGCTTTCTGAAAGTCCAGGTACACTACATCCACTGGCTTTCCCTTCTCCATCTTCATAGTTACATCGTCAAAAAATTCCAGAAGATTAGTCAAGCATGATTTCCCGTTCGTAAATCCATGCTGACTCTGACCTATCCTGTTACTGCTATCCAAATGAGTCGTAATTTCATCTTTTATAATTGACTCCAGCATCTTTCCCATCACTGACGTCAGGCTAACCGGTCTATAGTTCCCTGTTTTCTCTCTCCCTCCTTTCTTGAAAAGTGGGACAACATTAGCCACCCTCCAATCCGCAGGAACTGATCCTGAATCCATAGAACATTGGAAAATGATTACCAATGCATCCATGATTTTTACAGCCCCCTCCTTAAGTACCCTGGGATGCAGACCATCAGGTCCCGGGGACTTATCAGCCTTCAGACCTAACAGTCTGTTCAACACCATTTCCTGCCAAATATAAAGTCCCTTCAGTTCATCCATTACCCTAGGTCCTTCAGCCACTATTACATCTGGGAGATTGTTTGTGTTTTCCTTATTGAAGACAGATCCAAAGTACCTATTCAACTCTTCTGCCATTTCCTTGTTCCCCATAATAAATTCACCCGTTTTTGTCTTTGAGGGCCCACTTTTAGTCTTAACCATTTTATTTCTTTTCACATACCTAAAAAAGCTTTTACTATCCTCCTTTATATTTTTGGCTAGTTTGCCTTCGTACCTCATTTTTTCTTCGCGTATTGCCTTTTTAGTTATCTTCTGTTGCTCTTTAAAAGTTTCCCAGTCCTCCGGCTTCCCGCTCATCTCTGCTATGTTATACATCTTCTCTTTTATCTTTATACAGTCCTTAACTTCCCTCGACAGCCACGGTCGCCCCTGCCTCCCCTTAGGATCTTTCTTCCTCTTTGGAATGAACTGATCCTGCACCTTCTGCATTCTATCCAGAAATACCTGCCATTGTTGTTCCACTGCCATCTCTGCTAGGGTATTGCACAATTGAACTTTGGCCAGCTCCTCCCTCATAGCTCTATAGTTCCCTTTGTTCAACTGCAATACTGACACTTCCGATTCTCCCTTCTCCCTGTCAAATTGCAGATTAAGACTTATCATATTATGGTCACTACCTCCTAATGGCTCCTTTACTTCGAGGTCCCCGAACAAATCCGGTTTTATTGCTGTAAAGCTCTGGAAACTGGCAAAGTAAAGCATAATGTGACTTCCAGAAGTCTCGGTGGATTTTTTTTTTGCTTTACAGAAATAATTTTGTTTGTGAAGCTAAATTGTCTTCTCTCTTGTTCATCATCTAGTGTTAGATTTTAATGGTGTGAAACATCTATTTAGTTCGAGTTCAAATGCATCTAGGTTAGACAATTCTTGCCTTCAAAATACCTGCTGAAAATGATGTAGCAAGGGTAAAAGGCATCTAGGACCTCAATAAAGAACTAGACAAACATTTCCTTAAGCAGTCAAGCTAAAAGATTGAGGAACAAACATTGGAAAGACTGAGAAGAAAGCTGAATTTAAGATCAAGTTAGACACCAGAGTAGAAGTAAAGAGACTGAAACATAGGATAAATGGAATTTGGATTCAGATCACGAGAAAAATCGTGGAAACAAAAAT
Organism: Ginglymostoma cirratum; assembly: GCA_024137785.1. Taxonomy (NCBI): domain Eukaryota; kingdom Metazoa; phylum Chordata; class Chondrichthyes; order Orectolobiformes; family Ginglymostomatidae; genus Ginglymostoma; species Ginglymostoma cirratum. Next base: position 4,382,522 of record JAHRHZ010000111.1, on the reverse strand, counting down.
GAAAAGTAACATTTTTAATAGCATTTTTAAAACTTCCAACAAAAAGTCACTATGTGAAGAAACAACACAGTATGGAGCTGAGAAACACAGCAGGCCAGGCAGCATCAGAAGAGCAGGAAGTTGACATTTTGAGTCAGGACCCTTCTTCAGAAATGGGGAGGGGGATGGGAGCTGAGAAATAAAGAGAGGAGGGGTGGGGCTGGGGAAGGTAAGTGGGATGGTGATAGGTGAGTGCAGGTGGGGAGTGGTGGGGATTGTTCAGTGAGGTGAGAGAGAAGATGGGCAGGTTGTGTCAGGTCAAAGCGGTGGGGATGAGAGGAAGTATTGGACATGGGATGAGGTCGGGGGTGGGGAGACTTTAAAATTGGTGAAATCCATGTTTATCAGACTGTAGGGTCCTGAGGAAGAATATGAGGTGTTGCTCCTCCAGTTTGCAGGTGGCGTCATTGTGATGCTGGAGGAGGCCCAGGATAGACATGTCACCCAGGGAGTGGAAGGGGGAGTTAAAATGGTTCGCAACCGGAAGGAGTCGTCGTTTGTTGCGTACAGAGCTCAGTGCTCTATGAAATGGTCTCCAAGCCTACACTTGGTCTCACTGATGTAGAGGAGGCCACATTGGAAACAGCAGATGCAATGAACCAAGTTGACAGATGTGCAGGTGAACTCCTGTCTGATATGAAAGATTTGTTTTGGGCTTTGAATGGAGGTGAGGGTGGAGGCATAGGGGCAGGTGTAGCACTTCCTGCAGTTGCAGGGAAAGGTGCCAACTGTGGTGGGTTAGTGGGGAGTGTGGAGTGGACGAGGGAGTTGTGGAAAAAGCGGTCTCTACCAAAGGCAGATAGGGGTGGGGAGGGAAATATCCCTTTGGTTTTGGGGACGGATTGTAGGTAGTGGAATTGGCAGAGAATGATACGTTGGATGTGGAGGTTGGTGGAGTGATATGTATGGGCAAGGGGGAATCATGTCTTTATTTTTGTTAGGGGGAAGAGGGTGTGAGGGCATATGTGCGGGAAATGCAAGAGATGCGGTTGAGGGCATTATTGATCACTGGAGGGGGAAGTTACAGTCCTTGAAGTAGCAGGGCATCTGGGATGTTCAGGAGTGGAATGCCCCATTTTGAGAGTGGAGGTAGCAGAATTTGGACTAAGGTATCACATTCTTGCAGGAGACTGGGTGAGAGGAGGTGCACTTTCTGAAGCAATGACACTGCATATATAATTGTCTAATTTTTGACTCTTGACAGATTTATTGGCAAATTAACAATTAATACGTCATTAAATGAGTACTTCTGTTGTTAGTTATCTTCCTAAGGTGAGTTTAATTCGTAGCAACTTTATGAAGCTCACGGGGAACGTTAGAGGTAAGATAAGTGTATCATGAAGATAAGAGCACAACAGCGTCAGCATATCATTAAGCAACAACTCAAATCTTTGTCAGTTTGTTTCAAAGGCAATGATCATGGAAATGGCTCAACTTCATGAAACTCACTGGGATGTTGATGTGAAGCTTTTGTTTTTGGAGTGCCATAAACTCTCCAGACAATTATGACAATTTGCAATTCACAAGTTATATTCCTCATCACAAATTGTTGGCTGATGCAAATGTTCCTTAACAGCAAGCATTGAGACCAGGATAAGATCACCCACAATCACGTTAAATGGTGGACCAGGCTCAAAGGCTTGAATTGCCTACTCCTGCTCCTAGTTCACAAACGTCCCTTAGGGAAGGAAACTGCCATTCTTACCTGGTCTGGTCTACATGTGACTTCAGACCCCCATCAATGTGGTTGACTCATAAGTGCCCTCTAGGTAATTGGGGATGGGCAATAAACGCTGGCCTAGCCAGTGGTGCCCTGATTCCGTGAATGAATAAAAAAAATTCCTACATTCCTATGTATCAAGAGACAACTCATACAATGAATATCTCTGAAATGATACAATTCTTAAAAATAGCAAGTGAACCAGCAAATTTTTCATTGTATTGTACTGAGAAATCTAACTATGACAGAATTTATTTCCTGACCAAACATGTGGCTGGATTTAGGAAAATTTGATGAAAGAAGACCAAGGAGGAATCTAATTTACCTGTCACCATTCTGGAATTGCATATTTTTAAGCTGATTTTTTAGCTGTGACTCCACTGGTGAGATTAGAATCCATTTTCCATTCCTATTGAGAAGGTGGTGGCTTCTGTTTTTGAATGCTTCAGTCATATAATTAAGTTTAGTCACACAATGGAGTAACAGAAGTCATTTCAAGTTTTTGATCAATGCAATAAAATGGATATGTATGTCCAAACCAGGAGGGCGTATGCCTCTGCGGAAGTTGGAAATGATGGTTTTCTCATGCATCTTCTACATTTTTGCTATTAAGTACAACATTTGGGAAGTGCTGCTGAGGAAGGCTCAGGGAATTACTGCAGTGTTTGGATGGTGGTGGGAGTGGATGGTCCAGGTTTGTGAAACATATCCCCATCATATATACATTGCATGTATGTGGTGACATGGAGGCTTTGGGTGAATCACTCACCACAGAATCCCAGTTTTGAACTGCACTTGCAGCCACATTTATGTAGCGAGTCCCACTGAGTTTCTGATCTACGGTAATCATTGATGATTGTGAGAAATTTAGCAATATTAATTGCATTGAATTTCAAGGGGAATATGTTGGATTTTCACTGGAGGTGATCAGTACCTGGCAGGAGGCAGATATTACTTGGTCAGTGACCACAATTGGAATGATAAGTGGCACGTTTTGCTACACATGATCACAAATTTCCTCGTTTTTCTAAGGAACTGACAACAAAATTGAATATTTTGGAACAATCAACACTCGAGTTGATGATTGCCATCAATAGAGCAGTCAAAAGGTCATGTTTATGAAGCCCTGAAAAACTCATGTAGCAAAGTCCTATAACTTGGTTGATTAGCCTCTGACAATGATAACCGTCTGTCTTTGTGCTTAGCATGACTGCAACCAGTGAAGCACTTCCCCCTTAAAAATCATTAGTTAATAAGCTGTTGAGTGCCATAATTGTTTTATTGGTGCCTTAATGCTAAGGGTAGTCAATCTAATTGAACTTGCATTCATGTTTGAAGGCTACAATGAGTGAAAAAAACAAGAATCCCTGGTGGAATCCAAACTGAGTATTGGTGAGCAAGTGTCACTTCACAGAAATGTTAATGAGTACATCCATCATTTGGCTGATGATTCAGAATTAGGCTGAGGGGGTGGTAATTGGCCAATTCAATTTATCCTGTTTCCTGTGAACAAGATACAACTCGGAAATATTTCTCAAAGGGTGTATTCCACTGCTGTAGCTGCAGTGGAGAGTAAAAGTTAAGTGAAAGGCTGGTTCTGGAGGACAGTACTTTTGCACTGAAGTTTGAATATTGTTGTAGACATTGCTGTAACATATGCACTCGACGAGTTCTAGATATTGTGTCAAATCAACGTTCTGGGTCGGGACCATTCTTCAGAAATCCTGACCTGAAACGTCAACTTTCCTGCTCCTCTGATGTTGACTGACCTGCTGTGTTCCTCCAGCTCCACACTGTGTTGTTTCTGGCTCCAGCATCTGCAGTTTTTGCTGTTTCTAGTGTGAAGTGAATTGTTTTGGATGAAGGTAGGCATTCCTGATTGTGGGAACCACATGATAGACTGAGATGGAGCCTTGACTCGTGACTTCAGGTTGAAGGTGTTTGCAAACACTAAAGCTTTATTAGTGAACTCATGTGCTGGGCTCTGCTATTACTGAGGAGGAGGAGAAGGAGGAGGAGGAGAACATCCCTGGATGTTCCTAATCTATTTAGCTGCTGAGATAATAGGAACTGCAGATGCTGGAGAATCCAAGATAACAAGGTGTGGAGCTGGATGAACACAGCAGGCCAAGCAGCATCATAGGTGCAGGAAAGCTTGACGTTTCAGGCCTAGACCCTTCATCAGAAATGGGGGAGGGGAAGGGGGTTCTGAAATAAATAGGGAGAGAGGGGGAGGTGGATAAAAGATGGATAGAGGAGAGGATAGGTGGAGAGGAGACAGACAAGTCAAAGAGGGGGGGAATGGAGCCAGTAAAGGTGAGTGTAGGTGGGGAGGTAGGGAGGAGATAGGTCAGTCCAGGGAGGACAGACAGGTCAAGGGGGCGGGATAGGTTAGTCGGTAGGAGATGGGGGTGCGGCTAGAGGTGGGAGGAGGGGATAGGTGAGAGGAAGAACAGGTTAGGGAGGTCCTTTCCCCCCCACAGTGGTCGAGAACGCCCTTGACCATGTATCCCGCATTTCCCACAACTCATCCCTCACGCTCCGTCCCCGCAATAACAACTAAAAAAGAATCCCCCTCGTTCTCACGTATCACCCCACCAACCTCCCGATCCAACACATCATCCTCCGACACTTCCGCCATCTGCAATCCGACCCCACCACCAAAGTCATTTTTCCCTCCCCACCCTTGTCTGCTTTCCGGAGGGACCACTCTTTCCGTGACTCCCTTGTCCGCTCCACACTCCCCTCCAGCCCCACCACACCCAACACTTTTCCCTGCAACCACAGGAAATGCGATACCTGCCCCCACACCTCCCCTTCACCCCAATCCCAGGCCCCAAGAAGACTTTCCACATCAAGCAGATGTTCACCTGCACATCTGCCAATGTGCTATACTGCATCCGCAGCACCCGTTGTGGCCTCTACATCGGGGAAACCAAGCGGAGGCTTGGAGACTGCTTTGCAGAGCACCTGCGCTCGGTTCGCAACAAACAATTGCACCTCCCAGTCGCGAACCATCTCAACTCGCCTTCCCATTCCTCAGACGACATGTCCATCCTGGGCCTCCAGCAGTGCCACAATGATGCTACCCGAAGGCTGCAGGAACAGCAACTCATATTCAGCCTGGGAACACTGCAGCCCAATCGTATCAATGTGGATTTCACAAGCTTCAAAATCTTCCCTCCCCCAACAGCATCCCAAAACCAGCCCAGCTCGTCCCTGCCTCCCTAACCTGTTCATCCTCTCACCTATCCCCTCCTCCCACCTCAAGCTGCACCCCCATCTCCTACCGACTAACCTATCCCATCCCCTTGACCTGTCTGTCCTCCCTGGACTGACCTATCTCCTCCCTACCTCCCCACCTACACTCGCCTTTACTGGCTCCATCCCTGCATCTTTGACTTGTCTGTCTCCTCTCCATCTATCCTCTCCTCTATCCATCTTCTATCCGCCTCCACCTCTCTCCCTATTTATTTCAGAACCCTCTTCCCCTCCTCCATTTCTGATGAAGGGTCTAGGCCCGAAACGTCAAGCTTTCCTGTTCCTATGATGCTGCTTGGCCTGCTGTGTTCATCCAGCTCCACACCTTGTTACTTAGCTGCTGAAGTGCCTTTCATGACTGGACTTGGTAGAGCTGCAAAGGCTTGGTATGATTCAAAAAATGGAGAATTGGAAAGATGGTGAACAAGATGGTGAGGAAAGATTAGGAAAACAGGCAGAGCTCATCAATTAACAAAGAAACTTTTCAGGCTAAATATCTCAAATTAAATGATGACAAATCAGGATAAGGCTTGCATCTAATTGGTTTGATCCTAAAACTGTGTCTGCAAGGTTTCACTGAAAAACTTACAATTAAAGCCACAAGAAAAAAAGAGGCAGTTCTGAAAGGTGGCTCCCAACAGAAGAATATTACTCATTGTAATACTTTCAGCAACAACTTTAGAGGAGCATCAATGGAGCAACATTATGGAGAATTGCCTAATTATAAGTGTTGACTTTAAATCATAGAGATGTCCCTGAGAGAGTAAATCGGGAGAAGCGCTCCCATTCATAGAGATTTCAGAACCAGTGAACAACATATTAAGGTGCTTAACTAAAGAACCTGAAGCACCATGAGAAAATACAACAAATGTTTAGGATCTGGACCATGCTATCAGAGAGGGTGATGGAGGTAGATTCAATTAAGGTTTTCAAAAGTTGAATTGAATACTGCATGAAAAATTATGCCAGACCAGAGAAAAAGAATGTGGGACTTTCTTGCAGAAAGCTGGCACAGATTCTATTGACAAAATGGCTTCTTCTATGCTGCAGTCATTTTGTGATTTGAATGGACAATGTGAAAAGAGCAAAGAAAACAACCAACTAGCGAGAGGAGATAGCTTCCATCTCCATATATTACATATATTCCACTGAGAGATGAAACATTAACTTAGGGACAGTTTTAGAGTTTGCAAAAACAGAATTTTAACCAACTTACATTTGAAATTAGTTTGACAGGTCATGTTTAGTTTGTTAAGGATTTGTTAAGTGTTAATTAAGGCCACATCTTTCAGGATTATGCAGTCCTTGGATTTTGCCCTTATAATGCATGTCGAACTAATAGATGATTTGCAGCAGCTGGAAAAGAGCTGAGTAAAATTCAGTTCTACCTGTTCCATGTATACTAAGTACCATCATGTGTAAATTGAAACCTGTAAAGTGCTTTCTGATTTCATTCCCAAATGACTGAACTCCAATCTTTATGTTCTGCATGCGTTCTTGTTTTTGGATTCTCCACACCACAGCAAAGAATTTCTGTCTTCCGATCCTATCAATCCATTATCATTTTGAACATCTTGATTAAATCGACCTGCAACTTTCTAAACTCAAAGAATTCCAAGCCAACCCATCCAAAAAGGTAAAAGTCTTACTACACCCTGGCATCCTTCTGGTGAACTCGCACTGTAGCTCTTTAAAGGCTAATGTGTCTTTCCTGAGCTGCAAATTGTAAATTCAAATAAGTTCTACATCACATTACCTCGCGATAAAAGCTAACATTCCATCAGCCTTATTCATTTCTTTTCTCTTTCTGCACACCAGCTTTTCACGATTCAGATACCATTAAGTCAAAATACCTTTGCTCCTTCACAATTCTTGGTCTCTTGCTATAAAGAACACATCCTGGTTTGACTATTCTGTCAAACGTCCCCACATTAAACTTTATCTGTCACTATTTCTTTGCCCACTCCCTTAATTTGATAATTTTGTAATATATTTTTCCTATCAAGACAACTGACAGTCTACCATGAGGTGCCATATCAAAAGTTTTGCTAATATCCATGTAACGATCATATTATCATAAAATCTCCACAGTGTGGAAGCAGGCCATTTGGCCCATAAAGTCGACACTGACTCTCTGAAGAGCATCCCACCCAGATCTACTCCTCTACCCTATCCCTGTAACTCTGTATTTCCCATGGCTAATCCACCTAACCTACACATCCCTGGACACTATGGGAAATTTAGCACGGCCAATCCACCTAACCTGCACATCTTTGGACTGTGGGCAAAAACTGGAGCACCCAGAGGAACCCCACACAGACACAGGGAGAATGTGCAAACTCCACACAGACAGTCACCAAAGCAGAATCAAACCTGGGTCCCTGTTGCTGCGAGGAAGCAGCGCTAACTGCTGAGCCACCATGTCACCCTCATGCATCACCCTCATCAATATGTTTGGTGACCTCCTCAAAAATTTCAAACAGATTTGTCAAATATTTTAATAGATCTATGCTTAATATTCTTGATTGCTCACTGGTCTCTGCAAACAAGGATATATTCTTACTAAAAGATTCCCGCCGTCGAGTTTATGTTGACTGGCCTGTAATTTACTGGTTTATCCCTTCCTCCCTTATGTGGCAATGCTTAACTATCCTCCTGTCCTCTGGAACCTCAGCTGTGGCCTAAGAGGATTTTAAAATTACTGCTCGTGCCTCTGATGTCTCCTTCCTTGCTCCCCTCAGCAGATTTCTCAACTTTAAGGTTGCTAAATCCTCAAGTAATTCCTCTCTCTCAATTCCTTCTGATAGTTAACAGTTCTCCACCTGATGTCAAAACCTGCATCATCCTTTTCCTTTGTGAAGATTAATACAAGTGTTCACAGTCTTTTTCGTTCACACAACACATTAACTCTATGGTCCCTCTGAGCCCTGCTCCTTCCCTAGTTATTCCCTGGATCTTCATATATTTAAATAACCTCTTTGGGTTATTTTTCCCACATAAAGGCAATTTAAGAATTTTATTCCCTCTCTACCTTGCACACTAAAACCATCCTCACTAATATTTAGCTAATTAAAATTCCCATCCGTTAATGTCTTATTATTCTTACACTTCTCTGAAATTTAATTACAAATTTGGTCGAAAATCTCTCTCTCTTTTTAATTGTTTGGGGCCTCTCACACATTCACAACAACATGCTTGCCCATTTTGTGCTTTTTAAATTTTCATTCATATACTTTTGTTTGATGAACCTTGCAAGATATCATCCCTCCTCACTGCTAAATTGATTCCTTTATCAATATTGCAACCTCACTCCTCATCTTCTACCCTTCTCTCCATCTGATCTGAATATTTTATAACCAGGAATTTGAACTGCCAAACTTGCTCATCTTTAAGTGATAGTAGGAGCCGCCATTGCTGGAGTCAGAGATAACATAGTGTGGAGCTGGAGGAACACAGCAGGCCAGGCAGCATGAGAGGAGTAGGAAAGCTGATGTTAAATGGAATCTTTGTCATAGATATGCTTTCACACCCCCATGTGCCTATCGATGTCATGAGCGCATCTAACTTATTGCCCAGTCTCATTTCATCGATCATCGAATCCCTACAGTGTGGAAATAGGCCCTTCGGCCCAACAAGTCCACATTAAAATATATTCTATTTAGCCTTGCTATGCTCACTTCTTTCTTATGTTTTCTTTTCCTTCCAGACTCACTTTTTCACTTGTAAACTTCTAATTCTATCTCAGCTTTTCTACTCTCTGAACAACTTGTTTTTGGAGGGTTAAGGTAGGGGTCAGAGGTTCAGTTTATTGAGGAGACTAAAGAAGTGCCACTAAATGGCAAAAAAAAAAATGTAATTGCAGGGCTATGGCAGAATACCAGAAGATTACACGACACGATGCTCATTCAGAGAGTCGGTACAGAGTAGGTGATGGCCTGGAGGGGTTATCGCTGGACAATTAAACCGGAGTTCTAGGTAATGTTCTAGAGATCTGGGTTCAAATCTCGCCATGTGGGAGGAATTTGAATTCAATAACAAAAGAGTCTGGAATGAAGATTATAATGACTATGAAAGCCCAGTGGATTCTCATAGAAACCCATCTGGTTCACTATTGTCCTCCAGGGAAGGAAAACTGCATCAATACCTGGTCTGGCCTACGTTGGACTTCAGAGCCAAAGCAACATGGTTGACTCTTAACTGATCTCTGGGCAATTAAGGGTTGGCAATAAATGCTGGCCTACCCTGTGATTCTCACATCATATAAATGAATAAGATAAAATAGTCTGATGACTTCTTCAGCACAGTAAAAATCCTGTGAAAAGACAAGTCAGCTATGTCCCTTGATGATGAGGGACCATCTCATCAGGCTTCTGCAGATGTAAAGAGGCCAATTAAAAATGACTTCACTCACAGTCAGCTACACCAAAGTCAAACAAGTCACACATCAAGGCACACAAAGTAATATAATTTCAGGCTACATTGCATGCTGTGCAAAAAAGAGAAACAATCTATTTTGAAAGACAATTAAATGCAGAACTTCAAAGGCATTTCACATACCAGCACCAATCAAAATGCAACTCGTGTCATACAGCAGGGAGGTGTCAGGTACTATTAGTGCCAATTAGGTTTCCCTCCTCACAGTTTGATCTGCCTGTCAACAATTGTTGATGTCAGGATGATTTTCTGCATTCCAGTTGGGTTTAAGAAAAACATTTGGTAAAGTCTTATGTTGAACTGTGATTTATAATGCTGTGTATTGGTTTACCAGCTACATTAAGTCTAAATCTTCACTGTTTTTATCCATCATCTTCTCCAACTTGTATTTGCATAGCATTGTTGAGTTAATAAAACTTCTCAAGGCATTTAGCAGGAGTGTCATCAATAAAAACATTTTTGACATGCTAAAGGAGGAGATATTAGGGCAGATGGCCAAAAGCTTGGCTCTTTCATTGACAAAGGGAGACATTTTTACTTTGGCAATTCATGTAAAATAGCTGATCAGTTACTCATTATACATTTTTGCCTTTGAAACTCCGCAGAAATGAAATCATCAGCTGGATTTTCCTATTTGAGACACAGCTCATGTGTCTGGGGATTTCCAAATGTTGTGACCCTGCCTCCTGCCGGACAGTGTCCACCTGCAGTGATTTTAGCGAGGTCAGCCAAGTGGACATCTTAGAATATGAGTTCCCTGATTGGGTTAATCTGGTCTAAACGGGCAGCCCTGGTTGACAGATTAAAAAGAGGAGAGACAAACATTCTGACATTTGGTTCTGAGGTAACTGTGGCGTTACTTCAGTGGCTACGATAGTAAAGCACGTTCTTGAAGAAACTCACTCACAACAATTGTCTTTGAGTTGAGCTAAGTATATCTGGCATCATGGCGTTATTTGGGAAGATTGTCTCATTTGATCCTACCATTGAAGACTGGGCCCAGTATGTGAAAAGAATGCATTCTTTTTCCAGGCAAATGACATTGGGGAGATCAAAAGTGACTAGTAACTCTCCTGACAGCTTGTGGACCCACGGTGATTTTTTTGGTTATTAAGAGCTTCACTTTCCCTGAGGCACCAGAAACTAAAACCTTTCAAGAATTGATGGATTAGTTCAGGAATATTATGACCCCAAGCATCCTCTAATTCTAAGATGCCATTGGTTTTATTCAGCAATTCAAGAACCAAAGGAATCCATATTAGGATTTTTGACTCAGTTAAGATGACTGGCAGGGGCATACGACTCTGATTTAACTCTTAATGAGATGTTGAGACCATTTGGTATGTGGCGTTAATGATATAACCAGCCTACTAGCTGAAGATCAACTGGACTTCAAACAGGTACTACAACTGGCTTTGTCACTGGAAAATGCGGCAAGTGGAGCATATGGGTTGCAGGGTATCCAATGGAAATGAACACACTCGCTAGGCCGACTGAGTTTGGGGAACACCACTTGAGTGAAGGCAATTGCATAGCCACACTCAGGGCATATCCTGAAGAGAGGACCCTAGGTCAACTCACAGCAAAACCCCAAAACGAAGCCAAATGGTTAGAATTTTCTTGACTGATTTTATTGTCATGTGCACTGAATTACAGTGAAAAGCTTTGTTTATGAGTGGTACAGGCAGATCACAGCAAGCAAAGGATATACAGATCAAAAAGACTTTGAGGTATATAGATTACTTTGCAGGTTAAATTATTTGAGTCTAGAGTCCATTCAACAGTCTGATAATGGTTGGAAAGAAGCTGTTCATGAACTTGGTCATGCGGGTGTTCAGACTTCTGTGTCTTCTGCCTGACAGAAGAGGTTGTAGGAGATTATTACCGGGGTGCAGTGGGTCTTTGATGATGTTGGCCGCCGTTCCGTTGAGGCCAGCCATGTAAATAGAATCCATGGATGGAAGGTTGGCTTCAAAGAAAGTCTGGGCTGTGCACACCACCTTCTGTGGTTTTTTACGGTCCTGGGCAGAGCAGTTGCCACAGCAGGCCTTATGCACCCGTACAATATCCTTTCAATGGTGCATTTGTAGAAGTTATTGAGGGGCCTTATGGCCACGCCAAATTTCCTGAGCCTCCTGAGGAAGAAGAGGCAATGTTGTGCCTTCTTGACTTTCGCATCTATGTGGCAAGTCCAGGACAGGTCATTGGTTATTGTAACTCCAAGGAACTTGATGTTCTTCACCCTCTCAGCCGCAGTTCTGTTGATGTAGATGGGGACGTGTTCTCCTCCCTTCTTTCTGAAGTCGATGATTAGTTCTTTAGTTTTGCTGACATTGATAGACCGATTATTGTCATTGTACCATGTCACCATGTCCTCTATCTCCCTTCTGTGTTTTGACTCATCATTGTTAGATATCTATCCCACAATGATGGTGTTGTCAGTGTTCATTCAGAACTTGACAACACAGTCATAGGTGTACAGGGAGTACATTAGGGGGCTGAGGACGTATTCTTGGGGGTGTCCAGTATTAAGTGTTATTGTGGAGGAAGTGCAGTCAATATCCTCACTTCAGAATCCGGGTTGGCAAGCCATTGTAGTTGCTTCTGGTATGAGAACTTAAGATTGCAAAGGAGTCCTACCGCACCTAAACTGATTAGGAGAAGTCGTAAGCTGGTATCAGGGAGAGTGCACACACCAGAAACTCCACCTTCATCTGATTTGGAACAGTTAAATTGCCCGGCAATATCCAAAACAGAATCAAAATATACCTCTGGTTAATGGTCATCCAGTTCAAATAAAGCTCTGTACCGGCATGGGCATTTCAGTGATTGCAGAACCAATTTTTAAAAAACTTCTCCCTGGACTCCAACCATTAAGTTTGCACAAGATTTCAGCTAGACTGAGAACCTGTACCAGGGAACCTTTACAGATTAAGGGTACAACTTCAGCTCCGATCTCTTATGGGAAGCAGACGGTTCAGTTACCACTGATCATAAAGGGCCTTGAGCTCAAGCTGGATGGAGCAAAATTGGTTGAAGAGAGATTCACCTAGATTGGCTCAGGAGGAGGTTCCACTAATATATCCACCCACAATGATGGAAGTGCCCAACACATCAGCACAAAAGATAAGGCTGAAGCATTGGCAGCAATCTTCAGACAGAAGCACCGAGTGGATAATCCATCTTGGCCTTCTCCAGTAGTCCCCAACATCACAGCTACCAGTCTTTAGCCAATTCAATTTATCCACAATATCGAGAAATGGTTGGAGACACTGGAAACGGCAAAGGCCAAGAGCCCTGACAACATTCCAGCAATGATACTGGCCTTGTGCTCTCGAACATTCTGCTCTCACGTTCAAGCTGTTCCAGTGCAGTTGCAACGCTGGCACCTACTCAACAATGTAGAAAATTGCCTAGGTACATCCTGTACACAAAAAGCAGGACAAATCCAACCCAGTCAATTACCATCCCATCTGTTTACTCTTGATCATCAATAGTGTTATTAAGAAGCACCTGCTCAGCAATGCACAGTTTGGGTTCCACCATAGCCACTCAGATCCTGACCTCATTACACCCTTGGTTCAAATATGAACAAAAGGGCTGAATTCTAGAGGTAGGATGAGAGTGAGGACACTTAACATCAGGCTGCATTTGATCAAGTGTGGCAGCAAGGAGCCCTAGCAAAACTGGAATCAGTGGATATCAGGGGGCAAACTCTCTCCTGGTTGGAGTCATACCTGGTAATCATTGTAGTTGTTGGAGGCCAATCATCTCAGGTGCAGGACATCTCACAGGAGCTCTTCAGGGTAGTGTCCTAATGTCCCATCTTCAGCTGCTTCATCAGTGACCTTCCCTTCCCCATAAGGTCAGAAGTGAGGTTGCTCACCAATGATCGCAGTGTTCAGCACCATTTGCGACTCCTCTGATATTAAAGCAGCCCATGTTCAAATGCAACAAAGTATGGACAGTATCCAGGCTTGGGCTGACAAATGGCAAGTAACCGGCTGGCCAGTATTTATTGCCCACCTATACTGCTGTTAAGAAGGGGAGGTGAACTGCCTTCTTGAAATGCTGCAGTTCACCTGCTGTGGGTTGACCCATAATGCCATTCAGGAAGGAATTCCAGGATTTTGACCTAGTGACAATGGAGGAACAGCAATAAATTTCCAAGTCAGGATGCTGAGTGTTCTCAAAGGGAAATTGAAGTTGATGATGTTCCCATGTATTGGCTGCCCATGTCCTTCCAGCTGGAAGTGGTCATGGGTTTGGAAGGTGCTGTCTGAGGATCTTTCCTGAATTTGAGAGGTTAAAATGGTGACATAATTCATATTGGTCATCGTACTAACCAGTGTGAGAAACATGGCATTATCTGACTTCAGATGCATGTAAATTGGCATCAGAACTACAATGTTACAATCCACCTTGCTTTTATAGTTTGGAATTTTCAGTAAGCTAGGTCAGCTTCTGAAGCTAAGTGAACCAAATCAGTTCAGAGTGTTCTGGAGTCAAACACAATGTGACAGATAAATTTAAAAGTTGTTGACAACTTCATATGATGAGAAGCAATTTTCTTTCTTTAAAATAAGTATCTATTAAATTGCCAGCATTGTTTAAGTTTTCAGATTTACGAGAGTATATTATCCAGGGGATAATGTGGTGTTCCACATTCAACACTACTGAGATATAGGTTTAGGTATGTCTAATGGCCCCTGTGGTTTGATCTTTACGATTGACCACCAAACAATCCTTAGCTTTTGGAGTGGTGGAATAATGTTGTCTCTTCCAACGCTTCAAAGGTTTTAATCTATTCATCTTTGGATCGTCTTTTGATACTGTTATGCAATGAAACCTTATTATGAACACTTGGCTAGGTGTTACATTTCACTCAGTTAAAATTCAATTTAGCTGAGCAGGAATTGTTGATATATCTGTAAAGCGAGTTGCGAAATCACTTTATATTAAGTGTTTTGAGCCCCTAAAAAGATTATTAAGAGGTTTTAAACAAATATACACATTTGTTTATTTTGACAATTTTTTGATGCATTCAGGAGGATTAAATTTCTTCTAAGTATAATTTGAATTATATATTTATTTTATTGATACTTGTATGAGCCCCTAAAAGGATCAAGTTATTTTTTTAAATAGAGTTTTAAATGGTCATGGTTATTGTCAGCTTAATAAGCAGTTTTGAGACTTCTCAGTGTCTTTATAGGGCTTATGAGTTTTGTACATAATGGATAGTGAGTGAGTGGACACCCAATGTAAAGGATGGAAGGATATAGGGACAGATGGATGGAGTGGAGGGATGTAGCTATGAGTGGGCAAGGGATATAGAGGCATGGGGATTACTGGGAATGAAAGAAGTAACGGGGGTATAGCTGGGACATGAGGTGCTGAAGTGCATAACCCTCATTAAAATCTTTGAATCAATGAAAGGTGGTGGGCCTCCTACCCTTCCAAACTCAGCACCACCCATCTCTGTTCTTGCCTTGGAAGTGCTATAGAGTCCCAATCAAGCCTGGCCCCATCATCCAGCCATGAAATTAATGTGGGTATGAAATAAGTCCACAGCCCCTGGTATCTTGTCATCAAATGACCCTTTAGTTACACGTGGAAAGTCTTTGACACCGGTCCAGCTACCTGTCTGACATCCCTTTTTATATATCAGGTAGGGCTCTCTGACTGGGGCTGCTAATCTAGTCCAATCAAGGAAATCATATTCTCAGAGGTCCACCTCGCTGACCTCATTACAATCGCTAGATCCCTCTCTTTCTGAGTGTAAGGACATAGGACAGCCCTTTCTTATAGCTCCTCCTGGGTGTTTTAGCATCATGTAAGGTTCATCTGACTCTGCATCAGATACAGGCAGTGCATAACACATATCTGTGTGGAGTTTGCTCATTATCACCTTGTCTGCGTGAGTTTCCTTCATGTGCTCTGGTTTCGTCCCTCAGTTTAAAAAGATGTGCAGGTTTGGTAGATTGGCAATGATAAATTGCCCATCATGTCCAGGGATGTTCAGGCTGGTGGGAAATGCAGTGTTACAGGGATGGGGTGGGTCAGGGTGGGCTGCTCGGTGTGGACTCGATGGAGCAAATGGCCTGCTTTGACAATGTAAGAATTCCATGACTCTAAAGTGAGTTGTTAGCTGTGGAAACTCCAGCCTCTGACCAGTTGTTGTAGCCACATTATTTATATGGCTAGGCTAGCTCAGTTTCTGGTCAATGGTACCCTCGAGGAGATTGACAGTGGGGAAATCAGTGATGGTAATGCATTGAATGTCACAGGGTGACACATGGGCATTGCCTGGCAGTGAATACCACTTGCTTTTTATCAACCTAAAACTGGATATTGTCCAGGTTTTTCTGCATACCGACAGAGATTCTGTACCTAAGGAGAGCTGAATCATGCTAAACATTGTACAGTCATCAGCAAGCTTCTGACCTCATCATGGAGGGAAGACCACAGAGTCATGGAGCCGTACAGCACGGAAGCTGATCCTTCAGTCCAACTCGTCCATGCCGACCAGACATCCAAAATTAATCTATTTCCATTTGCCAGCAGTTGGCCCATATCCCTCTAAACTCTTCCTATTCATAAGCCCATATAGATGCCTTTTAAATGATGTAATTGTACCAGCTTCCACCACTCCTTCTGGCAGTTTATTCCATATATGCACCATGCTCAGCGTGAAAAAGTTGCCCCTTTGGTCCCTTTTAGATCTTTCCTATCTCACCTTTAACCTATACCCTCTAGTTCTGGACTCCCCCACCCCAAGGAAAAGACCTTAGCTATTCAGCCTATCCTATCCATGCCCCTTGTGATTGTATAAACCTCTAAGGTCACCTCTCAGCCTCTGACTTGAGGTGAAATAGCCCCAGCCTATTCAGCCTCTCCCTATAGCTCAATCCCTCCAACGTTGGCAATACCTTTGTAAATTTTTCCTGAACCCTTTCGACTTTCACAACATCCTTCAAATAGCACAGAAACCAGAAGTGAACGCAGTATTCCAAAAGTGGCCTATCCGATGTCCTGTACAACCCCATCATGACCTCCCAACTCCTATACTCAATGCACTGACCAATGAAGGCAAGCATATCAAATGCCTCCTTTACTATCCTGTCTACCTGTGACTGAACTTTGAAGGAACTATGAGCCTGCATCCCAAGGTCTCTTAGTTCAGCAATACTCCTCAAGACCTTACCATTAAGTGTATATGTACTGCCCTGATTTGCCTTCCCAAAAATGCAGTACATCACATTTAATCAAGGCCTTAATGTACTCTAAGGTAACCTGTTTCACTGTCCACCATACCATCAATTTTTGGTGTCATCTTCAAACTTACTAACCATACCTCCCATGTTCATATCCAAATCATTGATATAAATGATGCAAAGCAGTGAACCCAGCACTGATTCTTGCGGCACAACATTGATCACAGGCCTCCAGTCTGAAAAACAACCTTCACCACCACCTTCTGTTTCCTATCTTCAAGCTAGCTCTGTATCCAAATGGCTAGTTCTCCCTGTGTTCCGTATGACCTAACCTTGCTAACCAGTCGACCATGCAGAACCTTGTCCAATGCCTTAACGAAATCCATAAAGATCATGTCCATCGCTCTTCCTTCATGAATCGCCTTTGTTACTTCTTCAAAAAAATTCAATCAAGTTAGTGAGACATGATTTCCCACACATAAAGCCATGTTGAATCTCCCTAAATCAGGCAAAACATTAGCCAACCTTCAGTCTTCCGGTACCTCAGCAGTGGCTGTCAATGATACAAATATCTCAGCAAGGGGCCCAGCAATCACTTCGCTAGCTTCCCACAGGTCACTGGTTAGGAAGGAAATGTAGTTGGGCCAAGGACACAAACCTATGGAGCTCCTGCAGAGACATCCCAGAGCTGAGATGCCTGACCTCCAATACTCTCAATTGTCTGCTTTTGTGTGAGGTCTGACTCCAAACAGCAGTATTAGTTATGTAGAAAGGATTTCCTACCTAAAGCAAAACATGCATCTTATAAGGTATTATGCCACCTCTTCTAATTCAATATTCTTTAATAGAATGAGGAATTGCAGCAAGTTCATTAAATTTCCTTTATTTACAACACTCACAAAGGATTTGTTCAGCTTGAAAATCCCTAGAGACAGTGCAGAAGCTAATTACATGAGTCTGCTCTGACTTTAATATTTTCATCAATATGACTACATCTTGCACTGGGTTGGGCACTTCTCAAGCGAATGTCATATGTTCTCAACAAAGTTTTCTTGCCAAAATGTGGCAACATGTGACATACCAATGCCCATTCCACTAAGTCTATAGGTGTGAGGCTGGAAAAGCACAGCAGGTCAGACATTAAAGGAGCAGGGAGGTCAACATTCAGGCCGAAACCTTTCGTCAGGGTTCCAGCATCTGCAGTCCTTACTGTCCCCCATTCTACCAAATACTTTTCCAGAAAACATGTAACAATTACACCTGAACTTTAACTAAAGCTATTCCCAGCACTGAAGTAACTGCTACTCTGAAGATTGTGCGATGAGTTTGTTAATAAACTGTATTAATTTTCCAGAATCAATGCAAATCAATGGAGTTAAGATACAGATCACTTATTTTCTAATTTAGCACTGAAGTGGGAGATCAACCATTATTCAGTTGACTGGTGGTGAAGGCTCAATGGGCCAAAGAGGGTATTTCTGCTGCTATTTCCTATGTTTCTACATTCCCAAAGGAATATAGAACAGACTAGAGAATGGCCTGGCCCTGCTTTTATAGGTTATACCACTTTGCTACAGGTCAATGGGTATTTATACATAAGGTACCGGATGCTTACAACGTAACTTTACTTCATCATCTCTTGGTCTTGCAATCCTCAACATCTCTAAGGTGGCGTTCCTGCAAGAGTTTGGGAAGATGAATATTTTAATGAAAGAAGTACTCTTGCCTTTGGAATATTGTGACTATGCCCACACAGAACATTGATGGGTTTTAATGTGGAACCTTGACCTGTATCAAATTTAGCAAATCCAGTTTAAAGTTAAACCTTAAGAGGCCATAAATTATTTACAAAGAGGTTTTCAAAACTAGTAGAATATCTTTTCGTAATTTCACCTGAGTCTTTGTAGATTTATGAATTACACTAATCCTCAGGGCATAATTGACAAAAAGAATTTATCATATGTTTAAAGGAATTACTATTAATTTCCTGCTCCTCCCTTTTTCTCAACTCCTCCTACTTGGGTCCAAGAATTGACCTTCACAGGCACTGAAAACCAAGTCAGTCTTTCTTGCTGTAAGTGTCAAGAAGTATCATAGAATCCCAATAGCATGGAAGCAGGCTATTAGGCCCATCAAATTCACACCAACCCTCTGAAAGGCACCCCACACAGATCCATTCCCCTACTCTACCCCTGTAACCCTGCATTTCCTATGGTTGATCCACCTAGTCTGCACATCCCTGAACTTGGGGCAATTTAGCATGGCCAATCCAACTGGCCTGCAAAATTTTGAACTGCAGAAGAAAGCCAGAGCACCTGGAGGAAACCCACGCAGACACAGGGAAAATGTGCAAACTCCACAAAGTCACCCGAGGCTGGAATCAAACCCCAGGTTTTTAGCACTATGAGGCAGCAGTGCTAACCACTGAAACACCGTATTGCCCTAAATTATGTTTGGAACATGTGGCAGAGTGGTAGAGTCTGTACCTCTGAGCCAGGAGAAGTAAGCTTCAGCAGATTAGTTGAGCAAATTAGAGAGATCACCACAGCTAACGAATGTTTTGAATATTTCAACACCCATTTTGAGGAAGTAAAGGACTGATTAGAACCCTAGGTTAACAAATGCTAAAGCTGCTGATTTGGTTCAAATAAACTGTTAAACTGAATTTTCAAGCTGGAATGTGTTCACCACATCCCAAATGTCTAATGCTGATTTAATGTGATAGGCAAGGTGGTTATATCAATGGACTATTAGACTAACCCCAGGCTGATAATGATGGTCATAAATTCGAATATCACATGTAATTTGAATTCAGTACAAATTTGGAATAAAACAGTAACCTAATGATGACTATAAAATGATTGACAAACATTGTAAACATGCATATTTCATAATGTTTTTTAGGGAAAGAGGTTTGCTGCCCTTACTTGGTCTGGCCTACATGTGACTCCAGAACAATAGTAATGGGTTTGATACTTAATTGGCCTCTGAACAATGAGGGATGTACAATAAATATTGGCAAATAATGTCCACATCCCCTGAATGAAATAAAAGACAAGGTCAGACAGCTGCGAGGCCTAGTGAGTGAGAAGTTCTAATAAATAACAATCTGCGTCACCATGGGTCACAAACGTAGTGACAGAAAGAATTTGCCTGATTTTTTCACCCAGAATAGTAAGAATGTGGAACTAACTATCACACGGTGTGACTCAATCATATTGATGTGGAAACAAAAAATGCCGATGAGGGAAAACAGACGGGAGGATTACAATGACAAATTTCAATAAGGAATGATCGGACGAGATTCAAGTGTGGCATACACATTGGCACAGATGAGTTGGGCTGAATCTGTGTAAGTTTCTGTGCAAGATGTACTATGTTATCAAATGATTTTAACAGAGTGTGGTTTTTGAGAGAGTTGAAATCATTCCCAATATTCTTTGAATCATCAAAAGTAGTCTCACAAATATAGGCACAAGGAGCCCTTCTGTTCCTATAATTTCCTATGATTCAATGCAAGTCAGCCATTTCAGGGGGCTTGAAGAAACAATTGATGAATCCCATGACAGGCAGTCTGGAAATATTCCATAAAGTATTACTTTTCCTAGGAAGAGCAAGTTTCTGGAAGAGGTTTCTAGTTTGGACTTACAGCAGATTTGCTGAATTATTTTGTGTAAGAGCAGAACCTATTTCTGTCGGGGCAGAGAGTACCTTATACAAAAAGTAGGAACTTCAGAGCCTCATCAGAGAGATTACTTGGACCAGTTTTCAATGTTTAGGGAAGGTGGAAAAAGTCTGGGCTTTTCAATGCAACCTTCACCTGACACTCCTAGGGAGTCACATGGCATCAAAGGAGCTGAGTAGTCTCCTATTTACAAAGGTTGTATGAATCTCTACTGATGAAATCTCTTGTTAATGAAACTAATAATTCAAAAAATTAAAACCTTGGCTGCTTCCTACTTCTGTTAACATTAAAATAATTAATAATCAAACCAAATATCCTTACACAGCGTTAGATGGAGGCTGTAGTGCTGGTGGCGGTAATCTAGTGATAATATCACTGGACTAGTAATCCAAAGGCCCAGACTAACGCTGTGGAGATATAGATTCAATATCCCACTACAGCAACTGATTGAATTGAAATTCAGTTAATTCGATTTGTAATATAAAACGCTTTCTAGTAACGGAGATCACGGAACCACCATCAATTGTTGTAACAATCCATCTGATTCACTAATCTCTCTTCTGGGAAAGAAATCTGTCACACTTAGCCCTGGTCAGGGCTTTGTGTAACTCTAATCCTTTGACCCTTAACTGTCCTCTGAGCAAGGCACTAAGATTAGTGACAACTACAGATCAGCAACAAATACTTGCTTTCATGTTACGCCTCAGGAAAGAATAAAAAAAATCTGGACATATAGACACATACCATATATGGCAAGGATCACAAAGAGTATTTGTACTGAACTGCACTTGTGCTCACCCACCTAACAATTGTTCATGACAGTACTACATGGACTGCTTACAAGCTCGTATTAATAAAGATGCATAAATTTTAAACAGATTGCACAAGGGATATTGGTAAATGAACTAGTATCTTCCCTGTTATTCTAGAGTCTGGCCCATACCTGTCTGAATTAGGTGAACAGGTCAAAGCCTCACTGTTCAGTATTCTTCCAACCTAGAAAATCCTGAGTTATTTCCTCGACTGGGCGCAGCTAACAGAATGAAACTTATGGTTTATTGCTACGTCATCCAACTGCAATTATCCATTTGGACATCAGGTACGGCAACACTGCTTTTCAGAACTTCAAAAGCATGCACAAATTAAAATTAAATTAATCGTGAAATGAATATTCAACATCAAGCTACTTTGTTGGCCTTTGAATGCCATTTTTCACTGACTAATTGGTGATCAATATTCAATGAAGTGGACCACAGGCAGTAAATCTCCTGTGGCATAGGAGAAAGAAAATGATGCCTTGATTTTACTTGAATTGCAGGAAAAATTACAGCTAAGATGGATAACATGATGATAACTTGATATAAAATCAAAGATAGGTGATAATTTAAAAGGAAATTTGTGTAGGGTTACAGGGAGAAGGGGAGAAGCCGAGTGGAATGTTCATTTGGAGAGCTAGGCTACGTTAATGGGCCAAATTGCCTCCCTTTGTACTGTAACCACACTGTGACGCTATGGAGATTCATAGCAGCTCTACAGAAACAGCCTCTTTACTTCACTTTACCTCATTTGCTGAAATTATAGTAGGAGCCCAGAAGGTCAGCACATGAAAACTCAACCCTCTCATTTTTAGGGCAAGTCCTATACCTGCAGTGCCATATGGACGTTAAATACAGTCTTCGCCCAAACTGCTTCTTTCATAACAAACCTGTGCAGATCACTGGCTTTGTCCATGTTTGCAGTTCTGTGCACTGTTATGGATCTGCATAAAACATATAAAAAAAATTAAGGAACAATGGAGGAGCTGTATAAAAGAATAACAAAAATGATACCAGAACGGAGAGGTTATAACTTTCATGAAGACTGAACAGACAGAGCTTATTTCTCTGGAACAGGGAGATTGAGGGGAGAATTAATAGAGCTTAAACGATGCAGGGATTCAAAAGTATGATGTAAAGAAGATATTTTCATTCATGGCAGCACCCAAACCTCAGGATGATAAAGCTAATATGAGGAATTTAGTAGAAATTCTTATCCAAGAGAATGGTTAAAATGTGGGTTCAACCACACACAGCAGCTAAGGTGAAATCAATGGATATATTCAAGGGGGATCTGGATAAACACAGAACGGAATATGATTAGAAAGATATCCTGATAGATTTGACTGATAGAGACTGAAAGGAGGTTGGAATAGATCTAGATGGAACAATTGGATCTTAAGTATAAAATATCCACAAATTATAATAAGACATATAACTATCTTTATTACAAAATGATCAATACTAATTCCATTCAGCAATTCAGGATGTACAGTGCTGACGCAGAATGACTGCAGTGCATTTCATCCGTAAGATGCACTGCAGAAATTCACCAAGGCTATATTAACACTACCTTCCAAACCTGGCACCTTTAACACCTAGAGGGACGAAGGCAATAGATATCTGAGAACATCAGCACCTGCAAATTCATCATCTTGAATTGGAACTAAATTGCCATTCCTTTACTGCTGATGGAACAGAACCATGGAGCTTCCTTCCTGCTGCCTGACGTATACCAGTTCAAGAAGGCAATTCAAGAAGGCAGCTCATTCCTTCTTCAGGGAAGGTAGCCAACCAACTACAACATGGGCGATGAATGCTGGCCTAGCCAATGATGTCCACATTCTATGAAACATTCTTTTCTTAACAAAAGTGAAAATTTCTTTATACAGTGGGTGCTTAGAATGTTAAAATTGTTTGTGATAGAAATGCAGTCTGGTTTGTTGTAGTCATGTACTACATACGGCCCATTAGTACCCATTGCATTTCTAACCCAAAGTGAACTCACTCCACGTGGTATTGTTGAGGCAAATTATCAACACATTCATGGTGAAACTAGATAGTTATAATAGGAAGGAAGGAATAGGAGGATAGGCTGATAGAGTTGGATGACATGGAGTAAGGGAACCATAGCGTGGAACACAACCATCAGTTTTGGTCAGTGAGACAACCGACTGGTTTCTGTGTTGTAAACTGTATTTATGACCTGAATTTTTAAATTCAATACCTTGGCACAATACATAAAGTCAGGGTAGGCCTCAATGGAACTGAATATAAAAGTTAGCTTGGACCAGTCTGGTGCTCTTAATAGTGGCCAGCTGAGGAATTGTAGAAGTGAAGGCCTTACCACTTTTAAATAACCCAAGGACAGAAACTGAATTACATTATTAACTTCTGTTCCTGTTATCTCCGAAATTATAAAAACTAGACTCACCAGATCTCTTTTACCAATGACAAGATGGAAAGCAAAAGAGATTGCAGTGGATGCATCAAATATTTGCCATTAAAATCAAATAAAAGCAAAGCACAGTAAAATGGACATAGATTCATTTTCTAAACAATTACCTTGAAATTGATAACTGGCATAATAGTCACTTGAAAGAACATTATCAAAAAAGATGGATGAAGAAAGAACACAACTCATTTTGAAGTCAGAAACAATTTACTTTTGACATCTTGGTTAATTTTGTTTCAAAATAATGTTTGCTTTTCGTAAATTTATAAATTTTTATGGCAGTGTTTGTGGTCAATGCCACCACTAGGTGGAGTACCACACATGTCATGCATGTAATTAGGGTTCAATCACTGACCATCACCATCAACTACATCTTCATTTTTTCTTTATTAATTCATTTCAACAGTTTTCAATAGCTAGGTGATAAATAGTTAAGTAGCTAGGCAATAAATATATATTATATTGATGCATATCTTGTGCCTTGTGTTTTCAAATTTATTCACAGACAAACGTAGAAACAGTTTGTAAAAAGCCATGGAGGAGGAATCCAACTTCTAAACTCTCTTCCTATTCCTTTTTGCTGCAACTGCATTCTGGCTACAACAGTACATGTGTAATGGATCTCAGTGACTATTTTTAGGTGCCCTACTTTCTGGGTTGGGAAGACATACACCTTATTTTCAGATCTCAAGTTGCACTAGTTTATCAATCAGCAAAACGTCGAGGCCAAGTTAGTCATAGCAAACTTGCATCACACATACAATGTTGGCTGCACTTTACTCTCCAGTTTATGTCTTTTCATAATTCAATTGCAACACAGACACACGCAGTCTACCTTCAACATTTACTCCTTGTGTTGTGCTATGTTTCAGCCAGAACCTTAGTACAAACTGTCCCCAATTTACGAACATCCAACTTGTGCTCGTATTTAGGACTACCATGCATACTTTTGAACATATGAACATTTAAGATTGAGATAGATAGGTTCTTGGTTATCAAGGGGATCAAGGGTTATGGGGTGAAAGCGGGAGAATGGGGTTGAGGAACTTATCGGCCATGATTGAATGGCAGAGCAGACTCGATGGGCTGAATGGCCTAATTTCTACTCCTATGTCTTATGGCCTTATAACATTTCCTGTAACTATGAATGGCTGCTTTATACTGTCCTCTTTTGTGCTCCAACCTGCATACAAATTAACTTATGAACAAACTCCAAAATGGAACCTGTTCACAACCCAGAAATTGCCCGTATACCCTTCAGTGACATGTTCACAATATCATTATTCTATCATAGCGTGTGACCTAAGAATGTAAAGGCCTCAGACTCCACGTTACTTAGGATCACTGGAAGCATGACTCACAAATAGAGGTATACTGTTCTTCGTAATATAATAGCTTAATAAGCCCAGACATTTGCATGCCTGAAAATGGAATATTTGCAATGTTAATGAGCTGTAATAAATCTCTGTTGGATTCTTCAACCTCGCATTATCCTCACCTAATCAAAATTATGAGAGATAATATCAGCATTACATAATCATGTAAAATACACTGCTGAGGGAAAACCCACATAACTCCCACACCTCAGATCTGAGGAAGGGTCATTCAACCCAAAACGTTAACTTTGATTTCTCTCCACAGATGCTGCCAGGCCTGCTGAGTTTTTTCAGCAATTTCTATTTTTGTTAACTCCCACACTAACTGACACCGAGTTGCAGCAGTATGTACCATCCACAACATGCAATGCAGTAACT
Organism: Ginglymostoma cirratum; assembly: GCA_024137785.1. Taxonomy (NCBI): domain Eukaryota; kingdom Metazoa; phylum Chordata; class Chondrichthyes; order Orectolobiformes; family Ginglymostomatidae; genus Ginglymostoma; species Ginglymostoma cirratum. Next base: position 4,357,145 of record JAHRHZ010000111.1, on the reverse strand, counting down.
CACCAAATCTCTTTCAATGGTATCTTCCAAACCTGTGATCTTTACCATACAGAGGAACAGTACAGGGGAACACCACCACCTGCAAATTGCCATCCAAGCCACAAACCTAACTTGGAAATATATTATTTAATCAGCGTTAGTGGGCTAAAATCCTGGAACACCCTCTAAGATGATACTGTGGACATCTCCAGACCATAAGACTGCAATGGTTCAAGAAAACAGATCATCACTGCCTTTTCAAGAGACAATTAGGAATGGGAAAATAAATGCTGTCCTAGCCCATGATTTTTATGCCTCATGAACAAATAAAACAAAAATCCCACAGTGAGTTATGATCTGAGCAATCCTGGCATGGTGATCAGAACAATAATACTTGTCTATTTTTAATTTCCTTTACCCTGACAACAGACGCCACTTGAATGGGCCGATGAGTGCCTGGCTAAAATCAGGTAAATCAGCACTGGCCAGAGATTAAAATTGGGTCACTCTCAGCTTGAATAGCTCAGTTCCACAACAAGTGCTACAGTAACCAACTACAAAGAGAAGCCCTTTCCAGAAACTTAATCATTAATACCATGCAGTAAATGTGTCAATCTGGGCAAAATGCAGGCTGTGCATTGAGCCTAATTTGGCAGCAATTGCCAAAGCTCAGCCTAGCTTCATCACAGTGATGAACCCAAGTACTCCAATTACTGAGTAACAGATCCAGCTAAATTTTGTTATGCTGTGACTTCTGAAGCGCCACATTTTGGGCACTGCTGGAATTGAATGGCATACTCCAACATTAAAGTCACCTTACAGAAGTTCTGAATTTACATCAAAAGACCAAAGGTGTACCTCCTTTCTGCAAGAATCCTTCAGTTAAAATTATAGCTATGTCATATTAGCACATGGCATTACCAAAATTTGTCTACCTGCTTTGAGATGTTGCCCTTGCTTTCCAACATGTTTGTTCGTCACACAATATGCTGTATTGCATGAACACAGTTGCTTGCAAAGTAATTCACTTCTCCTGCAATGTGTGTGTTCTAGTCCTTCTGTTTTCTTACACAAGCACCATTTATTGTTGCTTTAACGTGTTCCCTATTCAACTCCTTCCTTAAAGCACAAGGCACGAAAATGAACCTTTGTTATTTATTCGAAGCCTTTGGTTTGGAAGTGCTGACAAGTTGGCTCCATCTGCAGATCTTGTACAAGGTGGAAATTATGGGTGAAAGGGCCAAACTTTCAGAAGACTCAATAAACTGAGGTGCTGTTCAACTTGATACAAAGTAAATACGGCAGCAATATTTCAAAGGGCAGCAGGCGCCTCCATAGTGTCCTGGGACTACAGTATTCTTCATCCAACAAACATTTGTCATTAATTTCATTGCTGTTGCTGGAATCTTGCTGACTACCACTTTCCTGCCACATCAAACCTAAGTTACAGCAGTAACTGCACTTCAAAACATTTTCATTGGCTGCACAATACTTGGGACTTCCTATGGTTATAAGAGGTACCTCACCAATACCAATTCTTTCTTTCAGCATCAAGCCCTGAATCAAAGGATAGATACAGGTTGGAAATGCCATGTGAACTGTCTTTGCTCAGGAGCCAAAGGAGAAACATCTAAAGTATGTCCTCTCTATAAATAAACTAATTTTTCAATTATTAATGCTTCTCATATAGACTAGACTTTATCCAAAATGTTCATGAGGAACCATTAAATTTAGTACTTCTAGGTGCCAGTTCCAACTTGCAGCTTAATGTGAACGCATGCTTCCTCAAGTTTTCACTATGACTAAGAAATAGCATTTTAGATTCTTGAAAGCAAATCATAATGTCCTTTATGTTAAATTTAAACAGAATGGCTTACTTTGTCTGAAAAGGATTCAACTTTTTTTCTGGTTGCAGAGTATCAACTTTTCAAATTAGCTGCCATCTACCAACTTTACACATTCCCTTAAATGCTTTGTACATACATACATCACATAAATTACCCTAATTCATGCTTTAGTTACCTCTGGATTTGTCCATCCCAACTCACACATGTCTGGTTTTCATTTAGGATTGCAGCAACCATGGTCTAGAGTATCCTTTGTATTTGGTTTTATCCAGTCTCCTTAGTGCTGGTTAACGTTGACTGCTCTACTCTACACATAGGCATCATAATGTAACTCACCCCTTTATTCACACTATATCCATTACTACAGTCTTGATTTGGACCCTGTCTCTATCCAGGCACAGAGCATTGCTTCTGTCTCAGTCTCCTTTTCAAAATATTCTGCGTATGCCTTCTTTAGATCATCAGTAATGTCTCTGAGTGACTTACATTAGCCCCCTACTCAATAGGCCCGTCAATCTGAGGTCATCTAAACAACAGGGTGGCACAGTGGCTCAGTAGTTGGCACTGCAGCCTCACAGCTCAAGGGACCTGGGTTCGACTCCAGCCTCGGGTGACTGTGCGGAGTTTGCACATTCTCCCCGTGTCTGCGTGGGTTTCCTCTGGGTGCCCCGGTTTCCTCCCACAGTCCAAAGATGTGCAGGCTAGGTGGATTGGCTGTGCTAAATTGCCTGTAGTGTTCAGGGGTGTGTCAGTTATAGGGGGATGGGTCTGGGTGGGATTCTCCAAGGGTCAGTGTAGACTTGTTGGGCCAAAGGGCCTGTTTCCACACTGTAGGGATTCTATGATTGCTGACTGGGTGCTTGTTAACTAACACTTGGCTCTTCATTAAGTACAGTCTTGATTTTCAATTTTTCAGACCTTCTCTTAAACCCCTGCGTGGTCTCCCCCTCCCTACAAAAACAATTCCAAAACCAACCATTGAGTTATCTGTACTCACCTGCTTTTGGCCTCTTAGTTACCCCCATTTTATTTGCTCCATATTTGGCTCATGTGCCTTCAATTGCCTAGGCCCTGAGCTCTGCAATTCCCTCCCTGACCACGTTTCCTTATCTATCTTACATTCTTCCTTTAAGAGACTCTTTGGAATGTAATTCTTTAACAAAGCTTTTGGTCATTGAGCCTACATGTTGATTATGTGGCTTGGAGCCATATATAGTTTTATGATCATTTGAGGCTTTTCAAGGCATTAAAGGTGCTATCCAAATGTAAGACTTTACTGTTGGGTTATGTTCTCACTCTAAACTGGAAATACCGACAACATTTTAAAACTTCACAGATATTACAACCCCTTGATTTTGAATATCATAAACCAAAAAATTTCCTAATTCTTTTAATATTGGGTTCTGTTTTGCTTTTCAGTGCAATATCTATTCTTAGAAACTAACTTACTTTCCTTCAGTCTTTTTAAGCATTTTTCTGCACACACCTTTCAAATTTATTAAAATAAAACATTGAAAGATTAATTAATGTTAGTTTTCTACTGATCACTGGTAAATATTTCAATCACAACTTCTCCCACACATCCAGGGAAACATATCAGACAGTTATCTGAAATTCAAGAGACACAGATTTTTTTTTCTCGAAAAACAATTTACTTGGAAATAACAACAAAATGATTCTTTAACATCAGAAAAGATTAAGGTACAAAAGATTTTGTTCAAATTCATGAGGGGTCAATTTAATAAGGAGAAATTATTTTCTCTGGCAGAAGAGTTAATAACTCAAGGACTCCTACTTAAGGTGATTGAGAAAAGGGACTGGTGATGAGAGAACCTTTTTTGAACTCAGTGCGTTGTGATGTTCTGGAATGCACTACCTGAAAGAGCAGAGGAAGCAGGTTCAGCAGCACTTTTGAAAGTGAAACAGGTAAATACTTGGAAGAGGAGTAAAATTAAATTTCAGTGTAAAGTTGTAAGTTTGAGACTAATTATACAGCTCCTTCAAAGAGCCAGCACAGGCACAATGGGCAGAATGAGCTCCATCCCAGGAATATCAACAAGAAGAAATGTTATTGTTACAAAAAGGGAAAATGGGCATTCAGAAGCAATGTTGGCTCACTATATGCTGAAAGTGGAGATATTGTCAATGACTATGGGGGAAATAGCAGATGCATTGAATAATTACTAGATACAGGAGTGATCCAACTGGATTGGAAAATTGCATCTGCAACTCCACTTTTCAGGAAGGGTGAAAAAGGAAAGCCAGTGGATTACAGACCAGTTAACCTCTGGAGAGGTGATGGTCAGTGGTAATATCACTAGACTATTAATTCACATACCCATATAATGTTGTGAGAGCCAGAGTTTGAATCCTATCGTGGCAATGGTGGAATTTGAACTGAATAGAAATCTGGAATTGAGAGACAAATGATGACCAAGAACCCATTATTGATTGTCAGAAAAGCTCATCTGGTTCATTCATGGAAGGAACCTACTGTCCTTACCTGGTCTGGCCTTCATGTGACTCCAGACCCACAGCATTGAGGTTGACTCTGACCTGCTCTCTGAGCAATTAGGGATGGACAATAAATGCTGGCCTAGCCAGCGATGCCCTAATCCCATCTGTGGTGGGGACATTTTTGGAACTATAATCAAGGATAGGGTAACTGAACACTTGAAAATTTTCAGTTAATCAGGGACAGCCAGCATGGATTCATGACAAGTAGGTCATGCCTGACTACCTTCAATTTTTTTGAAGAGGTGGCTAATGTAATGAACAGGGGAATGTCTGTGGATAGAAAAAAATAAAAGAACTGCACACCATATCTTAGGAAGGATATATTGGCCTTTGAAAGACTACAACATACATTTACAAGAATGATACATGGACTTTGAGAATTAAGTTATCAGAGATTACATAAATTAGGCCTGCCTTCTTTAAAATTTGGAAGGTTATGGAGTAATCTGATTGAGGTCTTCAAAACAGTAGTTGGAAAAGTCAGGGTAAATAAACTGTTTCCACGACTTGTGATTGTATAACTAGGGTGCACAGTCTAAGAATTAGAATTAAGTCTAAGAATTAAACTTTTCAAGAGAGATGATAGAAAGCATTTCATCACACAAAGGTTAGTAGAAACTCTTTTCTACGAATGATAGTGGATGCAGGATCAATTGTTAATTTTAAATCAAGGACAGATAAATTTCTATGAAGCAAAGTTAATCAGGGATATTGGTCAAAGACAGTTAAACAGAGTTTGACCACAGATTAGCCATGATCTCATTGAATGGCAGAACAGGCTGAAGCGGTTGAATAGCCAACTTCTGCTCCAATGTGGGAGTACAATGAAGGTTTACCACACTGATTCCTGGGAATGTCGGGCCTGAAGTATGAACAGTGACTGGATCCATTTGGACTCTATCTATGACCCTAGAGTTTGGAAAAATAAGGAAGGATCTTGTAGAAACCAGTAAAATTCTACCAGAACTAGACACAGTAAATGCAAGATGTTCCTGATGATCGGGAAGTCTAGTACCAGGGGTCACAGTCACAAGAGAGAGGGTAAATGATTTATGGCTGAGATGAGGAGACATGTCTTGACCCAGATAATGGTGACCCTGTGGAATTTTCTGCCACAGAAATTAGTCAGGTCTGAAACACTCAATGATTTCAAAAAGAATTAGACATAGCTCATGGGTTCAAAGGGATCAAAGGGCATGGGGAGAAAGCATGAACTTAGTACTAAATTGTATTATCAGCCATGATCATACTGAAAGACAGAGCACGATCAAAGATCCAAATGGCCTACCCCTGTTCCTATTTTCCATGATACTGTTAAGGACCAGACCAAACCCGCTCAATGCATGTCAAAGAGATACTCTAGTCCCTAATCTTCTCTTATTTTAAAGAAAAGTACCAGGAATTGCATTGCAGATGCAAATCAATTGGTCAAACAAACAGGCTTAAAACAAAACAAACTTTATTCATATCCTATACTTTAAAATACAGTCAAAAAAGAAAATAATTGGCTTAACTGTAAGTCTATCTAGACATTTAACAAAATAATAAACCAATCATGAACTCTTCCAATATAGTAACATCAGATAAAATCCTGTCTCACATGCAATTCTCGCTGCAGGAAGAGAACCCCAGCTTTTAGCTGTAAAGAAGAGAGGAAAAAGAGCTTCCACATCCAGCTTCAAGACCTCAGCAATGGCTACTGAAAGCTTTCTTTATTCAGAGGAAGCTTGACCGCACCCTTCAGGCTTCTTCTGTTGTTCCAATGTTTTCAAAAAAAACACCCTCACAAGCTGTTAACTTGATTGGCTTGAAGCAGACCACTTGATACCTCTATTTCAACCTCTCTTCACAAAATAAAGAACAAAATATACTACTTAAAGCTATAATAGTCACAGTTACAAACCTACTACTTAGTTTATTAGATGCTACAATCCCCTTGTGGGTAATTTTATTTCCATTAGCAGTCAAGTGATGGAGTAACTACACTTTATTTTCACACTAACTCAAAGGAACTTTATTAAGCTTTTTCAATCACTCTCAGACTGCACTCGATACTAAATCTCCCTTATCGATAATGTTTCGACTTAGAGTTTGCAATAACTACAAAAACCTGCATGACTTGGAGTGAAGCGTTGGGCTGTTCCCATACGATTTACTATACACTTAAACATAACAAAAAAAATTGCTAATATTAAAGAAAGTAAGAGAAAAAAAATCAGATAAATTCACGTGTCTTTCGCCACTATTTCAGTTTTTATCTCTTCTATCAGCATTTAATCATCTCCGTCTTTCTCAGGTTTCACACTGATGATGGGTAATGCAGTTGAAATCCAGAATTTTATGCATAGCTCATAATATTTTAGTCAGAAATGTCATCAAGATTGCTCGTGTACATAGCTTAAGATCCAAGGCCATTATAGTAGGATAAGCTTTCCACAACTATAAAAGACATTATATTCTTTTCACTAGTAGGTCAATCAAAATTGTCCAGTTGACACCATACTTCACTTATAGTAAACATCGTGTCATATATCAGAAAGTTGTCAAAATACACAGCAGGAAGCTTGTATCTGCAGAGTAAAAACAGACGGAGGCAAATTTCGACTTGAAGAACATCTGCTGCTTTATATAAACCCTACCTGAATCTGTTTGAATTCCTTCACAGGATGTGAGCATCACTAATACGGTCAACAGCAATTATGCAGGGTGATGTTGATTACAGTGGTAGTATTCCTCAAGTTTTGATCCCAAGGTGCAGACTAGTACTCTGGGGATGTGTTTTTAAATCCTGCTGTGGAGCTGATGGAATTTAAATCTTACTAATAAATCTGAAATATCACGTTTAATACCCCATTATGGTAATAATCAATTATTCAGTATTTACTTTTTTAAGGAAACAAACAAGTGTGTTGGAAGTGATTTACTAGACTTACTAGAATAATACCTGGAATGAGCAGGTTGTCTTACGAGGGAAGTTTAGACAGATTAGGTTGGTACCTGCTGCAATTTCCAAAAAGAAGAGGTGACTGGATTGAAACATAAAAGATCCTGAGAAGTCTTAACAGAGGGTGTGTGTGAAAAAGACTTTTCCTTTTGTGGGCAAATCTAGAACTAGGAGCTTTTAAGTCAAGGGCTTGCTCATTTAAGACAAATGTAAGGAGAATTAATTTTCTCACAGATGCCACAATGGTCACAAAATGGTAGCAGAGACTAGGTTGAAGAACAATGTTCAACCCAGTGCATGTTGACCTCTCAGATTTTGTAAAATAACACAGCTGGAAATTAACTTGCTTTTACCTCATGATGATCCTGATGGAGATGCTCTAATATCCTTCAGAGTATTTGACCTTGTCCAGAAAAAAGCTTTGATAAATCCCATCTTGTTCTGTTTGGGCTTTTTCAAGGATTCTGTTTGGAGGTTAAGGGGCCATAAATTGGTGGTCAGTAGGTTTTCCATTTCCTGCTGACCTTTGAACTTTGTGAACAATCTCTGAGGTAGAATGATCCAGTGGCACCCTCTGGGACTGCAATTTCCAAATTACTCATTCCTCCACTCCCGCACCAAAAAAATGAAACTTCAATCCTTAGTGTGCCCATCTCATCAGCTCTTCAATGCATACATTTGAAAAATTGTAAATTTTTTAAAAAATCTACACTTAGGACGTGGTGTTGCTGGCTGATTCATTCTTAGTTGCTGTTGAGGAGGAGTTGATGAGCTGAATTTTTGAACCACTGTAGTTCCTGTGCTATAGGTAGACCCACAATGGCCTTAGGAAGAGAATTCCAAGGTTTTGACCCAGCATCATTGAAGGAACAGCAACATGTTTCCATGTCAGGATGGTGAGTAGCTTGGAAGGGAACTTACAGGTCATGAAGTGCCCACGTATCTGCAGCCCTTATCTTACTAACTTCTGGCCAAGTGAACACAGGCCCAAAATTAGACGAAGTCTAACTTGACCCATGGGTGGAGAAATCAGGCCTGGCAGAAATTGGCCAAACTAAATTGAACACCAGCCAGTAGCTGTTGGCTACAGAGAACAATCGAAACCAAGCTCGGAGGTCACAAAGATTCAGTGGGAAACAGTTACAACCAGTCCCAAGGTTATGCATTAGAGAAGTGATAGTGGAGGGTTGTTTTTCTGACTGGAGGCCTGTGACCTGTCGTGTTCCACAAGGATTCCAGCTGTGTCCACTTTTGTTTATCATTTATATAAATGATTTTGACGAGAATATAGAAAACATGATTACTAAGTTTGTGGATGATACCAAGATTGGTGGTACAGTGGCCAGTGAAGAAGGTCATCTAAGAATATGAAGAGATCCTGATCAGTTGGGTCAATGGGTTGAAGAGCGGCAGACAGAGTTTAATTTGGATTAATGTGAGGTATTGAATTTTGTGAAAAAAAACAAGAGCATAACTTATAAAATGAATAGCAAGGCCATTGATTGTAGAACAGAGAGACCTAAGGGCTCAGGTAAATAATTCTTTGAAGTTTGCATCGCATATGTGCTTGGAGGCAGAGAATGTGGGTGAGATCCTAAATGAGTACTTCGCATCAGTATTCACCCAGGAAAAGGATATGGAGGACAGTGAGATTTGTGTGGACCATGCTAATATGCCAGGGCATTTTGATATCAAGAAGAAGTGGTGTTGGATCTCTTGAAGAGCATTGAGGTGGATAAGTCCCCAGGCCTGATGGCATCTACCCCAGGTTATTGAGCGAAGCAAGACAGGAGATTGCTGGAACATTGACCAAGATCTTTGTATCCTTGTCAGCCACTGGACATGTCCTGGAGGACTGGCAAGTAGCTAATGTTGTTCCTCTGTTCAAGAGGGGAAAAAGGGATAATCTAGGAAACTACAGACTGGTGGGTCTCACATCGGTAGTTGGGAAGCTATTGAAGAGGATTTACGCACATTTGGGATAGCCTTTGGGCTTTGTGCATGGCAGGTCATGCCCTACTAACTTGATTGAATTTTTCGAGGAGTTGACAAAGGTGATTGATAAGGGTAGAGCAGTGATGCTGTTAACGTGGATTTTAGTATGACTTTTGACAAGGTCCCTCATGGTAGGCTCATCCAGAAGATTAAGATGCATGGGATCCATGGTGACTTGGCCATGTGACTTCAGAATTAGCTTGCCCATAGAAGGCAGAGAGTATTGGTAGAAGGGTGTTTTTCAGGCTGGAAGCCTGTGACTAGCAGTGTTCTGCAGGGATCCAAACTGGGACCTCTGCTGATTATGATATGTATAAATGACTTAGTTAAAAATAGAGGTGAGTAGGTTAGTAAGTTTGCAGGCAATACAAAGATTGGTTGAGTTGTGAATAGTGTAGAAGTTTGTCATAGGGTAGAGTGGGATAAAAATCAATCACAGGTATGGACAGAGAAATAGCAGATTGAGTTTAATCCAGCTAAGTGTGAGGTGCTACACTTTGGGAGATCAAATATTAAGGAAAAGTATACGGATAAAGGGAGGATTCTGAACAGCATAGATGTACAGAGGGATCTTGGGGTTCAAGTCCATAGCTCCCTGAAGTAGCCATGCAAGTAGATAGGGTGGTAAAGAAGGCATACAGCATGCTTACCCTTATTAGTTGAGGAATTGAGTATAAGAGTCAGGATGTCATGTTGCAGCATTATAAAACTTTGGTTTGGCCACAATTACATTCAATTCTGGTCACCACGTTATAGGAAGAATGTGAAGCTTTGGAGAGGGTGCAGAAGAGGTTTACCAGGATGCTGCCTGGATGAGAGGATATGAGCTATGAGGCTAGAAAAACTCAGCTTGTTTTCTCTGGAGTGGGGGAGGCTGAGGGAAGACTCAATTGAAGTCTATAAAATTGTGAGATGCATGGACAGGGTTGACAGTCAGAAATTTCCCCCCCACCCAGATTTGAAACGTCTGATACTAGGAGGCATGCATTTAAGGTGAGTTGTGGGGATAGTTCAAAGGAGACATGAGGGACAAGTTTTTTACACTGAGAGTGATAGGAGTCTGGAACGCACTTCCAGGGGTGGCGCTAGAGGCAGATACAAGAGGGGTATTTAAGGGACTTTTAGATAAGCGCTGAAAATGCAAGAGATGGAGGGATACAGGCAGAAGGTTTTGTTTGGCGTCATGTTTGGCACAACATCGTGGGCCAAAGGGCCTGTTCTTGCGCTGTGCAGTTCTACATTCTATGTTCTATATAAGTGGTTAAGAAGACATTTAGCACATTTGCCCTCATTGCTCAGATCTTTGTGCGTATGATTTGGGACATTATGTTATACCAGATGTTGGTGATGCCACTTCTGGAGTATTGTGTTCAGTTCTAGTAGCCCTGTTATAGGAAGGATATTGTTAAGCTAGAGAAAATTCAGAAGAGTTTTACTAGGATGTCGCCAGAAGTGAAGGGTCTGAGTTATAAGGAGAGGCTGGCTAGACTGGGACTTTTTTCACTGGAACATAGAAGGTTGAGGGGTGACCCTATAGAGGGTTATAGAATCATGAGGGGTAGAGATAAGATGAAAATCAGGTGTCTTTTCCCAAGGTTCGAGTATTTCAAGACTGGGGACATATCATAAAGTTAAGATGAGAAAGATTTAAAAAAGACAAGGGAGCAATTTTTTTTACATTGAGTGGTTCATGTATGGAATGAACTTCCAGAGGAAGTGGTCGACGTGGGTACAGTTCCTACATTTAAAAGACATTTAGACAGGTACATGAATAAGAAATGTTTGGAGGGATATGAGCCAAAAGCAGGCAGGAGGGACTAATTTGTTTTGGGATTATAGTCGGCATGGACTGGTTGAACTGAAGGCTCTGTTTCTGTACTGTAGGACTCGATGAGTCTAGGTGTGGATCCGACTTCCTGGCACTGGCTAGAAGTTAAGGATTCCAGGAAGTGATCCACTCAGTGAAGACTCATAGCAAGACTTATGGTGAAAGACTGAGTGATAACCCATGAAGACCAAGGAGAAGACCGGCCTGACCTGCGAGACCTACCTTCCTGGAAGACAGCCATCCCAATGCGGAGAGGAAACAGATTCTAACAGCCCAGCTCAAACATATGGATTGTTGCAGGTAATATCGTTTCTCAGATGGAACAAGATCGATAGAGTAAATATTATGGTAATTTGGGAAATACTCCCATGTGATTTTTAATAAGGAATATTTTGTTAATAACATTGGGTTGAACTCTAAACCGGCTTTTGTGTGCTTTTGTCAGCCTCACCAGCAAGGACACTTGGATATGGTATTTTTAATACATAACCTAATCTGGGTGATTCCAATTTTGCTAGGCTCTTTGATGCCGCACACGGTCAAATGCAGACTTGATGTCAAGGGTTTTCATTTTCACCTCTTTCGTACATTTTTGAACCAAGGCTGTAATGAGGTCAGGAGCTGAGTGACCCTGGTGGAACGCAAAGTGTGCGTCACTGAGCAGGTTATTGCTGAGCAGGTGCTGCTTGATAGCAAACTGTCGAGGACACCTTCCATCACTTTCCTGATGATTGAGAGTAGGCTGATGGGGCAGTAACTGGCCAGGTTGGATTTGTGTACAGGGCACAAATTACACAAATTGTGTAATTTTCCACATTGTTGGGTGGATGCGAGTGTTGTATCTTTACTTGAAGAGCTTGGCTAGTAGAACAGCAAGTTCAGGAATACTAATCTTCAGTACTATTGCCGGAATGTTGACAGGGCCCATAGCCTTTGCAGTATCTAAAGCCTCCTATAGTTTCTTAATATGATGTGCAGTGAGTTGAATTGGCTGAAAGCTGGCATCTTTAATGCTAGGGACCACTGGTGGAGGCAAAGATGGATCATTGATTTGGCACTTCTAGTTGATGATTGCTGTGAATGGTTGATGCTTATTTTTTGTACTGATGTGCTGGGCTCTTCCATTACTGAGATTGGAGATATTTATGGAGTCTCCGCCTCCAGTGAGTTGTTTTAGTTATTTACCACTGTTACGAATGAATGTGCAGGGCTTCAGATCTTAGATCCGATCCATTGGCTGTCAGATACTTAGTTCTGCCTACAACTTTTTGCATATGCTGTGCGGCATGCAAGTAGTCATTTCGGTAGCTTCATCACAATGACACATCATTTTTAGGTAAGCCTAACACTGCTCCTAGTATGCACTCCTGCACTCTCCATTGAACCAGGCTCTCTCCAGGGAATCCCCTAGCTTGATGGGAATAGTTAAATGGGGGATATGCTGGACCATATATTGTAGATTTTGTTGGAGTATGACTCTGCTGCCTGCTGACGGCCCACAGCACTACATGGATGCCCAGTCTTGAGTTGCTAGATCTGCCTGAAATCTGTCCCATTTAGCACAGTGATAGTGCCAAACAATGCAATGCAGGGTATTCCCAATGTGAAGTCAGGACTTCGTCTCCACAAAGACTGTGCAATGGCAATAGTGTCATGGACAGATGCATGTGCAGCCGACAGTTTGATAAGGATGAGGTGAAGTATGTTCTTTTCCTTTTGTTGGTTCCCTCATCACCTGTCGCAGACCAAGTACAGCAGCTGTGCCCTTTATCAACTAACCGTCTTGATCACAGCGCTGCAGTGCACCAATCTTGGTGGCGGACACTGAAATCCCATACCCAGAGTAAATTTTACACCCTTGCCATACTCAGTGCTTTCTCCGAAGATTGAGATTCATCAGCTGATGGAGGGCTGTACATGGCAATCAGCAGGAGGTTTCCAAGGCCATATTTAACCTGATGCCATGAGATTGGAGTGTCTGGAGTCAATGTTGAGAACTCCCAGGGCAACTCCCTCCCAAATATATTCCTCAATGCTGCCACTTCTCAGGTATGATTCCATGACAATGTCTGTGTCAGGCTGTTACTTTACTAGTCTGAGAGACAGCTCTGAACCTGGGATTATCTTTGCAGTGGCTGACTGTTCTGCTGTATATTTCAGTATTCTGCAGTTGTGTCATTGGTACTTTTCACTTTTCTCTACATCAGTGTCACAGACTATTTTTCTAAGGTTAACAACTAAATTCAATTATACTTCAAAGACTGAAGTTTCCTACATATGTGATGGATAGCTTACTTCTTTATTCTCCTTTCATGTCGCAAAGGGAAACGATCAAACAAACACAACTTAAACTGATGTGCAAATCTATTACTGTTAACATTGACACTAGGAAATGACCTAACAAAAGGACATAGCTATTTTCTGCAGAACTCTTTTTTTCCCATTCTGCAGAGACGCTCCAACTGAAAACCCATAGGTTAGTTTAAGAATTGTTAAAGCTGCAAATGGAGTTTGCAACTTTAAGTTGGATATTCTGGTGATCATATTTTGTCGAAGACTAGAAACAAGTGTCATTGAGTGCTGTACCAACAATACTTTCTTGCAGCATAGTCTACCTTCACACTCTATTTTAGTCCTTGTTCTTAATTGAAACTTGCCTGGAGGAGTGAAATCAGGAAAGTTTACTACTGTAGTGCTGTATGGACACAATTTTCATGCTGATCCAGAATTGACCTATCTACCTTAAAAGAGTAGAGTGGGCTGACTAACATGCAGCAGTGATTACTTAAAGATGGATCCAAGACTGAGCAAGAGGCCTAACATGTTCTTAGGCATAGCCCTAGATGCCCTGGCAGGGGAACGTCCATAGGAGCTGAGGCAGGGAGAATCAGGGAATCAGGCTTTACTGATCTTTCTGACTCTTTCTTCAGCAGTATTGGATGTTGCACATCCTGGCCGACCATGTTCTCCCTGTAGCTGTTAGATTATCTTTATTGGTCAAGAGGTCACCAAGCAAGATGACAGATGCTTTGGTCGTGTCCACCAAACCATCTGAGATGCCTTCCAAAGGTTCACTGCCCATCTTTCTTCTTGATATTTGTCTAAGTTACAGATACCAACTGGGGAAGGATGTCCACAGAAAATTATCAACAGAAGGGATGCTTGGCATTCAAAACACAACGAGTTTAACATTAATTATTTAATAGCTAGCTACATTACGTGATTGTCTCCTGTGGGACACAAGGTTGGACTTCAGGAGTGATGTACTGAAGCCAGCAGGAGTGTTCTTGAAATCTAACCCAATTGCTCCATGAGTGATACCAGTAGTTTAAATGTCTCATTCAATCACCAGAAATTGGCAACTTGTTTCTCTTTATTAGTATTACAACAACTAAATAAACTTTTACTAGGTATTTCAATATAGCTAATAAGTAACTCCTCTATTCTTCAAACAAGTCACAAACTGATTATCAACTGTGTGAATTAAATAATATCCTTTTTAATCCCAAACAAACAATTTCATGCACAAGCAGGAAAAGGAACCGTATGACTCTATAGGGCTATCATGGGCATGGAATTAATATTCAGCTAAAAGGGGGAAAAAAAGAGAGACCTGTAGCTTGAATTATCTCTATTCCTTTAAATTCGTGTCAATAAGATCCAATTGCTAACTGTTACAGAATGATGGATAAGCAGACTAAATTTCAAATTCAGCTAAGAAACAGTTAGGAGTCTGTGTTATTAAGCTGAAAGTACCTATTGGCATCTTTAAGGTCTGATCAAGATACATACATGTACATACTAATGAGAAAATCTATTAACTTAAACTATTTTATATATAAGCTAATGAGTGAATCTATTGTCTAAGACTACTTACAACCTAGTAAGTCTTATTGACTTGTCTTTACCACAGAGACTTTGGACTGCTGACACTTGGAATTCGACCTCAGATGCCTAGCACTGGTCTTACGGACTCCAGTCCAGTGGGGAAAGTCCAAAGAGTGGAACAAAATCCCTCATATTAATACTCTTCTGGTCATGTGCTATATCATAATTTTGTGGTACTTACAGTATTTTTCCTGAAGTTCCACTGGACAGAAAACTAGTTGAAAATGTGTCCAGGTTTATCCATGTTAACTACACAAAAAGAAATGATTCCCACAGCCAGTCACGGTTATACAGTTACATCCCAGCCAAATTGGCTGTTGACAACATCAGGCCTATTTTCATGTATTTCTCCAATTTAATTCAATTGTCATTGTCATGTCCAATTAACCTTAACAATCAACCATCAATGGTCTGGTTTGAAAATATAATTTTCAAGCCTAACACTACATAGTCCTGATAATTTAAACACTATTAGGCTTTTCAAACTACTTTGCCGAGAGAGACTGAGAGACCACTGCTTACAGTTCCAAGCTCTGACTCATACGGACAAAGAGAGAGTAAGGGAATACAGCATCTTTGCAACAATCTCCAGCAACAGCCCACAGCTTTTAAGCGTACGCTGAAAATATACCTAGCACCTCAGTCCAGAGGCTGTTGCTAGGCAATGGCAGCATAGACCCATTAGACTTCTCCAGGTCTGTCTATTCAACAATGAAGATAATAAACATATCTCTCTCTAAAACACTTGCTAGACACTACTTTCCAAAGTCACTTATTTTTGTAAGCAGCAGATAAATCGTAGTCTCCTTTAATCTTTTGACTTTCTAGCTTCAACCAATCACATGGTAAATCTTTTGCAACCCAGTAATGTCCAAGTGTGTCCATTTCCAATTCTCCCAATCTATATATGTCTTCAAGCAGTAAGTACACGTTTCAGTTAGTTACATATAATTAAGCACAAAAACAACAAGAACACATTGGTTAGCTCCTCCCATTTTAGCCCTTTCCGTCCTGTTGGATGGAACTAATTACCTTATGCAATACTGATAAGACTAACACTTTATTCCTGGAGACTTTTAGATGCTAGATTTTCATCACTACACCAGGTGTAAGTATTTAAGGTGCAGCAAAATATTTGCTCTTTATTATGTGACGCATTCAGAAACTTTTAAGAATAGATATGGACAAACTCACAAGAAAATCTGATATGAGCAGTGAATCCTATTCATAGCTCCTTGCAGCAAGTGAACTGTAAAAGGTAACATGCCTTTTAGTAGGAATGAAAATCTTCTGCCACTAAAATGTTGTGCGGCATTGTTGCTGAGCACTAATAGGCATTTCAAGTAGCAGTACATTTGTAATGATCCTCTGGGTGCTTGCTCATGGCACAAGCTTTAATCTTTGCAAAGGTGGTATTGTTCAGTAAACACTGGCAAAGGCAACATTTCACCTCAAGACCCCACCATGGACCTCTTCAGGCCTTCTTAGCACTTAAACTACCTGGAAGAAAACACCCTCAGTGAATTTTACAAATTTACTTTGGAGATGATTATACAACACTAGTGTGATGGCAGCCATCAGCAATTGTAACTCTCACAATTTAAGGTGACCACTAAAGGTGATGGTAGTAATATAACTTTATCATTAATCCAAAGACTGAAACCACTACTCTACGGGCATTTTTGTGGCAGAAGATTGATTTCAAATTTATTTCTTCAATCTAAAATATAATATCCATCTACCTCTGCTGGAATTACGTTCTTCTTTTCCTCACCCAATACTGTGTGACATTAGAGCTGAATGCAATCATCAACATTAATCCTCCCAGAACCATTCCTTCTTATAATTAGGTTCAAGGTACAAATATGAGTGTGGAATAGAGGAAGTTTTAATCGAATATATTAAACATAATGCCACAGTAAGATGGAACCTCTTTTATAATCTCCTGTAAGGGCTTAGAGATCTTGGGTGTTTCACAGGCCGCTATGGCCTCAGGACATTCCAATATGAATGATTGCTTCCAGGAGGAGACTTCTTGGAAAATATTCATTTAACTTCTGAAGGTACACTTTAAATTGAAAATTCTGTTTCCGCTTGATTTGTTTTGCTTATGTTAGCATTCCAAAAAACTTGTTAAAGTTGTTACCAACTGTTAACATCCTGTTCCATTTGGCTGACTTCAGTGCAATCTCTGAACCTTTGCAGTGGGTTAGAATTGAAATGAAAACAAGCTGACAACTGCTGACTCTACATTTCTCAGCCTCTTCCTTTCACTTATTGCTCAGGAAGCTGGCGGCAGGGATAGGTTGGTAGTGCAGGTTCAGACTGAGTTTCAGATCCTGTCTGGCTGTCCTGAATGACTACAACATTACAACTTCCAAAATTTATAACTTTTCTATGTCCACCCTTTGAATGTGACAACTCATATTCATATTGAAGGAAAGCACATGTAAAACAACAACCCAGGAGCAAAAGAGTAAGCCATTCAGTCCATCCAGTTGGTACGATCATGGTTGATTTGGTTTTGACCTCTACTCCACATTCCTCCTAAGCCTTTATCTCCCTCATTAGTCAAGAGTCCATCCATTTCTGCCTCAAGAATATTCAATGACCCTGCCTCCACAACTTCCTGGGGTAAATAGTTCTACAGAGTTATAGCCATCCTAGAGCAAACATTTCCCCTCATCTCCATCTTAAATGTGAGACGACTCACTCGGAATGTGTGTATCTAGTTCTAGTCTCTTCCATGAGTGGAAAGGTCCTTATAACGCCCATCCTGTCAAGTCTCCATATCTTACATGCTTATACAAGATCACTTCACATTCTTCTAAACTCCAAGGGCTTCAAGCCACCCTGTTCAACCTTTCTTCATTGGATAATCATTATTCATCAAACGCAGCAGTGAATCTTCTCCGTCCTGTTTCTAAATCATTTATCATTTTCTTAAGGAAGGAGGCCAAAACTTCACAGAGTACTCCAGATCTGGTCTCACCAAAACGGTGTTCAACTATGGTTTAGCTTTCCTCCATTTGTACTTCATTCCCCTCACAAAAGACAGCAACACTCAATTTACCCTTCTAATCAATTTCCGTCCCTGCATACTAACACTTTGTGATTCAGGAACCAGGACCTCCAAATCTCTCTTTAAGTCATATTTCTGCTAGTGCTCCCAATTTTCCTGTGATAACATACACGCTTACCTGCATGTTGTAGTCTAGACGAAAAGATAGTAATGGCGAGAACACAAATACCTCTCCACTTCGCAGCTCAAAACACATCCTTTCCTGCTTGCCACTGGCATGAATTTAACTCAACTTGTTTGGCTGCTTTTGGAATCTAGGCATGCCCCTAACATGCTGGGCTCTTATTTTATTTAGCAACCTCCCGTGCCACACTTTGACATGTATGTAGCCTCCAGTACATGCAAGTGTCCAACATTGTGAGCCTGACTTTGTTATCAGTGTGATTCCCCAAACATTCAGGATTATCTATCAAGTATTGCCCAGTTGCAAAATCAAATATATGGTTAAACATAGTTTTGTGAGCTTTACACGCATGGGTTGTTTGGGTGTAGTTAGTAACTTGTTTGTTGCAAACAGGCAAAGTGACATGCTGCTTGATATGATCCATTCGCTCATTGGAATGTATAAACTATATATCAGGAATCACACCAATGATGAACTTCATATACCACATTGCTCATTTGTGCAATAGGCAAAATGTCTTTTTGGATTGATGGCAGCATCCTGTACATGGTGAACACCATTGTGCTGCTGCTATAGCATAGAAACAGCATGAACCAACTAGCTTCTCCTGTTGTTCAAAGCTTTGAGATACCTTACCTTCCAGAGTAATCTGAATTAGGCCAGGCACGGAGCAGTACCAAGAGTGACCACCTTAGAGCCTTACATGAGTTTGTGCGATATGCTATGGGCAATGATCCAATCCAGGTAGCTTGTATCACACAAATGTCTTCATTGTACCCTATTTCAGTATTAGGTGTGGAGAATGAACAAATGGCTCAAGCCCTATTTACAAGATTGCTGATAAGGTCAATCATGTCACGCATGCAACTGTAGGAATCCCAGTGTTTATACTGATGAGTGAAGGTAGGTATGTGGTTGAAAGTAATAGCGAACACTCTGAATGATTTCTCAACTAAGACATCGAGGAAAGGGAATTTATTTGACTGTTCCATTTCAAACGTGAATTTGAGCAGAGAACAGAGTCTAATAAGACAAGGTGATTCTTAGATGCAGCAGCAGAGAAGAGGGTACTGATTGGTTGACAAATAGGTTTTGATTGGGAGAAACATTACAATGTAGAACTCACCAGAGTACAGTTAACTGCTAAGTTTTAGTTTCAATTGAAACTAAGCAAGTCAGCTCTGATTGGTCAAAACATCATCATGGGGAATACTACCAGGGAGTAGCTGTCGCTCATGCTTTGTTTTGTTGCAAAAGATACAATCAACGGACATGGTTTTCCTGTTTGCAAAGGACAGGGCCATTGCATGTCAATAACTGAAGCTACGAGCACGCATAAATGTTTGGGCACCTGATTTATAAGGCAGTGCACTATTATTCCTTGATGTTAACAACAAAAACAAAGTGCAGGATAAACATCACATTCTCCAGAACTATTGTCATGCGTACCGATAAATGCACAAATTCACAAGCCAGAAATAAAATGCAATCAAATTTACATAACGCTTGTTGAAGTGTAAAATTATTTTGTGGGATTGAATTTTACACAAGAAAGCCGACCTCCTCCATTTTGTGCTACAGGCTAACTCATCAAAACAGGATGATATCCGAATTGAAGATGCAAAATATCACTTTTATATTATCTGAGAATAGATTTAGTCATGTTGATCAACAGAGATTCCAGGAAATTACACAATTTTATGTTGATACTTATTTAATTAAAAGTCACATGACAGAATCAAATACCATTTACGTTCTTCTATTAACTGAAAAGTTGCTTGATTTAAACTGTTAAACATCTTCCAAGTTTCTTTTTTAATCAGACCAAAGTTCTAATTGGCTGCCTTCTTGACATTGTTTATTTCAAATCGTAGGATGATTTTATTTTAGTGGCAAGAATGAATTGAATGATCAAAGCAGACTGTGTACAGTTTCTCCACTTCTTCCCAACAGAACACTCCAAATAAAACATTGTCATTTTTTACAAATGAGAAAGCTGGACCTGTAGAGCACCTTACACAACTCACAGCCGTTTGTGCTCATTGAAGTACTTTTGAAGTATAGCCACTGTTTAATCTTGGTAACACAACAAAAAATAGTCTACAGTAAGATCACACAAACAGAAAGTGACTTCAATCAGGTAATCAGCTTCAGTGTAGTTTGTGATCTTTTCCAGCAACCATTATTTCACTTGGTTAAACTTCTTAAATTTTCACTTTTTCTCAGTTATGACTCAAATGTAAACTCTGTTTCTCTCTCCACAAATGCTGCCAGATCTTTTGAGTTTCTCCACCACTTTCTGTTTTTGTTTTGGATTTCCAGTAGTCATTACATATCTGTTTTAGTAATGCTGGCTCAGGGATAATTATTGTTGAACACTCTGGGCAGACTCCCCTGCACTTCTTTAAAAAATGCATCCTGGTGTCACTTATGTCCACCCGGGAGGACAAATGTGTTCTCAATTTAATGTTTCATCCAAAAGGTTACACTTTTGAAAATGAAGCGCTGCGTTGAAGTGGCTGCAGACAACTTACGCTTCAAACCCTGAGGATGGATTTGAAACTTTAGCTTCTGATATAGATGTACTGTGAGCCACATCAACACTGGGTACATAATCAGATGTCTGGAAATCCAGCATGGCCAACAAAAATTCAAATCATGCTACTGTGAAACACTGCAGTACAGATCTCTGTGAAAGCATCCAATGACAGACCTACAAAACTGCAAATGAAGCAGGTGAAAGAGAAGGTTCATCCTACTTACCATAAAGACAGACACACTCAAACTGATGGATCAGGCCAAAGTAGGTCCCTCCATGCAAACAAGGTTGTGAGTCAGAGAACAGGTTGTCCCTATAAAGAAAGAAAATAAGAAATCATCACATATGAACCTATGAATTAGAAGCAGAATAAGTAGAATTTAAAATTACAATTATCTTTATTGTCACATGTACTCAAAAGTTTCAAAATTGCTACTTACAGTGCCATTTTAGATGCAAAGGTACCTAAGTATATATTCTTATGTACAAATTCTTAGGGAACCAAAAGTTATAAAAATAAAGAAATTAGAAGTCCAGCATTACAGATCATAGGAATGAATTAGAAAAATAACGAAATAAAAAGTTTAGAACGATAGTTCTTCCAACCCAGTCCATGCCAGGCGTTGAATCCAGACTACATCAGACTTCGCCTTGTGGCCGGGAGACCGTTCTGGAATCATTTCAAGGCCAGAAGTCCAAACTGAAGGTATGCTGGTTTGGAAAAATGCCATATCGAGCTGCCACACCAGGCCGTCCAGAGACCACTATGCCAGACCATCGGGAGACTGCAACGCCTGTCTGGGAGACTGATATGATGGGCCAAGCAGCCACCAAAGCAGGTCGACGCTGAGGCCGGGAGTCCAGGACACCATCAAAAAGAAAGCCAGGATAAAGCAAAACGAAGAGAAAGAAAGAAAAGAAACAAATGGAGTGCATGACCTCTGGCTGGGAAGTCCTACTCTGCTATCATCTTAGATCTGAAAAGTAGTTTTCAATAAGATCTTAATTGATCTAATTACTCCACATTTCTACCTCCCTCCAGATAATCTTTCAAATCCTGGTTTGTCAAGAATCTATCTCCCTCTGCTTTAAAAAATATTCAAGGACTTTGTGTTCACCCCTTTCAAGGGAGAGAGTTACAGAGACTCTCAATCTTTGGAGAGAAAGAAATTTGCTTCATCACTGTCTAAGATGTGTGACCCCTGACATTTAAATAGCAATAGGGATCATCAGCCTGGTTTCGTGTGAGGGAAATTTTATCTCAAAAACTTGATTGAGTTTTTTTGGGGAAGTAACCAAAAAGATTGATGAGGGCAGAATGGTAGACATTGTTTAGATGGACTTTAGTGCAGCCTTTGACAAGGTTCCCCAAGGTAGGTTAATTGGTAAAGTTAGATCACATGGAGTTCAGAGTGAGAGGCTTGAATGTAGAAGGCAGAAGGTACTGATGGAGCATACCTTTTATCTCAGGTACTGATGGAGGGTTATCTTTCAGACTGGAGCCTTGTGACCAACAGTGTTCCACAGGGATAGGTACTGGGTCCACTATTTTTGTCATTTATATAAACGATTTGAATGACAATATAGGAGAATAGGACAATATAGGTACTTTAGTGGATTACACCAAAATTGGTGTTATAATAGAAAATGAAGAAGGTTATTGAAGATTATGAATAGATCTTGATCAATTGGGTCAATGAGCTGAGGAGTGGCAGATGGAGCTTAATTTGGATAAATGCAAGATATTGCATGTTGGTAAAACAATCTAGGCTAGGACTTATACAATGAATAGTACAGCCCTGGTTATAGAACAGGGAAACCGAGGGGTTCAGGTACATAATTCTATGAAGTTTGCATCACAGATACATAAGGTGGTTAAGCAGGCATTTAGCACACTTTTTTTCATTGCTCAGACCTTTGAGTATAGCAGTTAGGATATCAAGCTGAAATTGTACAGGATATTGGTGAGGCCTCTTCTGGAGCATTGCATCGCCCTGCTATAGGAAGATTATTATTAAATTGGAGAAGGTTCTGAAAAAATTTACAAGGATATTTCCAGGAATGGAGGGCTTCGCAAAAACTGACTGGATAGATGAGACTTTTTTCACTAGTGCGTAGGAGGTTGAGGGGTGACCTTTTGAGGTTTATAAAATCATGAGGGGCATAGATAAGTAGGATAAAAAGAATATTTTCCCTAAGGTGGAGGAGTTCAAAATTAGGGGTCATATTTTTAAGGTGCGAGGAGAAAGTTTTAAAAAGGACGTAAGGAACAATTTTTTATTTTTACACAGAGTGGTTCGTGTGTGGAATGAACTGCTAGCGGAAGTGGTGGATGCAGATACAGTTACAACATTTAAAAGACGTTTAGATAAGTACACGAATAGGAAAGGTTTGGAAGGATATGGCCCAAACTTTGGCAAGCATGACTAATTTAGTTTGGGAACAAGGTCAGTATGGACTAATTGGATCGAAGGGTCTGTTTCCATGCTGCATGGCTCTGTGATACCTAGTTCTAGATTCTCCCATGAGAGGAAACATCATTGCCACAACTAGTCTGCCAAGGCCCTTCAGGGTCTTATATGTCCAGTTGCCTCTTCCTCTTCTAAACCCCAGTGGATACAAGCCTAAACTGTCCAATCTTTCCTTATAAGATGATATTACCATTCCAGCTTTTAGACTGGTAAACCCTCTCTGAATGGTTTCTGATGCATTTGCTACCTTCCCTAAATTCAGAGACTAGTACTATGCCGGATGCTCCAGATATGGCCACACCAGTGCCTTTTAAAACTGAAGCAAAACCTTTGTTTTAAATTTCCATCACTATAAATGGTAACATTTGATTAGCTTTCCTATATACTTGTCATATCTGTATACTAGCCTTTGCGATTCATACACAAGGGTTTCTGCAATCTCTCACCATTTCGATAATGTTTAAGAATTCCTGTCAAATAGACAATTTGTTAATTTCTCATGATATTCCATTTGCCAGACAGTTGTCCATTCACTTAACTTATCTAAATATTTTCGTAACCTCCGATGGCCTCTTCACAACTGCTTTCCTACGTATCTTGGTGTCATTAGAAAAAGTGGTGACCATAACTTCCTTTTATTCATCCTTCTGTTTCCAGAGATGTCAATACACACCTATAAGACTTGAACCCAAGTCTCCTGGTTCAGTGGTAGGGACAGTAGCACTGCACCACAATAGCCTCTTTTCTTTCATGTAATTAATTTGAATATATTGTAAACTGTTGAGCCTTAGCATCAATGGTTGTGGCACTCTACTTGTTACATTTTACTAATCTGAAAAAGACCAATTTGTACCTAATTACTGTTTCTTATCAGCCAGCCAACCCATCCGTGCCAACGTGACCTTTTAATTTTTGCTTTAACCTTTGATGTGGGACTTTATTAAATGCCTTCTGGACATCTGAATACAGTACATATACTGGTTCCCCTGTATCCAAGCACACACTACTCCCCAAATACCCTGGTCGACACATTGTCTCCACCTGCTCCTGCCCCACCGAACTCATCTCCACCTACCGAGATTCCATTTTCACCCCTTTGGTTAGGAACTCCCTACCTACGTCCGTGACACCACCCACGCCCTCCACCTCCTCCAGAACTTCCAATTCCCCGGTCCCCAACACCTCATTTTTACTATGGACGTCCAGTCCCTATATACCTGTATTCCCCATGCAGATGGCCTAAAGGCCCTCCGCTTCTTCCTGTCCCGCAGAACTGACCAATCCCCCTCCACTGACACCCTTATCCGCTTAGCCGAACTCGTCCTCACCCTCAACGACTTCTCTTTCAATTCCTCCCACTTCCTACAGACAAAGGGGGTGGCCATGGGTACCTGCATGGGCCCAAGCTATGCCTGCCTCTTTGTAGGTTACGTGGAACAATCCCTCTTCCGTACCTACACTGGCCCTAAACCTCACCTCTTCCTCCGTTACATTGATGACTGCATCGGCGCCGCATAGTGCTCCCACGAGGAGCTCGAACAGTTCATCCACTTCACCAACACCTTCCACCCCAACCTGAAGTTCACCTGGACCATCTCCAACACTTCTCTCTCCTTCCTGGACCTCTCTGTCTCCATCTCGGTTAACCACCGAGAAACCGATGTCCATTTCAAGCCCACTGACTCCCACAGCTACCTGGAATACACCTCCTCCCACCCACCTTCCTGTAAAAATGCCATACCCTATTCCCAATTCCTTCGCCTCCGCCACATCTGCTCCCAGGATGAGACATTCCACTCCCGTACATCTCAGACATCCTCATTCTTCAAGGACCGCAACTTCCCCCCCACAGTGGTCGAGAATGCCCTCGACCGTGTCTCCTGCATTTCCCGCAACTCATCCCTTACACCCCATCCCTGCAATAATAACCAAAAAAAGAGTCCCCCTTGTTCTCAGGTACCACCCCACCAACCTCCGGATCCAACGCATCATCCTCCGACACTTCCGCCATCTGCAATCAGACCCCACCACCAAAGACATTTTTCCCTCCCCACCCTTATCTGCCTTCTGGAGGGACCACTCCCTCCGTTACTCCCTTGTCCGCTCCACACTCCCCTCCAGCCCCACCACACCTGGAACTTTTTCCTGCAACCGCAGGAAGTGCTACACCTGCCCCAACACTTCCTCCCTCACCCCAATCCCAGGCCCCAAGAAGACTTTCCACATCAAGCAGATGTTCACCTGCACATCTGCCAATGTGGTATACTGCATCCGCTGTACCCGTTGTGGCTTCCTCTACATCGGGGAAACCAAGCGGAGGCTTGGGGACCGCTTTGCACAACACCTGCGCTCAGTTCGCAACAAACAACTGCACCTCCCAGTCGCGAACCATTTCAACTCCCCCTCCCATTCCTCAGACGACATGTCCATCCTGGGCCTCCTACAATGCCACAGTGATGCCACCCGAAGGCTGCAGGAACAGAAAATCATATTCAGCCTGGGAACCCTGCAGCCCAATGGTATCAATGTGGATTTCAAAATCTCCCCTCCCCCAACCACATCCCAAAACCAGCCCTGCTCATCTCCGCCTCCCTAACCTGTTTTTCCTCTCACCTGTCCCCTCCTCCCACCTCCAGCCCCACCCCCATCTCCTATCTACTAACATCATCCCGCCCCTTTGACCTGTCCGTCCTCCCTGGACTGATCTATCTCCTCCCTACCCCCCCCACCTACACTCACCTTTACTGACTCCATCCCCGCCTCTTCGATTTGTCTGCCTCCTCTCCACCTATCCTCTCCTCTATCCATCTTCTATCCGCCTCCCCCTCTCTCCCTATTTATTTCAGAACCCTCTTCCCCTCCCCCATTTCTGATGAAGGGTCTCGGCCCGAAACGTCAAGCTTTCCTGCTCCTATGATGCTGCTTGGCCTGCTGTGTTCGTCCAGCCCCATACCTTGTTATCTCGGATTCTCCAGCATCTGCGGTACCTTTCATCTCTCTGCACTCCCCAAAGAATGCTGGTTGATCGTTAAACATGATCTCAAACTCATCCACGTGTCCTACAACAACTTCTTAATAGTTTTGAACCTTTTCGCTATGACAGATGTTAAGCTATATGGCTTGTAGTTTCCTGCTTTCTGTCTCCCGAATTTTTTGAATGAAGGAGCTGTGGCTCAGTGGTTAGTACTGCTGCCTCACAGCACCAGGAACCTGGGTTCGATTCCACCCTCAGGTGATTGTCTGCGTGGAGTTTGCACATTTTCCCAGTGTCCGTGTGGGTTTCCCTTGGGTGCTCCGATTTCCTCCCACAGTCCAAAGATGTACAGGCTACGTGGATTGGCCGTGCTAAATTGCCATAGTGTTCAAGGACATGTAGATTAGGGGGATGGGTCTGGGTGGCTTGTTTGAGCGTCAGTGTGGACTTGTTGGGCTAAAGGGCCTGTTTCCACACTGTAGGGATTCCATGCTGATGAGTTACATTTTCTACCTTCCAAACTAACGGAACCTTTCCCAAAGCAAGTTAGTTTTGGAAAATCAAAACCACTGCATCAACTACCTCATAAACCTCTTCCTTTTTACGACTCCAAGATGAAATCCATCAGGACCCAGGGACTTATCAGGCTGCAGATCTATTAATTTTCCTAGTGACTGTAATTTTCTTAAGCTTCTCTTTGCTTTCCATTTCCTGATAATATAGTTGCTTATGGGATGTAACTTACATGCTCCATCATGAAGACTGAGGCAAACTATCCATCCAATTCATCTGCGGTTTCCATTTCTCATCATTAATTCTCTGCACCCACTTTCAAAAAGACTAATTCACACTTTGATAACATTTCTTTTCTTTAAATATTTGTAAACATTCTTATCATGTAATTTCCTGCCTTTTTTGTCTCACATCCACTTTGAATATGAAATTACATTTTGATACTTTCCAATCTGAATGGAACATTTTGCAAATCTAGGAATATGAAAAAAAAAATGAAAACAACGCATCAACTATCTCACTAGCCACTTCTCTTACCCTAACATGAAGAGTATTAGGAGTTGGTCTCTTGTCAGCCTGCAGTTCCAACAATTTTTCAATAACACTTCCCTGATGATAGTTCCTATCCCACTTCCATTTCCTGAGAACATGTCTGAGATGTTAACTTGTACCCTTGATATTGAAGGCCAATGCAAAAATCTCTTTATTTTGTCTGTCACTTCCTTATTTTCTACTATTAGTTCCCTTGACTCATTCAGAATAGTTTGGTATTTGTTTTTGACTTGGGCAGACTCATTGGGCTGTCGGGCCTTTTTCTGTGCTGCACATCCTATGACTTTTATAGGACTGACACCTTGTCAAATATTTTCTTTTAAAGATAGAAACAATCATTTTTAAAAATATCTTCAGCTAGCTTTCTCCTGCACTCTAATTTTTCTCATCATTGTAATTTTTAAGCATCATTTCCCTTTTTGATATATTTAGTCAAATCTTTTAACCTGCCTCACTTTTGTGTACTTACATGTTTTTCCTTTACAATTGATACTATTATTGTCTTCTTTAACCGTGGTTGATTGGAATTTGTCTTTTTCCCCTCTTGGAATATCTATTTTCTGTACATTCTGAAATACCCCTTTAAATATCTGCTACTGTATCTGTATTGACCTATTACTTTAACTATCTTGCAAGTTCACTTTAGTCAGCTGTCCCTTTATGCCCTCATAATAGCGATGAATTTCAATTTTTTTTTGTCTTAAGCTGGAGACAAATGTATAATTTGCTTTTCTCTTCCAATCCCTCATTGACATGCTAAGGCACGTTCCCCAAAATCTGTGTGTTGCTCTTTTGTGTTCCAATCTTAGAAATCGACGGAAAGCAAGTACTTTAAAGTGAAATCAAAGGTTGTGTTTAGTAACAAAACATTCAACCAATGGGGAATTGTTTCACTCTTTAATTCACATGCACAAGCATACAGGGAAGAAAGAAAAAGAGAGGGAAGGCAGTTACAAATTATGGTTATCTTTAGAAAAAAAATCAATATCAGTTTGACTTTATGTGATTTAAAATCTAGTGAGTTATTGTCCAATTAGTTGTCTGTCAGTTGGTTGATCTGTAGCAATTCTTTTTCCTGGGAGATGGGCTGCAGATGGATGAAAGTTGAAGGGGCATCAATATTTCTGGTACTTGGGTAAGTGGTCCTATATGACAGGCAAAGTCTGAGATTTTTAGTGAAGAGAAGGGTTTTGAGAGAGAGAGAGAGAGAAAGAAAGGGAGAGATTTTTGAAGAAGGGTCCTGACCTGAAACATCAACTTTCCTGCTCCTCTGATGCTGCCTGACCTGTGGTGTTCCTCCAGCTCCTCACTGCCTTGTTTCAAGATCTTCCAGCTGCTGAGATCTGGAGTTGTTCTTCTTGTGATAAGATAGTAACTGTGGTCAGAAGTCTCAAGTGTACACTGAATTCAACGAGTGTAGGTTCCAGCTTTGTGACACAAAGGTTTCATGAGTTCAGACAGTCACAGAAACAAACTGTTTCAGGTAACCTCACCACCTGTTTCAATGACTTTTCCATGCCCTTTTGTCGACAACATAAATACCATTTTCAAGCCCCTTTCCGTAGAGGAGTCCTTTTGGTTCCAAAATGTTAACTTAATTTCTTTCTCCATATGTGCTGCCAGACCTGCTGAATTTCTTCAGCATTTTCTGATTTAATTTCAGAGCAACAAGGTACATTGATTGCTCTCATCAAAATGGTCATGGTGAGGTGAAGAAATGCTAATATTCCATCTCAGTGCCTACTTGGGATGCCATTTCCATTTTGAAATCAAAAATAGTAATTTTCAACTCTCTTGTTTCATAATCTTCATGGGAGTTGGGATCCCTCTGGCAGCTTTTGGTGATAATTGGTAACAGGCCAAGACTCCAGGAGTTAAAGAGGTGATCATGGTTGGCTTAGACTTGCAGAAATTTCTAGACTGTTTAAGCCAATTCCAACTATTTGATTGTAGCAACCATCTTAAGTGTGCAACAGTGTTGACCATTTGAATTTTAAAACACATAGATTTGGACAGGAGTAGCATGAACAAAACACAGTTTTCCAAAAGTAATTATTTTTCTTAACAATGTTCAAAGTATTAGCGTTGGACCCATTCTTCTATCCCTCAAATGAACATAAAATCCAGGCACATATTGATCACTGATTCACTATGTGCTCTCACCATGAGATTTTTAAAATTAATTCTACTCATTGCATAATATTGAGTATGATAGCTTGCTCTCTGTTTGACTTCAGGAAATGTTGTTCTAAGAAACTATCCTGAAAACACTCCATAAACTCTTGCTCTAGTTCCGACATTTCCAGTATATATTCAGATTAAAATCTCCTGTGATTCTCACCAAACCTGTCTCCCATTATTTATTCTGAAACACTGATTCCTACCATTTTGTTACTGTTAAGGGACCTGTACATCACTCCCAGATGTGGCTTCTCGCCATTATCGTTTTTCATCTTTATCCAAAATGTTTCATCATCCGGAACTTACATCATTCCTTTCTAAGTGCTACCACTCAGATCTATTAAAGATGAATAGAATATTGTATTATGCAGTGTCCAAAAATTCCATTCTTCTTCCCAGAAGTTGTCCAGTGATCTGTTTAAATGTTCCAAGAAGGTGTGCAGTGCAATGAAACCTTTCTTGAATCAACCTTTCCACATACGCCTATTGCTTTGTTAAGAGTAGAAACTTGAACTGAAATTTTTTGTCAGTCACAAAGTGGCACCGGGGGGAGCTGACAACATTGTTTATTCTTCACTTGGATTATGACAAGAGCATGAAGCCATGTCCAAACAACATTCTGCACAGATGAAACAGATTTTTACTGCTGTCTTGTACTCCAATTGTTCACTAATCTCTGTGAATGGAAGAATATCTGGGATCCCATTCTTTGAAATAATATGAAGTAGGCAAGCAAACAATTTTATTTTGCTAATTGTGACTCTATCTTCCTATCATCCTAATGTACTAGTGAATTCATACGGCTTCATACTTTCTAAATATTAAATGCCTCTGATAAACGGAGAGTGGGAAAATCAACTCAGTAAGACCGTAAAAATGGGAACAGGAGTACACCATTCAACCCTTCAAGTCTTCACCACCATTCAATAGCATCATGTCTGATCCAATGCTGCTGACATTCACTTTCCTGCCCTTTCCCCTTAACTTGTGCTTCCCCGACAAAGAAGAATCTCAGTCTTAGTATTTACAAGGACTCTGTCACCATAGCACCCTGTGGCAAGGACTTCCAAAGAGACATAACCTCAGAGAAGAAAGTCATCCTCATTTCAGACTTTAATTGGCACCACTTAATTCTGAGATTACGTCCTCTGGACCTAGACTCTCTCATGAGGGGAAACATTCTATCTAGCCGTTTAAGAATCATAAATGTTTCAATGAGATCACTTTTCAATTCTTCTAAATTCCAATGAGCAGAATACCAACCTGTTTAACCTTTGCTTATAAGGCTATCACTCCATACTGGGGATCATCCTGATGAATATTCTTTGAACTGTCTCTAATTAATGTATTTTCTTAGATAAGAAGACCAAACTGCTCGTGGCATTCCAGACCAGAATATCTAAATTGTGCTGCAACAGAGCAAAGGGCATAGAGTACAGTATTATATAAAATGAGCTGTTGCATGTACATGACTAGGAATCAAATTGATCAAAGTTCTTTGTGTTAAGAATGAAGAATGAGTTTTTAAAACTTCAGGAGTATTGACTTAAGTGGATCAAGATTTCATCATTTGATGCATTTCATGCGTTTCTGTGCATTCATAGGGTGCTCAGGGGATGGGGGAAGCAAACTTTTCAGTGAGCAGTAAACAAAATTTTAGCCTGATGACATGCAGGAGCTAATTTTGTGATGTTTCTGCCAGGAAGTGGTGACATTTGTGAGAACAATCAGAAATCTGAACATGCACAGAACATGCCTGAATGTTTCATGCAGCTCATGCAGCAGACAAGGCTCCCTGCTAAGCTGTGAAGTTGGACATGTTTAAAAGCAAGTGAGGGACAGGAATCAACTGCCCAATTCTAGCTCCTCTCATAGCAACAAATATTTCAATTTAGCACACAGCTATCACATTTTATTGTAAATGTAGTTTAATAGAAAATTCATGTGCTAATTCAAAGGACTTCCTGAGTAAAAAAGAAGAGGTACTTAATACCAACTGTCCTGAAAAATTCATAAAGACACACATAAACAAAGACACACATAAACACAGGTTATAAGTTTTAAACTATGGAAGGGAGAGTTTCTGCCATGAACAGGAAAGAAAACGAAATTCAATTTAGAATCCTTGAGTTATGAGAGTGAAACCTGAGTCCATGACTGTTTAGAGAAATTTAGAGATTTTCTGATGAAGGGTCTAGGCCAAGAAGCGTCAAGCTTAACTGCTCCTAAGATGCTGCTTGGCCTGCTGTGTTCATCCAGCTACACACCTTGTTATCCATGACTGTTTAGCTGAGATGCTACTTCTTCATCAGTAGTAGATTTGTACAATTGTCAATTCTTGGTGAATAGCAAGTATTATTTTTATCAGGCACTTCTTTAGAGATGATAAACTACAGGGAGGGACATAGGGGTTCAGTTCTTGTTACAAATTTCCTTATCCATCCCTCTGCTTTGCCACTGAAAAACAGCTGCTGAAATCATGGAATCCTTACAGTGAGGAAGCATGCCATTCAACCCATCAAGTCCATAATGACCTCCTGAAGAGCATCCCACCCAAGCTCACACTCCCTACACTATCCCTGTAACCCTACATTTTCCAATGGCTAATCCACTTAGGCTGCACAGCCCTGGATACTATGGCTAATTCAGCACGATCAATTCAACTAACCTGCACATCTTTGGATCGTGGAAGGAAACTACAGAACACAGAGGAAATCCACGCAGACACGAGAAGAATGTGCATACTCCACGTAGACAGTTGTGGAAGGGTGAAATTGAACATGGGTCCCAGGAGATGTGTGGCAGCAGTGCTAGCCATTGAGCCATTGTGTTGCCCCGAGGGGAAGGGTTGCTTTAAATATGGCAGCAATGGAATGGCCAGGGTCCAACAGCCCATGGCTCCTGTTGATGGTGCATAGCTTGACTGTTAGACAGGGTTGGGGAACGAACCTGTAATTTCTGGTTTATGAGACTAACGCCTTCTCACTTGGCCCTACCTATGCCCTACGTAGGCACATTTATATATTGTAGAGTACATCTTCATTGTCTTTTGAAGTCAAATGCTGTACAGGCATTCAGTCAACTCCCAATTTGTGAATTTATCAAGCAGTGAGAAAAAAACAGGACATGTGACTTTCTCAACATTGGTTTAGTTGCCTGGTTTCTCTGTCACTGGATGAACTGGTAATTGCAGCCAGATTAGTGAATTCCATATGGGTTCAATCCATGGTCAGGTAATCACAACAATCATTTTAGGTCAGTATTTATCTTTTATTAAAAAAACACTTCAGTCATGAAGATTGGAGGAGTTAAAATCAGATGATGGAAGTTGAACCTCTATAGTCCATGTTTACCATAACCATAAATAGTCAGCTCCATACTGTCCAAAGATGGAAATGGAATCAAAGGTTGATAAAGGAAGGTATGAATAGAGGAGCTGAATATTATTTAAATAGAGAAAGACTTTAGAAAGCTATTGTAGAGGGATTTGTGTATCAATCACAAAGACCTAGCACTGAAGTTAAGTAAATATTCTGGAAGGAAAATAGAATGCTGGCTTTATTTAAAAGGGAATGAAGTGTAAAATTAGGGAGGTCTTGCTAAAACTACATAGCATGAACTAAACCACACCGAGAATACTGAAAAGTTTTGGCTCCCATATCAAAGGGAAGATACACTATCATTGGAGTCAGTCACCGCAGGAATGAGGGTGTTGTGCTTACATGCACATATCGTGTACAAAACAAGATAAATGAGTTGGAAGCACAGATTGAAATTGGCAGAGACAATTTTATGGGCATCACAGCGACATGGCTGCAAGGGGATTCGGGTGGGGCTAAATATCCAAGGATACATGTCCTACTAAAAGGACGGACACATGGGCAGTTGGGGTTTGATTGCTTTGTTGGTAAAAATTAAATTAAGTCGATAACAAGAAACGAAATAGAGTTGGAAGGCACAGAGCCTGTGTGGGTAGAGTTGAGGAACTGCAAAGGAAGAAAAGACCCCAATGGGAATTAGGCAGTAGTCAGGATGTGGGGAAGAAAATAAATCAGGAGACAGAAAAGGCATGTAAGAAAGACACTATTACAATAATCATGGAGACTTCAAAATACAGGTTGTCTGTAAAAATCAGGTTGGTAGCAGGTCCCAGGAAAAGGCATGTGTGGAATATCTATGAGAAGTTTTTGTTGGAGCAGCTTGTGGTGGAGTTCACTAGAAGACAGGAAATTCTGGATTTGGTGATTTGCAATAAGGCAGACTTGATTAGCAAGCTTAAGGTGAAGCAACTCCTAGGGGGTAGTGACTATAATATGATAGAATTCAACCTGTAGTTTGAGAAGGAGAACCCGGAATCAGATGTAATGACATTACAACTGAGTAAATGTAACTTTGCTCAAGGCAGGGAGAGCCTGGACAGAGAAGGGGAGCTTAGCAGAGAAGATAATGGAGCAACAATGGCAAGAATTTCTGGCGGTATAATTCAGAAGGCACAGCAGAATTCTGGTCAGATCACATTTGGAATATTGTGAGGAGTTTTGGGCCCAGGATATGCAGACATCGGAGGGGTCCAGCAAAGGTTTACAAGAATAAGGGATAAAGGGATTTTTATGAGGAGCAGTTGAGGACTCTTGGACTGTACTTGATGGAGTTTAGAAGGATGAGGCAGGATCTCATTGAAGCTTACAAAATACTGACAAGTCTGGATAGAGTGAACATGCAGAAAAGGTTTCCACTACTGGGACAGACTAGACCCTGAGGCCACAGGCTCAGAGTCAAGGGATGATTCTTTAGAACTGAAATGAGGAGGAACATTTACAGCTAGAGGACGGATGAATCTGTGGAATTCATTGCCATGCAAGGCTGTGGAGATCGATAGGTTCTTGATTAGTATGAGTTGGAGGGTTACAGGGTCAGGGCAGGAGAATGGAGTTGAAGAACATATCAGCCATGACTGAATAACGCAGCAATCTCCCTCGGCAGAATGACCTAATGCAGCTCCTACATCTCATGGTCCTGATAGATTTCATTGGATTAATCCTGGTTATGGAGACATGAGGAGGCATTGAGTTGGTTGGGTCTGTACTCATTTGAGTTAAGAAGAATGAGAGACAACCTTATTAGAAAGAATCATACAGCACGGAAACTTCAGTCTAACCACTCTATACCGACCATAATCCCAAACCAAACTAGTTCCTCCTGCCTGTGCTTGGCCCATATCCCTACAAATATTTCCCTCTGAAGTTCATTCCACACATGAATCACACTCATGTTAAAAAAAATGCCCCTCATGTCTTTTTTAAATCTTTCTCCTCTCACCTTAAAAACATGTCCGCTAGTCTTGAAAAGACAGTTGCCATTCACCTATCTATACCTCTCATTATTTTACAAACAAGTATAAGGTCATTTCTCAACCTTCTAGGCTCCAGTGAAACAAGTGCAAGCCTACATAATCTAGTTTTGATGACTCGAACACTCCATTCCCAGCAACATCCTGGTAAATCTCTTCTGAACCCTCTCCAGTTTAATAATTTCTTTCCCACCACAGGAAGACCAGAATTGGACACAGTTCTCCAGAAGACGCCTGACCAGCATCCTGTACAAAAAATAACATAACATCCCAACTCAAACGTCTGATTAGTGAAGGCAAGCATGCTAAACATCTTCTTAACCATCTTATCTATACATGATGCAAACTTCAAAGAATTATGTGCCTGAACTTCTTCAACTCTCTGTTCTAAAACACCACGTAAGGTCCTAATTTCAATTGTATAAGTTTTGCCTTTGTTTGTATTACCTAAAATGTAATACCTTGCATTTATCCATATTATCCATCTGCTACTTTTCAGCTCACTGACCCAATTGGTCAAGATCTCTTTGTAATCTTGGATAACCTTCACTGTCCACTATACCAGCAAACTAGGTGTCATCTGCAGACTTAATAACCATGCTTTCAATATTCTTATCTAAATCATTTATAGTAATGACAAACGAATGTGGACCCAACACCGATCCCTGTGGAACATCTCTGGTCACAGTCCTCCGGTCCCAAAACAACCCTCCCTCAACACTCTGTCTCCTGCCATGAAGCCAGTTTTGAATTCAATTGGCAAGCTCACCCTGAATTATTGAAATTATTGAAATATACAAGATTCTTTGGGATTCAGAGTATGTGTTGAGAGTTGTTACCCTCATGGTAGAGTCTCGAAAAGAAGGCACATACTCAGAGAAAGGGGTCACTCATTTCAGGCAAAGACAAGGAGGAATTTCTTCACTCAGAAGTAGTTAATCTGTGAAATTGTTTGTTGAAGCGTGTTATCAAGACTTGGTGTCAAGAATATTCAAAGATGAGACAGACAGATCCCTAATCATAAGGGAATCATGAGATATGGGAAAAAGTCAGGAAAGTGGAGTTAATGATCTCACTGAAGGACAGAGAAGACAAGATGGGCCAAATGGCTTACTTCTGCTCCTATGTTTTACAGTTCAAACAGAACCTGAAGAATTGAGTATTGCTCTGCAGAAAATTGCATATATAATGCACACAGACCAGGTCTGAAGGAATTTGCAAGCATGGACGCAGATCTTAAAATCCAGTTTTGGAAGGAGGAGAAAAAATAGCAATTGTCGAGGAAAAAGAAAAGGAAGATTAGTGAGCAAGAGTAGAATGGATTTCTCACATTTTGGAGGCGAAAGGTTGGGTGAAGGGACATTCAGGAATGTGATAAAGGATTGGTGTAGGGTTTAGTAGGGTTTAGGGTGGCAATGATGATTAGGTAAAGACGGAAAGGTATGGGAGATTTTTAACACAAGGAAGTATGCAAACGTCAGCCTCAGTGTTGAAGCTCCATGCCAGATGAAGAGGATTGCAGATTGTGGATGTGTGTTAAATCTGGCAAACACCTATACAGATGCCAATTTCAGCTAATTCAGTTTCAATGCTTTGACAGCGGAAAAAACTCAATGCATTTCGACACAGACAATAATATTCATTGTAACTAATGGCCCTTGATATGACCGTCATCAAATTCCCACCATCAGCATCCTGAGGTTTAGAACTGAACAGAAGGTTAAATGAACCAGCCACACAAATACTGGCATTGTTAGTGTTATGTAGTTTAGCATAGCCAGATAATCTGTAGCTCGCCTCCTGACTCCCCAACATCTCTTCACCATCTAAAAGGCAATGGTCATATTGTACTGGGATAGCCTGTAAATGACGGCATGAGCATAGCTCCAACGGCACTCAAGGTGCTTGACACCATCTGGCATAAAGCAACCCACATACCATATGTCTTATCCACCACCTGTAAGCACTCACCTGCTACAACACTGATACAGCATGGCAGTACAGTGTAACATGTACAAAATGCGGAGCAGTAACTCACCAAGATTTCTTCAATTGAACAGCCAAGGCCCACAACACATCTATTCAACATCACCTCCAACTTCAAACATCCCTTCCAAGAGTGCCAGTATTTTATTTCAGCGATACATTATGGACAAGAGTGCAACAATACATCTCAGGTTGTGATGATGGTGGGGTGGTTGGTAGGGGCATGGGTAGCATTGGTGGTGATTTTGGGAGGTGGAAGCATGTAAATAAAGTAACAAGGATTAATTAGCCATAGTATGGATTTGTTAAGAGAAGTTGTATTCAACAAATTTGCTTAAATTTTTTTTGAGTCACCAGGTGTGTTGATGATGGCCATGTATTTGATGTCATCTGCATGGACTTGATGTGACTTCTTGCACTTGAGGTGGGCTAACAAGGTAAGATATTACACTATCAATGGTAGGACCCTGGAAAATACTGCAGATCAGAGGGATCTTGCATATCTACAGATTCATGAAAGGAGCAGAACAGAACCAAAAAAGAAAATGGTTAAGAAGGCAAATAGAATACTTGAACAAAAACAGAAGTTGCTGGAAAAGCTCAGCAGGTCTGGCAGCACCTGTGAAGAAAACATTCAGAGTTAACGTTTCGGGTCTGGTGACCCTTCCTCAGAACTGTCAGCAGCTTTTGTTTTTGTTCCTGGTTTACAGCATCCGCGGCTCTCTCTGTTTTTGAATAGTTGACTTGCGTTTATTAGCCAAGCTATAGAATACAAGAGCAGTGAGGTTCTGGTGGAATTGTCTAATTAGGCTACAACTGGAAAACGCGTGTTGTTCTGGCCACCACATTATGGGAAGAATATAATTACACTAGAATGAGGACAAAGGAGATTTACCAAGATGCTGCCTGGACTGGAAGATCTTAGCTACGAGGAAAGATTAGCTAGGCTGAGACTGTCATCCTTGAGCAGCAAAGTTTGAGAGGGGACCAATTGTATATAAAATTATGAGGGACATAGATAGGAAGGCACTTTTTCCATCAGTCAAGGGGTCAATAGCCAGAGATTTAAAGGTTAGAAGTTGAAGGCTAACAAGGGAATTGAGATAAATTGTTGTCACAGGGTGGTCAGAATTTTGAACTAATTGCCTGATAAGGTGGTTGAGTCAGAAGTGAAATATTTAATATGCACTTAGATTGGCAGAGCCTCCAGGGCTACAATTCAAGAGTTGGAAAATTACATTAATGCAATCTTGTTGACTAGCATGGGCATGATGGGCCAAATGGCTTCATTCCCTGCTGCAAACACTTACGAGTCAATGATCAGAGCAAATAATTGAACCAATGGCATGTTGTGGACAGTAAATAGACAAAAATCCATCATTAAAGGGCCTTAATTAGTGACAGGTTGAAAAGATCTTGAATGGATCTAACTGCAGAGGTGATAAGAAAAGAATAAGGTGTCTTTTCAGAAGACACCTCATGCCATTAAACACCCTTCTCATTACTTCTGCTGGCACCTCTATGGAGGGAATAACGGTGCTCGCAACATCAAATGTGGCATTCAGATGCTCTATTAACTGTTTCAAGGTGATTCACTTCTGAAATTAATGTGCCATGATATAGGCTGGTATTCAAATCTATGTGGGGGAGCCAAATAGTTTTAAGACACATACATCATTTTTCAAACCTGATTACTCAGAGCCCTAAATATAATTTCTAACACACTTAGAAGTGTTAAAATAACTTATCCATCATTTAATCCAAAATTCACCCATCTTGCTGGGCAGCAATTGCATCCTGGTGTTCCTCATTATACTTTCAAATTTTACAGGGTATAAAAGTATTATATTAAATCTTAACTTCAATAATTCTTCTCCCTGTTTGTACACTACTGAAGCTAAATTATCTAATCTAGCATTTTAAATATGTGCCTACTGTAAATTGTTACAAGATCTACATGTGTTCATACTGCACCTTTCATGCAATAAAATGCCTCACAGGAGCATCAAAAAGCCAAATGTGACATCAATTACATCTTCTACTTATGATGTCACCATAGGATAACAGGTATATGAAAAATAAGAGAGACCAAGCATGGGTCCTTCGGGTGATAGCAATAGATTTTTAGATAATAAAGATATAAAGGGACATGGAAATTGCGGGGTAAAATGTCGGTTACTGTAGAGGACATTGAGGTAGCATGTTGGAACATATTAGAGTGACTGAATGGCCCATGCTGTTTCTACTTCTGTAAAAGACTTACATATAAGGCAAATGCTAGAGGGCAAGTGTAAATTGGTTCATTGCAATTCTATAGAACCCTCCTAAAATAGTATAGAGTAATGAGGATTTAATAAACCCTATTCAAGGTGTAGAAGCACATGGCATCAGATCCATTTATATGCGATATATTACATGTTTCTATCAAGAACTTATTGTATTTTGTGAGAGGAAAATGGAAGAGAGGCCAATATTATTTTCAGGCAATTACAAGACAGTAAGTTTGATGTGATTAATTTTGATTTAATTTACTTGAGTTCAATGTAGGTAAAACTGAAAACTTGAAATCACTGAATATCAAGAGGAAGAAAATACAATTGAAACAGTGACGTTGTTCTTAACTATCACGGAGTAGGTGGTGGTGAGTTACCTTCTTGAACTACTACAGTTCTTGAGATGTAGCCAAGACACGCAGCTTAAGGAGTTTGTCCAATTTTGACTGCTCATGTCATTCTGTGCATGTTCTTCCGATATCTGTTCTCAGCATTATTGCAGTTTACCGTATTTTGGAGTTTCCTGTCAGCTGCAAACTTCTAAATGATACCCGTCTATCAAAACCCTGGTCATAGATTAAGGTGAATGAAAATATTCTGAATGGTTTCCCCATAAGAATCTTAAAGAATATCTCATGCTCTTAATGATAGTGTAACTGAGCAACAGTGAGTTGCATCAAAAATCAATTTATTGATTTGTAGTATTGACTGAGGAAGCAGACAACATTCATACTCTGCTTTTCTTCAAAAGTCATCAAGCTGAAAGGTTAACTCTGTTTTGCTCTCAAAAGGAACTCTGCAACATGCAGAGGATATCCAGCATTATCTGCTTTTATTTCTAACTGCTGCACTAAGGCATCAACCAAAGTTGTGTGCTCCCAGCTTTATGTCATGAAGTTGACCATCAAATATCTAACTCAGAAGTGAGAGTGCTGCCAACTGAGCCAGGGTGACAAGGGGATCAGCACTGTGACATAGCCACCATTAAACATAATCTTGGTTAACACAATTCTATTTGTACTTTGTTATCATTCAATACATTCTCAACACAAGGTCCTAGTACATTCAGATTTCCTCATTATAAAGACAACCAACAGGTCTTGACCTCAATCTCAGGGAAAGGAATTTGCACTAAACTTTCCGCAACACCATTTT
The DNA here is from genome assembly GCA_024137785.1 of Ginglymostoma cirratum. Lineage (NCBI taxonomy): Eukaryota > Metazoa > Chordata > Chondrichthyes > Orectolobiformes > Ginglymostomatidae > Ginglymostoma > Ginglymostoma cirratum. Next base: position 4,316,947 of record JAHRHZ010000111.1, on the reverse strand, counting down.
CAGATGTTTAACCCTGGTATCACATAACGATTTAAAAAAAAAACAAAAGATTGTGCCACAAACAGACAATCAAAATGCTGGTCACACATCTGATCCCTGTGTCAACTTAAATACAACATTCCAGAGAACAGGTTTTATCATTGCAATATCTTTATCACTAACGAGCTTACCAGTTAACAAAGCTGCATGCACTTGAAGGCTCAACTCTAAATGAGAGGAAATGAATAATATCCTGAACAGCTTTGCTAGGTTGTTATCATACTTGCAAGAACTGGGACATTGTAAATATTCTATTTCTCTCCGAAGAATGCCCGCAAAGCAAAAGCAAGGACACATTTTCACTTTACTGTTAGCTATTTATTTGTTTTGAATAAATAGAGCTGCGCTGAAAATACACACTAGGTTGAAATTATGTGTGAAATTTGTAGGAAACAGGTTACAATGAATAAGGGAAGTTCTTATTGTGTATTAAGTTGTTAACATTATGTAAGCTAAATATATATATATATTATATGTGCACACGTAAACATTTACATACAATTATATTATATTGTAATGACTGGCAAGTCTGCCAGATTATTAACCACCCAAGATTATAAAAAACAAACTCACTGGTAGGACAGTGAAAATTTAAAGCGGTGGCTGAGATGTCTAGAGGTAGCAGTATAGTGGCATACAGTCAAAAGAAATTTCTCAGGAGTCCTTAACATTGACTCCAGATCCCATGAAGTATCAGGGCATAATCGGGTCAAACACAGACAATGAAATCTGCTGATCACCACCTACTGCAACCCTTACCTCAGCTGATGAATCAGTGCTCCTTTATGTTGAATACCATTTGGAAAAAGAACTGAGGATGGTAAGGACACAAATGTACTCTGGCAGCGAGACTCCAAAGTCCATCACCAAATCTGATTCACTAGCACTACAACTGACTAAGTTGCTGATTACTAGAAAACTTGGTCAGCAGCAGGTGATGAGAGAATCAGCAAGGAGAAAAAACATCTATTTCACCTTGGACTTCCTTGATATACATGCTGCAGACACATCTGATGCAGGAAAAATCCAACCCGAACAATTACCGCTGTATCAGTCTGCTCTCAATTATCAAAACGATGGAAGAGATCACTAGCAACGTTATCAAATGATGCTTGGAAAGAAATAGCCTGCTCACTCCATGTTCCTCCACAATAATGAGAAACTAAATTGGTGGTCTCTCACTGTACATCTTAGTGTATATGTTCATCAGAATTTTCGACTATGCTGTTCCATTGAAATCTTCACCTCAGTTCTTTTACTAGATCTCATCTGTGATCTTAGATTCCCATAAACCTGGGAAGGTGATACATGAATTGTTTTTTCCCTTGAGTTGCTTGTAGCCTACTCAAGTTCAATGTTTCTTTGAAGTACAGATTTCACCCCTGCATTGCACCTGAGTTAGTGCCTACTGGCATCTGATCCAGTGATGGTGCTTCTTCTTCAGTCTGCTGTTATTTGCCCCTTCACAACGAGGCTGTACGCGTTGGCTAGTTGACAGCTCATGGGCATTTGAAAATGGGAACAATGGTGAGAGAGGGGTAGGCTGGAAACTAAGAGATCCATGTTCACATCATCTGTAGATTGCACTGTGAGACAGCAGGATGAAGATGAAGTAGTAGTTGAGAATGTGCATAAATCAGGAATATAGCATCAGTCCCATTGGCTTCAGTCACAGAGGTCTATGAGGCATGGAGTTTCTCCAAAGCATTCTGGAGATGTGGGCCTGTTGGTCCCCTCCCAGATCTCTGCTGCCACTGGCCAGACAGGCTTGTCCAATCAACAAGAAACAATGCTCATGATTGCGTCACATTATGTTTGCTTGATGTGCTTGCCTTGGCTAAATCACAAACAGTTTTTCACTAGCTCCCACTCACTTGGGATCGTCAGGCCATGAAAGACATTGTTTACAAGAATGATACCTGAATTTTAGGGTTTACATTATGAGGAGAGATTGCACAAATTAGGCCTGTATTCTCCAGAATTTATAAGGTTAAGGGGTGATCTGATCAAAGTCTTTAAAATTTTAACTGGAAAAGACAACGTAGATAACGATAAACTATTTCTACCAGTTGGGGATTCCAGAACTAGGGGGAATAGTCTGAGAATTAAGGCCAGACCATTCATGAGAGATGATAGGAAGCACTTCTACACACACACAGGGTAGGATATGTTTGAAACTCTGTTTCAGAGATATTAGTGGATGCTGCATCAGTTGTTGATTTTAAATCAGAGATAGATAAACTTTTGTTAAGCAAAGGTATTAAGGGATATGGACGAAAGGCAGGTACTTGGAATTAGGTCAGATATCAGCCATGATCTCTCTGAATGGAGGAACAGGGTCAAAGGGCCGAATGACCTACTCCTGTTCCTAGGCACCTACGACACAACATAATGATAGACTTTCTTCAATAATTTTTCAACCTTGGATTTGGTGATATTGCACAAGGACTGTACCCCATCCCCACCTCTCCCTCACCCTGATCTCTGAAGTTGTGGAAAACAAAATTGGAGTTTGCACAGTAACGTGTAGATGCAGCTTATAAAATTGATATTTTCTTTGGGAACAAACGCCTTACTTTGGACAGGATTCAGAGAAAGCTAGATAATCGCGTAGTCTTACTGGAGAGGACTGCTGTTCATTCCTCAGACAACTGCTTGCTTTTGAGGCTATTAAATCAATAGAATTGCATGGGAGGTCACTGTGACACTAGTCCAGAGCCAAAACGTTGGAAGTAGAAGGTACCTTTGCTGGAGAGCAGTCACTGGGTGGAATAAGCACCATCCTGCCACGTCAGCTGAGGCTTGCTCTGCACCCATCAGCACTGAGTCTGGAAGAAGTTTGGGTTCTGAGTAACATTAAAATACCATCAAGCTCCAGACACTAAAGTAGTTGTTGATCGACTACCCAATTCCTATCCAGGTGCATTAGGAATGTGTGGTGTTCAGGCCAGTTTGGGAGAGGAACTGAGCCGAAGAGTACTTTTATTGTGGGCTAGGAAGAATGCTTCTGCTTTGATCGGTTGGTTTCCAGTGGTCTCTGTAGGGTTTACCAGCCAGGCTGTTTACAGTTGGTACTTGTATTGATAAGCAGAGAGTGAATGGTATATGTTCCACCCAAACCTACATGAAATTTTGCAATCTGGCTTTCTATAAGTTGTCAACCTTCCTTTGAAATACTGTTATTTAAGGCCTTGCAGCCCTCACAATTATACCTCTCTTTTCTCGCAGAAATTGGTGATTTATTTCCGCCATTAGTGAGTTCAGTTATTTCAGCCGGTTATCTTCCTCCCTCCCAAATCACTACCCTCTTCTTCGATACTATAAACTACTCCTTATGTGAATAGCTACCTCCATTAATCTTCTTTTATCCTATGCCCTCCCTACTCTTATGGCTTTGACTTCAAGCCAGGACCTCTCTCAACATGTGATCCTGGGTGACATAAATGTGGTTGAAAATTCTTCAGTCTTGACTTCTGCACTGACAAGTTTAGTTCCTCAACATGCAAGACTCCGCCCAACCCAACCATTAAGAAAGGGGATAGTTGTGGAGTCTTCTCAGTGCTTAATTGTTCATCACTATTCACAACTGCATTGGTCAGTAGAATTATGATCTGATTAGTTCACTATGGTTTTACTTAGTTTTGTCGGTGGACATTGTAGGCTAGGCCCAACAGTCACATGTAACTTTAAACTCATTTTAAAAAATTACTGTATTCAATATCATAAGTAAAAAGGTCAAGGAAGCCATTTGAGCTCTAACTCGTAGCTCCTGTAACTATCGTTATGAACATTGTCAGGATTAGGTAGTTCAGTTGGCTAGATGGTTGGTTTGTGATACAGAGTGGGTTCAATTCCTGTACCGGGTCAAGTTATCAGCAAGGTTCTATCTTCTCAACACTGCCCTTACCTGAGGCTTAGTGACCCTTAGGTTAATCCACCAGTAATTTTCTCTTTCAAATGAAACAGTAGTACGATGGTGACGTTATTATTTGGTATTAAATACATTACTTGATTTGGTAATGATTTTAAGGCAATCTGAAATAGATGAGTACAAAATTACAGGTCTTGATGAAGTTATAATTTGTGAATAAGACCATATGAAATAGGAACAGGACTAGGCCATTTTGCCCCTCAAATCTACACTGCCATTCAGTAAAATACAAAATTTTTCGCGTCCACTTTCCTACATTTTCCCCATAATGCTTGATCGTTCTACTGTTCAAAAATCTGTCTTAAATATCTGCCTTGAATATACTCAATGACACTGTTTCCATTGACCTCAGTGGCAAGGAGTCCAAAATACTCTCAACCTCTGAAAAAAGAAATTCCCCTTCCTCTCAGTCTTAAATTGGCACCCCCCATGATGTAATTCATGTATCTATTAGAAAGACAGTTCCTTTTTAAAATATATATTAATAATGTGTAAACTTGAATACTTCTACAAAATGCAGACATAGCAGAAATTGATTAGACAATTCAATCTTGATTAGCTATGGAACATATAGCACTGGCAGAGTTTGGGTTTTGACAATAATACTGTTCACAATAAAATTAAAACATCAATAAATTATTGTCTTTCATGAATGGGACACTGTTGTCCTTTGGAGCTGAAATGTTATCAGTTAGAAAATGTAAATAATTGCCAATGAGATTTACCTAACAATAGTTAGAACTAATCACTAATTTAATTGTCAGAGCCTGATTTTGCAGTATCATGGTCATCGTAGGGTTAAGAGAAGTAAGTGATCCTGTAAGGATTTATCATGAGCCAAAATTCTAAAAAGTCTCAAGTGCTAACCAAATTTCAATCTCCACAAGTGGTGTCAAGATCGAGACCAGAGGCCTGACGCCTGAGAAAGGGTTGAAGTGACCAGTACTTCAGCATATTGTATAAACGACTCATTCCAAAAAAAGTAACCAAACTTATGTTGTACCTTTATTTTCGTTAACTTTCTAAAGTTTACCATCCAAAGTGTCTCCTTTTTGCCTTAATTGGTTAAATCTTATATGAACAAAAGCAAATTTATTAAATCACCAACAAATTGCTGCCAGATTGGAGAGGCTGAAATTAATCAGGAAATTAATTAAATTGTAAACAACAAAGCAAATTACAGCATACTGCTTCCACTGTTTAGCATGCATGCAGCATGTATTTGTAGTTAATTATGCATTTCCTGGCATACCCTCAACAATTTTCATCACTGTCGATCACCTGGTTGGATAATAATGGTCAAATGAGAGATATGCTAGGCCATCAAATTAGAGATTGTGGTGGAATACAATGTAGCTGTAGATGGAGATGCATGTTGAGGGCAAAATCTCTAATTTGCAGAAGATTGCAGGGTGAGTAATGAATTGTGAGGATGATGCTGACAAATTGGCCAAGTGAGCAGGCACCCGGTGGATAAATACCAATGTAGAGAAATATGACACAATACTTTTTGGTGGAAGAAACATGGAAAGATAGAACAGAATCAAAATCACAACTGTGAAGGAAGTACAGGAGCAGAGAGGCCTTACGGTTCACGTGCATGATTCTCTGAAGGTGGCCAAACTAGTTGAAACAGTTGTGAAGAAAGCTTATTGGGTTTAAAACAGAGGCATAGAGTATAAAAGCAAGGAAGTAATGATACACCTCTACAAATCATTGGTTAGACCAATTTGGAATCTTCTATTCAGTCTGGACATCTTATTTAAGGAAATATGTCAAAGCCCTGGAGAGAATGCAGAAGAGGTTTACTAGAATAATACCAGGAATGAACAATTTTACAGGCAAAGAAATATTAGAGAAAACACATCCCCATCAACATCAATGGAGTGGAGGTTGAGAGGGTTGAGAGCCTCATGTTCCTTACAGTGATGATAACGACAACGTGTCCTGAATTTCCCCATAGATGCAATGGTCAGGAAAGTACAACAATGCCTCTTCTTCCTCAGGCAGCTCAGGAAATTCAGCATGTCCACAAGGACGCTCACCAGTTTTTACAGACGCACCACAGAAAGCATACTGTCTGGGTCATAATGGCCTGATACAGCAACTGCTCTGCCTAGGTCAGAAGGTTGTGTGCGTAGCCCAGACCATCACGTAAGACAATCTCCTGTCCATGGACTCCATTTACGTGTCTCATTTCCGTGGAAAGGCTGTCAACATCATCAAAGATCCATCTCTCTTCAGTAATGTTCTCCTACAACCTCTTCCATCAGGCAGAAGATACAGAAAGTCAAACACATACCAGCAGGTTCAAGAGCAGCTTCTTCCCTGATGTTATTAAACTGATGAATGGACTCTCTAATCTCAAATAATGCTGATCTTGTCTAGTGCACGTCCTGTGGGGTGTAACCCGTGTGCCTTACTCTGTCCAAGGTTTCTCTTCACCCTATGATCTCTATGTCCTTGCTTACTATGATATGTCTGTACTGCTAGCAAACAAAGCTTTTCACTGTACTTGGGTACACGCGACAATAAATAAATAAATAAATGAAATTGGGCTTATTCTTCCTGAAACAGAGAAGATTAAGAAGTGACCTAATTGAGGTGTTCAAAATTATGAACAATTTTGACAAGATGAAGGAGGATATCTCGTTGGTATGTCTTTGACTAGGGGTCACAATTTCAAGGTCATCAGTGAGAGAGCCAGGAGTGAATGAGGACAAAACTTCATTACTCTGAGTTATTTGGATTTGGAATGCACTGCCTGGGAAACTCATGGAGGCAGATTCCATGGGAAGTTTCAATGAGAACTGGGATAGATATTTGAAACTGATGAATTTAGAGGACCACGGAAATAGGGTTTGAGAATGGGATTGGCTGGGTAGCTCTTATGGGAGCTGATACAGACACGATGGATCGAATGGCCTCATTCCATGTGGTAAAATTCTATGATTCCAAGAGTATTCTGGAATAAGACAGTATTAATTAATAACCTTTGAGTAAATGGAGCTCTGGAGAAGACCGATGATAATATAATCGAATTTTACATTGGGTTTGAAAATGATTTAGTTCAACCTAGAATTATGGACTTACGCTTAAACAAAGAAAACCACACAGATGTGAGGAATGAGTTAGTTATATAGTTTAGAAAAATGCATTAAGAGATATGGCTGTATGATCAAAGAAGATTACTTTTAAATCACAGACATTTATTTGATTACCTTGTTTAACTTTGCCCAGCAGAGTCTTGCGTATTAATAATAAATTATTAATTCTTATTTAAATGTTAAAACTTAATTACCTGGTATCTTACAAAGTCTGGTTAGGAATAGTTGGGCAATTTTGAGGGTCACTAAAGAGTATGATTTCATTGTGTCGCGATATTGTCTGATTTGGTCTGGCTTACTTTGCTTGTGTCGTAACAATATGCAATGTTTGTTTATAAAAGGCATACAAATTTGCCACATAGGTATTTGTTAGAGTCACAAAAGCTCTCAAATAAAGTTGTCCAAACATGGGTAATGGGATAAACTAAAGGTAGCAAACGATCAAGGGAACAGGATTATAATGTTGCCAAAAAGTGCAATTCACAGTTCAATTTATCTCACTTTGAATATTCAACATTGCTAAGATCCTTAACACTGAGCGTCACAAATAAATCATAGAGTCAGAGTCATTCAGCATGGAAACAGTATCTTCAGTCCAACTAGTCCATGCCGACCATGTTCCCAAACTAAACTTATCCCAGTTGCCTGTGTTCGGCCCATATCCCTCCAAACCTCCTATTTGTATATTATCCAAATGTCTCTTAAATATCATAACTGTACCTGCATCCACCACTTCCTCTGGCAGTTCATTCCACACATGAATGACTCTGTGTAAAAAGGTTGCTCCTCATGTCCTTTCTAAAACTTTATCGTCTCACATTAAAAATGTTACCCCTAGTTTTGAACTCCCTCACCTGAGGGAAAAGACCCTTATTATTCACTTTATCTATGCCTCTCATGATTTTATAAATCTCAAAAGATCACCCCTCAACCTCCTATGTTTCAAAGAAAAATGTCTCAGCCTATCCAGCCTATTTTTATAACACAAACCCTCTATTTACTGGCAACATCCTGGTAAATCTTTTTCATATATCCTTCCTTTGTCAGGGCAACCAGAACTGCACATAGTACTCCTGAAGAGGCCTCACTAAAGTCCTGCACAATCTCAACATGATGTCCCAACTCCAATACTCAAAAGTCTGAGCAATGAAGGCAAGTGTACAGAGCACCTTCTTAACCGTCCTGTCTACGTGTGATGCGAATTCTAAAGAATTATGTATCTGAACCCTTCGGTCTCTCTGTTCTACAACACTTCCCAGGGCCCTGCCATTAATTGTGTAAGTCCTGCCCTTGTTTGTTTCACCAAATGCAATATCTCGCATTTATCCAAATTAAACTCCAGCTGCCACTCCTCAGCTCATTGACCCAACTGATCAAAATATGTTTGCATACCACAAATTTTAATGTCATCCACAAACGTACTAACTCCTATATTGTCATCCAAATTGTTTATAAAATGATGAACAAAAGTGGACCCAGTTCTAATCCCTGTGGAACACTGCCGGTTAAAGGCCTCCAGTGTGAAAAATAACCCTCCACCACCACCCTCTGTCTCCTCCTGTCAAGATAATATTGTAACCAACTGGTAAGCTCGCTGTGAATTCCATGTAATCTAACTTTGACGTCAAACATTATCTTTGCTCCTTTCTCTCTTCACAGTTTCTGTCACACCTGCCCAGCATTTACAGCCTTTGTTGTTTTTACATCAATTTTGGACTTCCACGTAACATACCACTTACCACACAACTTCATTGTTCTTTCCACAAAAAGGCTTAAAACTTATTTATTTTGCTATTATCATCTTATGCATCAGTAGCAGGAACACACAATTGCATCTCTCAATGACTCGTTTTTAATTTCCTTGAAACAACATGTGGCCAAATGCTGGAGAATTTGTCACAATTTCTTACATAATTTTATACTAATTTGCCATCACCAATCTACTGCAATCAAAAGTTTTCATGCGACAAGAGGTAATTATGACTTTTCTTGTTTTGATGTACCAAACATAGATTACAGCATTTTCACATGAACATATCAAGTGTACGTTCACTGGAAGACATATGATAGCTGCACCCCATTCACTTAAGAAGGTACAAATCTCTTTGCTTTAGCATAATGTTGCATTTCACTTTCAAGAGGGAAATAAATAACTGGCAAAGACTTACAATGTACAGAAAACCAATATTGTTTACCCTTTAGAGAGCCTCGTATGAGCAACTCTCAGCAAATGTAATTTGGATATAATTATACCAAGTGGCTAGATAAACACACAAGTGTGTCCAGTTTAATTGTCAAGAGATACCCTGCTGAGTTTTCCAACTAAAATTATCCTTCGCTAACAATCACTATTTTAAGGTTTGTAAAAACTGGAAATAAACCAGTGTCTACATTGAAAACATCATTAGGAGCAACTTTTAATTCTATGGGGAAAGTGCATGGGTAGCCTGGCCTTTAATCAGTGCATCACCACAAATTTGAAACCATTAATTCTCGGCTGTTCTCCATCATCCCTCCCCCACTGCCCTTCTGTACTGCCACCACTGGCAGATAAATGCATAGTTCTGAATGGTGGAAGAAAGTTGACTTGATAGGAATGGAAACCAACAAGCAAAATGCCATATTGAAATTGGTTTTTGCGATTGGCTTATCCACATTGATTATTCAGCATCACCTGTATCCTCAAAGCTACCAGAATATGTCAGACAAAAAAAAACTTAGCACACCATTTGTCTCAATGCCAGAAGTAAAGGTGTGCTACATGATTTCTGGCACTGTTCAAAAAACAAGTCAGGCTGCACAGGGAACTGAACTTATAACAAAGTCGATCAATGTGCTTTAGATTGCGTAAGCACACAATTGTGAATAGCACTTTCTCTACACCAAATGCTCCAGCATAATGTCTTACAGTAAATAAATTGCTGCAGGGCATCTATTGCCCTAAAGGAGCTACGGAAAGTATACTTCTTCAACTTATTTGTTCATAGTACTGTTTTGTGAAAACATGAAACATATTCCTATTAAGTTGGAAGGAGGCTACTTTCTGATACTCTCCTTGTCTTGTTGATGACATTGACTGTGTATTGCCTTTTTTGAGCCCCTTGGGTGGGCTTTTATGTTGGCAGTTCAACTAAAGGAGGGCATTTTGGCTGAACTTCATTGTATCCTTAATCAACATCTACTTCTATGGGACAAAAACGATGTTGCTGGAAAAGCTCAGCAGATCTGGCAGCATCTGTGAAGGAGAAAACAGAGTTAATGTTTTGGGTCCGGTGACCTTTCCTCAGAACTCTACTTCTATGGGGTTGGGTCACCAGATCAGATCTTAAGCAAGAACTTCATTCAACTATCCTCTCAAGACCCACGTATTTCCAGTCACACAAGCTGTCTCTGTCGTGATATAAGCTAAAGTGACACCTTGGGGTTTGAAACCAGCATTCCATCTGTTCTGGATGGCTATACATTACTGGAGCAAATCAGTGGAGACAAAGAACAAGTCTACAACTAAAGTCTTTTCAGTTAATCCACTTAATAGATTTTCAATGGCCTAGTTTTTGGAGTTTTATTCTGCAATTGAAGAAACCACAGAGAGAAAGGTATAGAATGAAATCTACCTTGTATTTTGGCTGTTCTTCAAGGCAAATTTATTTAACATTGCCATTTGTGCTTCTTTGATGGCTCAGGCAGTAAGTACAGTATTAATCTGCATGTCAAATTTTGCACTTACAATCCCACAACTCCCTTAGGTGGAGAATTAATGTCTGTCTTTCGGCGATATCCACATCTTGAGGGTAGAATTACAAAAATATAAGATTGCTCTTTGCCAAGTTAACAGAAGATAACATCATGCCACGAGCATAGCGCTCAGACCAGGAGAGAAAACAACCAGACAGCTGTCCTAGTGCTAATTCCTTTACAGTGACTCCACGCTCAAAAGTCCGATAGGATGTTTAGTGAGAACAGAAACATCTTGCATATGTCCGGCATCCTGTGCAGACCAAAGGAATCAAGGTGCTTTGCAGGCTTGTCATTAAACAGTGCTTGGTACCAAGCCAACAATGATGATTTTTGAACAGAGATAAAAGGTACTGCAGATGCTGGAGACTCCGAGATAACAAGTTATGGGGCTGGATGAACACAGCAGGCCAAGCAGCATCAATACTTGATCAAAAGGACTGGTTTTATGAAACATCTCAAAGGACGGTCATGCCAGAACAAAGTTTTGCTGAGAACTGCTCCAGAGGGAATTCAGAGGAAATATACAAGAATATTGACAGAGTTTGAAAATTGCAGCTATGAAGAAAGATTGGATAGACTAAGATTTTCTTCCTTAGAATGAAGGAGGCTGAAAGCTGACTTTACTGGGGTACAGATAATTATGAGAGGCCTAGATAGAGTCAACATGAAAGACTTATTTCTCCTAGCAGAGAGGTCAATAACCAGTGTACAAAAATTTATGCTTAGCAGATGGATTGTAAAGGAAAGAAAAATGTTTTCAGCTGAAGGTGCTTGGGCACTGGAATTTTCTGTGCAGTTTGATACCCGAGTTGTACATCCACGAGTCATTTATTGGTCAAGAATCTATTTGCTTCATCCTTAAAAACATTCAATGACCTGGCTTTCACTACCCTCTGGGGAGGACAGTTTAAAAGACTTACAATCCTTTAAGAAAACATTTCTCCTAGTCAATGTCTTAAATGGAAGACCCTTATTTTTTAATTGGTATCCACGTGTTTGAGTTTCTCCCACAAGGTGAAACATCTTTTCCATATCTATACTGCCAAGCCTCTTAGGATTTTGTATGTCTCAGTAAGATCAGCTCTCATTCTTCTAAACTCCGACGAACACAAGCTCAGCTTGTCCAACACTTCCTTACAAGATAACACACCATCCTGGCTATGTTTAACATTTGTTATAAAGAGTGTCTCAAAGAATTTAGAGGTAAAATGACAGTCGGCAAGGTTTAATAATGCTCGGGCTTGCAAAAGTGAGAGCTTCCTTTTATAAACTACATCATCACATCTTTCAGACAAGTGCTACATTCCATAAATTACTTTGATGTTACTTTTGTAAGATTAAAGTATACCTCTTTAAAGATGGCTATAAAGAGCTGACTTCAACTAATCTGCTGATGTTTCTGTGCTAGTTGAAAAAAATCATTAGCGAGGACATTAGGAAAAAAAAACCTGCTGCTCTTCTTTTAAGTAACACTATGGAATACTTCCCATTCACCTCCATAAATGAAGGATAACCAGTCCTTAGTAATGAAATATCAGCTGGCATTAAACGCATTAATGGCACAGCTTGAACCTTTAACCTGCTGATTCCCAGCAAGAGTGCAGGCAACTTCTTAAAAAAATTTACTCACAGGATATGGGTGTCGCTGGCTAGGTCAGCCTTCACTGACTATCCCTAATTGTCCTTGAGAAGGTGGTGATGTGCTCCCATTGTAAACCGCTGCGGTCCATGTTCTGCAGAGGGATTTCTAGGATTTTAACTTAGCAACACGTAAGGAAAAGCGACAAATTTCCAAACCTGAATTGGCAATGTCCTGGAGGGAAACTTTCAAGTTCCCATGTCCTTGCTGCTAGTGGTAGTGGTTGTGTGTTTGGAAGGTGCTGTCTAAGGAGCCTTGGTGAATTTCTGTGATACAACTTACAGATAGTACACATTGATCGCTGCTCAGCATTAGTGGTAGAGGGAGATGATGTTTGTTGATATGCTGCCAATCAATTGGGTTGCGTTGTCCTGGATGGTGTCAAGCTTCTGGAGTGTCAATGGAGCTGCACTCATCCAGGCAAGTAGCATCTAATCTATCACACTCTTGACTTGTGCCTTGTAAATGGTGAACAGGCTCCTGGGAATCAGGTTGTGAGTTGCTGCAGTATTCCGAGCCTCTGGCCTGCTCTTCTAGCCTCTGTATTTATATTGCTACACCAATCCAGTTTCAGGTCAATGGTATCCTCAGGATGCTGCTAATACTGGATTCCGTTTTGATAAAGCCATTTAATGTCAAAGTGTGATGGTTAGATTCTCTCTTGTTGGAAATGGTCATTGACTGGCCCTTGTGTGCCGTGAATATTTCTTGCCACTTGTCAGTCCAACCTTGGATATTATCCTGTTTCATTGAACATGAACTGCTTCAACATCTGAAGAGCCATGAATGGTACTGAACATTATACTGTCATCAGCAAACATCCCCACTTCTGACCTTATGATGGAGGCAAGGTCATTGATGAAGCAGCTGAAGATGACTGGGTCTAGGACTTTACCCTTAGGAATTCCTGCAGCTGGGATGACTGACCTCCAACATCTACAGCCATTTTCTGATGTCCTGGGTATGGCTCCAACCAGTTCACGGTTTCACCCCAATTCCCATTGATTCCAGTTTTGCCAGGGTTCATTGATGCCAAACTGACACCTGGTGACATAAGTTACAATAAAAACACATATTCAGAGAGATTAATATAATTTCCCAACAAAGTATTATGCTTTGGATTTTTTTTAAGGAAACAATAGGTGGAATTGCAACACTTTAATTTTTTTAAAACAGATGGTAGCATATTTTTCTGTCAGTAATCCATACCGGAGGGCTGTAAACATTTGGGATCAATTTTCCTGAAGACATTTTCTTTCATATTTCTTTTTCAGTATATGTGGGCTAGAATTTTGTCTCCATTGTGAATTGTCCTTGAACTGTGTGGCTTCCTGTGCCATTTTAGATGGTGGCTAATTGTGGAGATCATTGCAGTGGGTAGGCCATACCTTAGTAAAGATGACAGATTTCCTTTTCTAAGAAAGGACCCATGTCTTGGATCATTATCCAATTATAACAGCAAGCAGATTGAAGAAGCAAGAGGACAAATTAGCATGTACAACATAAAGGGCAGCCAGCAGCCCCTGTAGTTTCACTTCATATGTACTGACGGTGACAGCAGCTGTCACAAACCACTCTTGCAGTGGTGACTCTCTACCCATGGGTGAATTTATATTAGCCATCTTCTGCATTTAGAGATCAGAATGCATATTAGCAGCATGCAGTGTACATCTTATGCTGTGTATTCCTCTCCAACTGCTGGTTAAAAATCAGTTATTGCCTCAGAAAAATAGGCGTTGATTGACTTAAACAAATGCATTTCAATTTCGGTCACTGCCAGACTGGTCGCTGACAACCCATGTCATGTACATAATAAAGGTCGAACTGTAAATTGCTTATCAGGGATTAGCTCCATTGAATAGTTTACTCATAACTGTAAAATGCATAATAAGTTTGAGCAAGGGTCACCGGATCCAAAATGTTAACTCTGATTTTCTTTTCACTGATGCTGCTAGACCTGCTGAGCTTTTCCAGCAAATTGTTTTTGTTCCTGATTTACAGCATCCACAGTTCTTTCGGTTTTTATAAGTTTAGAAGCAAATATCACAACAAACCAACTGATTACAGCAGATTACAACAGACTAATCTCCAAGCAGTCACAACATTTCATATGCATGTAATTCCTAACGTTAAACTTTCTTAAATATAAGGTAGATATCCCCTTCCTTTCCAAAGTAAAGTTTAACTATTAACAATATCAGGGGAGCCTATGAGTTTATGTAATGTACAGGTAACTTGTTGAAGTGCCCAGCTTTTGTGATCAGTGATTTTGCTTTGAGGTGCCATTGAATTCCCACATTCGTCAGTGATATTTGTCTTTCTTTCCTGGTTGTATCATCAAGCTATTATTTCATGGACTCCTTTTATTCTAAAGTTTGCTTATATTGATGGACTGCAGGCAAGTTTTGTTCCAGATTAACACCTAGCTGATACGCAAGCTCATTCCAGATTTTGTTCCATTTAAGACCATAAGGCACAGGAGCAGAAATTAGGCCATTCAGCCCATTAAGTCTGCTCAACCATTCAATCATGGCTGATAATTTTCTCAACCCCATTCTCCCGCTTTCTCCCTGTAACCCTTGATCCTCGATCCTCTTGACAATCAAGAACCTACCTATCTCCATCTTAATTATACTCAATGACTTGGCCCCTACAGTCTTCTATGGCAGTGAATTCCATAGATTCACCACTCTCTAGCTGAAAAAGTTTCTCCTTATCTCTGTTCTAAAAGGTCTTCCCTTTACTCTAAGGTTGTGCCCTTGGGTCTTAGTCTTTCCAACCTTCCCAATATCCATTCTGTCCAGGCCATTCAGTCTTCTGTAAGTTTCAATTAGATCCCCCTCATCCTTCAAAACTCCATCGAGTATAGACCCAGAGGCTTCAAACATTCCTCATATGTTAAGCTTTTCTTTGGCCGGAGTTTCTAGGAGTAATTCAGGAGACACAACAAAAATTCAGCCCGAAGAAAAAGAAGCATGGACGATAAGGCAACTATGGCTGACAGGGAAGTCAGGAATAGCATGACAGCAAAACAGAAAGCATATAAATGTGGTGAAGGACAGTGGGAAACCAGAGGATTGGGAAGTTTACAAAGACCAACAGAGGGCAACAAAAGAAATAGAGATAAGGAGGGAGAAGATTGAATCGGAGGTAAGCTAGCTAGTAACATAAAAGGAGGACTGTCAGAGTTTCTAGATATATAAAGGTCAAAAGAGAGGCAAAAGTGGACAGTGAACCACTGGAAAATGATGCTGGAGAGATAGTAGTGGGGAACAAGGAAGTGGCTAAGGAACTGCATAATTATTTTGCATCAGTCTTCAGGAAGGCATGAGTAATATTTCAAAAATTCGAGAGAATCAGGGGCAGTGCTGTGTATGGTGGCCATCGCCATGGAGAAGGTGCTAGAAAAACTAAAGGGTCTGAAGGTGGATAAATCAGCAGGACCAGATGGACTACACCCCAGAGTTTTTAAGGAGATAGCTCAAGAGATAGTGGAGGTGTTAGTGGTGATTTTTCAGGAATCACTAGATTAAGGGAGTGTCTCACAGGGCTGGAAAATCACTGACATGACACCCTTATTTAAAAAAGGAGTCAAGCTAAAGACTGAAAATTACAGGCCGATTAGCCCAACCTCATTTTAGAGTCCACTGTGAAGGACGACATTTTTGAATACTTGGAAGTGTCTGGTAAAATAGGGTAAAGTCAGCATGGCTTCATCAAAGGGAGGTCATGCCTGACAAATCTGTTAGAATTCTTTGCAGAAATAACGAGCAGGTTAGACCAAGGAGATCCAATGGATGTTGTCTGCCTGGACTTCAAGAAGCCTTTGACATGGTGCCACACAGGAGGCTGCTGAGTAAGATAAGTGCCCACGGAGTTAGAGGCAAGGTGCGCGCATGGATAAAAGATTGGCTATCTGGCAAAAAAGCAGAGAATGGGGTTAAAAGGGTCTTTCTCAGGATGGCAGCCAGTGACAAGTGGTGTTGCACAAGCATCAGTGTTGGGACACGGCTTTTCACTTTATACATTGATGATCGAGATGAAGAAACTGAAGGCATTCTGGCTAAGTTTGCAAACAATACAAAGATAGGTAAAGGGACAGGTAGTATTGTGGATGCAGGGATGCTGCAGAAGGATTTGGACAGGTTAGGAGAGTAGGCAAAGAAGTGGCAGATGGAGTACAACATGGGAAAGTGTGAGGTCATGCGCTTTGGTAAAAAGAATAGAAGCATGGACTATTTTCTAAATGAGGAGACAATTCGGAAAGTCTGAAGTGCAAAGAGACTTGGGAGTTCTAGTCCAGGATTCTCTCAAGGTAAACTTGCTGGTTGAGTCAGTAGTTAGGAAGGTAAATATAACTTTGGCATTTAATTTGCAAGAACTTGAATATAAAAGCAGGGATGTACTTCTGAGGGTCTATAAGGCTCTGGTCAGGCCACATTTGGGAGTATTGTGCACAGTTTTTGGGCCTCATATCGCAGGAAAGATATCCTGGCCCTGGAGCAGGTTTTGGTTAGGCCAACATTTAATTACCCATCCCTAATTACCCTGGAGAAGATTGAAATATTCTTAGAATTTATTATTTTGTGCATCAGGGATTTATAGCTCAATTTGAAGCTTTTGATTTGATACAAAGTCTTTTGATTCAATGAAAGTTTTTGCTTTCTGTTAGTCCAGTATATTTTTCTCCTTCAGAACCTTCTCAAATAACTAACCAGGCTCTTCAACATTTTGTTTTTCTTTTCAATTTCTTTGAAGCTTAGACCTCTTTTATTTGATGCTTTGGTGGTTGTTTGGATTTCTGTGTTCTGCTTGAGTTCTTTCATGACAACATCTTTGCTGGCATTCATTTCTGAAAGGACTGTCTCATGAGTGAGTTGGTGCTGCTAATTGTGTGTAATGTGTTTTTCCACTGGCCTTTGCAAGTTAGTCATTTTCTTCAGCATTCGTTTGAGCTCAAGCTAACATTTCTGTCCCTGTTCCCGCTGACCCTAACCTATTTTGCTTGAGGGTCACTCCAGATTTTCCTGCACATGAGTAATCCTTTCATTGGCTAGTGCCACAGTGCTTATGATTCATTCTGCCTCTGTTCTTTCTCTTTTAGCTCATCGTTCATTTTTGGGAGTTGAATGAAGTTATCCCATTAAAGACTTAATCATGTCAGAGATAATATGCTCAAGTTTGAAGTTATCCTGAGCTAAGTATTCAGCATTTTCCTCTTGAGCTTTCACTTCTCTCGCTACAGAAGACCAACTGAAGATTTAGCTGCACTAATCAGAAGGAAGTGAAACGTCTCTTCTTCTTTCATATCCTTGCGAGTATTTCTTGAATAACTTGCTATGATTTCTGATGTGCAACTTATTCCATGGATTATGACTGGTTTGACATCATGGCATGTTTGTATACCTAAAATTGTTATTCCAGCAGTGGTTGCTGCTTAGAATAAAGTCAATTTGTCCTAGTTCACTATCTGTCCCACATACAGTACCTGGAGTGGAGAAGTTAAAGAACACAGCTCACAACCAGAGATAATAGGGACTGCAGATGCTGGAGAATCCGAGATAACAAGGTGTGGAGCTGGATGAACACAGCAGGCCAAGCAGCATCATAGGAGCAGGAAAGCTTGATGTTTCGGGCCGAGACCCTTCATCAGAAATGGGGGAGGGGAAGAGGGTTCTGAAATAAATAGGGAGAGGGGGAGGCGGATAGAAGATGGAGAGAGGAGAGGATAGGTGGAGAGGAGGCAGACAAGTCAAAGAGGCTGGAATGGAGCCAGTAAAGGTGAGTGTAGGTGGGGGGGTAGGGAGGAGATAGGTCAGTCCAGGGAGGACGGACAAGTCAAGGGGGCAGGATGAGGTTAGTAGATAGGAGATGGGGGTGTGGCTTGAGGTGGGAGGAGGGAATAGGTGAGAGGAAGAACAGGTTAGGGAGGCGGGGACGAGCTGGGCTGGTTTTGGGATGCGGTTGGGGGAGGGGAGATTTTGAAGCTTGTGAAATCCACATTGATACCATTGGGCTGCAGGGTTCCCAGGATGAATATGATTTGCATTTCCTGCAGCCTTCGGGTGGCATCATTGTGGCATTGCAGGAGGCCCAGGATGGACATGTCGTCTGAGGAATGGGAGGGGGAGTTGAAGTGATTCGCGACTGGGAGGTGCAGTTGTTTGTTGCGAACTGAGCGCAGGTGTTGTGCAAAGCGGTCCCCAAGCCTCCACTTGGTTTCCCTGATGTAGAGAAGGCCACAACGGGTACAGCGGATGCAGTATACCACATTGGCAGATGTGCAGGTGAATATCTGCTTGATGTGGAACGTCTTCTTGGGGCCTGGGATTGGGGTGAGGGCGGAGGTGTGGGGGCAGGTGTAGCACTTCCTGCGGTTGCAGGGAAAAGTGCCGGGTGTGGTGGGGCTGGAGGGGAGTGTGGGGCGGACAAGGGAGTCACGGAGGGAGTGGTCCCTCCGGAAAGCAGATAAGGGTGGGGAGGGAAAAATGTCTTTGGTGGTGGGGTCGGATTGCAGATGGCGGAAGTGTCGGAGAATGATGCGTTGGATCCGGAGGCAGTGCCGACGCTGGCGCAACTCCACCCACAGCCGACGCCGACAACGCTCTGCCCACTGCCTCCACAGCCAGCAGCTCCAGAGGAGACAGCAACACTGAGCCCTGCCGAGTCTTCACCATTCCCTCCAGACCTCCCCCTTACTGAGGACGAACGGTCAGTCCTCAGTAAAGGGCTCACCTTTGTCCCCCTCCACCCACATATCAACAAATACCACTCACGCTTAGATATTGAGCAGTTTTTCCGCCGCCTCCGCCTCCACGCTTACTTCTTCAAGCGTGAATCTAACCCTCCCTCTAGTGACCCCTTCTCCCGTCTCCAACACAAGCCTTCCTCCTGGACACCACCCCAAGGGCTCCTACCCTCCCTCGTCCTCTTCATCTCCAACTGCAGTCGAGACATCAATTGCCTCAACCTCTCTATCCCTCTCAAACACTCCAACCTCTCCCCCGCAGAACGTCCAGCCCTCTGCTCCCTCCGCTCCAATCCCAACCTCACCATAAAACCGCGGACAAAGGAGAAGCTGTTGGAGTATGGCGCACTGACCTCTACATTGCTTAGGCCAGGCACCAACTCTCCGACACCTCCTCCTACCGCCCCCTGGATCATGACCCCACCCCCGAGCACCAAACCATCAACAACCTCATCACCTCAGGTGACCTCCCACCCACCACCTCCAACCTCATTGTTCCCCAACCCCGCACCGCCCGCTTCTATCTCCTTCCCAAAATCCACAAACCTGAATGCCCTGGTCGACCCATTGTCTCCGCCTGCTCCTGCCCCACCGAACTCATCTCCACCTACCTAGGCTGCATTTTCACCCCCTCGGTCCAGGAACTCCCTACCTACGTCCGTGACACCACCCACGCCCTCCACCAACTCCAGAATTTTCAACTTCCCCGGTCCCCAACACCTCATTTTTACTGTGGACGTCCAGTCCCGATACACCTGTATTCCCCATGCTGATGGCCTAAAGGCCCTCCACTTCTTCCTGTCCCACAGAACTGACCAATCCCCCTCCACTGACACCCTCATCCGCTTAGCCGAACTCATCCTCACCCTCAACAACTTCTCTTTCAATTCCTCCCACTTCCTACAGACAAAGGGGGTGGCCATGGGTACCCGCATGGGCCCAAGCTATGCCTGCCTCTTTGTAGGTTACGTGGAACAATTCCTCTTCCGTACCTACACTGGCCCTAAACCCCACCTCTTCCTCCGTTACATTGATGACTGTATCAGCGCCGCCTCGTGCTCCCACGAGGAGCTCGAACAGTTCATCCACTTCACCAACACCTTCCACCCCAACCTGAAGTTCACCTGGACCATCTCCAACACTTCTCTCTCCTTCCTGGATCTCTCTGTCTCCATCTCGGGCAACCACCTAGAGACAGATGTCCATTTCAAGCCCATTGACTCCCACAGCTACCTAGAATACACCTCCTCCCACCCACCTTCCTGCAGAAATGCCATCCCCTATTCCCAATTCCTTCGCCTCCGCTGCATCTGCTCCCAGGATGAGGCATTCCACTCCCATACATCTCAGATGTCCTCATTCTTCAAGGACTGCAACATCCCGCCTCCCCCCCTCCCCCTCCCCGGCAGTGGTCGAGAACGCCCTCGACCGTGTCTCCCGCATTTCCCGCAACTCATCCCTTACACCCCATCCCCGCAAAATAACCAAAAAAGAATCCCCCTCGTCCTCACGTACCACCCCACCAACTTCCGGATCCAACGCATCATCCTCCGACACTTCCGCCATCTGCAATCCCACCCCACCACCAAAGACAATTTTCCCTCCCCACCCTTATCTGCTTTCCGGAGGGACCACTCCCTCCACGCCTCCCTTGTCCGCTCCACACTCCCTTCCAGCCCCACCACACCCAGCACTTTTCCCTGCAACCGCAGGAAGTGCTACACCTGCCCCCACACCTCCTCCCTCACCTCAATCCCAGGCCCCAAGAAGACTTTCCACATCAGGCAGATTTTCACCTGCACATCTGCCAATGTGGTATACTGCATCCGCTGTACCGTTGTGGCCTTCTCTACATCGGGGAAACCAAGCGGAGGCTTGGGGACCGCTTTGCACAACACCTGCGCTCAGTTTGCAACAAACAACTGCACCTCCCAGTCGCGGACCATTTCAACTCCCCCTCCCATTCCTCAGACGACATGTCCATCCTGGGCCTCCTGCAATGCCACAGTGATGCCACCCGAAGGCTGCAGGAAATGCAAATCATATTCATCCTGGGAACCCTGCAGCCCAATGGTATCAATGTGGATTTCACAAGCTTCAACATCTCCCCTCCCCCAACCGCATCCCAAAACCAGCCCAGCTCGTCCCCGTCTCCCTTACCTGTTCTTCCTCTCACCTATCCCCTCCTCCCACCTCAAGCCACACCCCCATCTCCTATCTACTAACCTCATCCCGCCCCCTTGAATTGTCCGTCCTCCCTGGACTGACCTATCTCCTCCCTACCCCCCCATCTACACTCACCTTTACTGGCTCCATCCCCGCCTCTTTGACTTGTCTGTCTCCTCTCCACCTATCCTCTCCTCTATCCATCTTCTATCCGCCTCCCCCTCTCTCCCTATTTATTTCAGAACCCTCTTCCCCTCCCCCATTTCTGATATGGGGTCTAGGCCCGAAACGTCAAGCTTTCCTGCTCCTATGATGCTGCTTGGCCTGCTGTGTTCATCCAGCTCCACACTTTGTCATCTCAGCTCACAACCACCCTTTCAGGAGCGATGAATACTGGCCAAGCTGCCTACACCCACGTCCCATGGGTAAATAAAAGCCAATTCTGCCAATAATCTTTTCTGCTACAATCCTTGCAAAATTGATTAAAAGCTCGAGGTTTCCTTGATACATGCAGAAGTCCAGATTTTCAAACATGTTGCTATATTTGGACATTCCCATGATTGTGTGTTGTTTATTCTTCATACTCAGAGCTTTTTCGACCTGTGAAGAACTCGATTTTATGTCCATCCTTCAGTTACCCTCTGATGCTATAAATCTTCACTTGTCTAGTAAACCTTTCAAGGAAGCTTCCATTGGAGTAGAGTGCATGTGATTACCAATTCAACAATTCTGTTTGCCCCTTCACTTGCTTAAGAATCATATCGTGGGCTTTTTTACCCCAGAACTGCTGATAAGATTGTCCAGGGATAACATTATCTTCTACCTAAATGATAATGAATACTGAAGTTTAATCCATTTCAGACTTGATTATCCAAAGTGATCCATATCCTTTGGAGCCTTTTTTAAAAGCTCTTTTGCTATTACTCGTTTGTGTTAAATCTGTGTGAATCTTTGTCACATTTGCTAAACTAATCTTAAAGGCTTGCTTTTCTGCATCAGATCCACCTGAACCTTAAAATCATAAGTCTGCATACAGTTTTGAATTCTGTTAGGAGCTGTGTTGTGTTCTAATTTACAATAGGACATTTTCTAGACAACCTGACAACATGCTTTTGATCTTCCCTTGTTTAATATTAAACCAGCGCACAGATTAATCCTATTTTTGTCTCATCATAGAATCCCCAGAGTGCACACCAACCCTCGGAGCATCCCACCCAGACCATCCGCTCATAACCCACCTAATCTACACATCTCTGAACACTACAGGCAATTTAGCATGGCCAATCCACCTAGCCTGCACATCTTTGGACTGTGGGAGGAAGCTGGAGCACCCAGAGGAAACCCATGCAGACACAGGAAGAATGTGTAAAATCCACACAGACAGTTGCCCGAGGCTGGAATTGAACCCAGGTCACTGGTGCTGTGAGGCAGCAGTTCTAACCACTGAGCCACTGTGCTGTGTCTCAAGTGTTCTAAACTGGCCTCTTTATAGGGAACTGTCTACTTATGCTTTGTTTTAGACAGGTTTTTAAAGCTCACCAATTATATATCAAACAAGATATTAATGATTGTCTCAGGTCTCTTCAGCATAATTTAAGACTGTTGGCTCGGTGTTCTACCTCTAGAACAAGTTGTTTTCTGACTGTTCAGGCATGATAGCCCTCATCAGTGTAATGATTTTGACTAATGTTCATAACACACTTATAAGAGTGGTCTAATGATCAGAGGATTTATTAACTCTACATGTTAGTTTATTTAACACACCAAAACACATTATAATAAACAAACAAATTCCTGTGGGTACAGGTGGTATACCCACAGCAGGGTAAGTGGTCACTGCCAGAGTTGAAACATTGAATATGCATAGCACTTGGAGTCCTTAAATGTGAAGTCTATTAAACTCAAGGTATACATAAAACAGTGCACATGTGCTGCTCCTGTGAAAATGGGAAGAGTGCAAGAACATATGAGAAAACCAATGAGCCATCTTTTGTCTTGCTGTTTCCAACTCATCTGCCACCAAACCAACTCCAGAGACATGGGAGAATTCCCAATCCTCAATTCTTACCTGCAAAGCTCTTGCATTTCTTTATTGTTTTTAAATCTTACATCCAAACCCCAATTCCACCCTGTAGAACCTTATTGCATTGAAAAGATCAAGGTGGTTTTTGTTTTAATAATTTTGCCAGAAAGACAAATTTTTAGTGATGTAAACTTTTAATGTTTGTCAAAGCCTTAGGACTGATTTGTATCACTGCATATACATGGAGGTTTCCTGATTTTATACATTTCATGCAATTAAAGTAACCTTAGGCCCTTGTCCTCACCATATTAAAACCACCTTAATACTCTCCTCTTTGGCCTTGACTCTCCTCATTGATTGATCACATTTTCCAAAACACAATTCCTTGCTTTCACTATTAACTTTAAAATCCACTTTGCTTTTTGCGTCATGTAGTTGGCAACATCGCCAGCCCTGGCACAGTTCACATGATGACTACACAATCTATACAAATCCCACTTTCATCAGTACTGATACCAGTGCCTCCCAAACTAAAACCCATTTTTTTCCACACTCATCATTGAGCCACACATTCACCTCTCTAATCTGATTTCTTCAATGCTAATTTGTAAGTAGCTCAGGTAATGCAAGATTGATACCTTTGAGATTCTGCTTTTCATACACTCTTGTACTCATTACACTGAAGTTGACGATTACTGCTCTACTACTGCCATCATATTTTTTCTTTATTTTCCCCATTGGCACCCAGTTTTCCCTTGCAACATCATTTCTTCTTACAGTTAATCATTCCTGCCTTTCACCCAATCGTAGACCTGTACTGTAACTGGGTCAAAATCCTTCCTAACATCTCAGAGTGCTCCTGCACCACTGGGACTGGAGAGGTCCAAGAGAGACCTCACTTTTTAATTCTTTCCTCTCCTCCCCTTTCCTTGCACCTATACATGCTTGAAGCCAGTTCCATCTGATTTTTTTTTCCAGTTTTGACTGGAGATCACTAATTTGAGACATTTCCACAATTTTGATCTCCATCGTTGTTGCTCACCTGCTTAGTTTGTTTTTTTTTGATGTCCACATTCTGTGTTTTATGATTCTTGAGAAGTTTCTCAGGTAAACGGGCAGGTGGGGTACTTCAAAGAATGGCAAAGTCATATAACGATCACAGATTTTAAGACGAGTATGTCTAAGTTCTTCTGTAACTTTTTTAAAAAATCAAAACATTTTATTTCATTCTAGCCCCAGATTAAAATATAGAACCTTTAGTTTTAATCAATCCAAACTCAAGTTCACTTTGGGCAATGCATTTTTAAAGTTCTTGCAAGGGCCATGGATGTCATTGTCTAGCCCTATATTCATTGACCATTCTTAACTACTCTGGAAGAGGTGGTGTTGAGCTGCCTCCTTGGTTGCAGTTCTTAGGTGTAGAAATGATGACAGTGCTGTTATGGAGGAAGTTCCATGATTTTGACTCAGCAACAGTGAGGAAACAGTGACATATTTCCAAGCTAGGATGGGAAGTGGCTTGGACAAGAACTTACAGAGGCAGTATCTTGTGCATCTGCTGCCCTCGTCTTTCTAGGTGGTTGCAAATTTGGAAGGTTTTTAAAGATGACTTGGTACATTTTATCCTGCAAATGGTATATGCAGCTGTTACTATGGATTGGTGGTGAAGAGACTGAATACTGAATATAGTGGATGGGTGTTAATCATGTGCGATGCATTATTGTGGTGGAGTCCATGAAAAACAGGCAGGATAGCAAAGCTCTGAAAATCACCAGGTAAATCCCCAAGCCTGGCTACTTCAAAGTGCGCTCAAGCCATAGACATACCACTCAGACCTCTGGGAGAAGCTCTGCATTTGAGAGGTGTACCTCTCAAAGTTCTTCACAGGGCACTTCTGGCAGGGCAAACATGACTTGCTCTACACCACCTGTGGCAAGAGCCAGGGCAACTGTCCTGATTTTGCAAAGCATAGCTCCAGAGGATGGACCTGTGTTTGGCAAGTGGCAGATGCTTTCATTCGTTCAGCATTAACTTTACTGACCAATGCCAGAAAAATAAAAATGTGTCATTAAAACACACACATACTGACACAGGTATAAAATTTGAAAGACAAAGTATTTAGTACAGACAGGAAGAATAAAGGTGACACAGTTTAAAAGTCCTTAAAACAGATTTTAAATTGAAACCACAATTGTTTAACTGGTGACTGGTATTCTCTGCAGGATCGAAGTCTATAGATAACTTTAAGTTCTCAATGAATTATTCTTCCTCCAATGTGCTTTTTCAACAATGCTGAACTTCCGACAGGTTAAGGAGGAAACAGTGAGACAGCGACTTTCCATTCTGATCAGTATCAATCCATAGTCCTTTCTCTTGTCTGCTGCTCAAAAGCAGTTGCTGAATTAGGATTCATTTATAGCCAAGTTGGCCTCATTGTCTCTCCAAGCTGTATTCTCTGCAGGAAACCTTTCATGTCCAATTCATGCCACTTATCAGGCATGCCCAAATTATAACAGGGGATGCCAGTTTCTGGATGCCTGACTCAGTACCATTGGCAGGCAGTGACTAGCGGAGTAACACAGGGATCAGTGCTTGGACCCCAGCTATTCACAATATACATTAATGATTCAGACAAGGGAACCAAAATATAATGGCTCCATGTTTGAAAATGATACAAAGCTGGATGGAATGATAAGCTGTGAGAAGGATGAAAAGATATTTCATATGATTTGAATAAGTCATGTGAGTGGGCAAATGCATGGCAGATGAAGTATAAAGTGGATAAATGTGATGTTATCCACTTTGGTAGCAAAAACAGCAAGGCCAGATGTATGGTGATAGATTGGGAAAGGTGGAGGTACAATGAGACCCGGGTGTCCTACACCAGTCACTGAAAGTAAGCATACAGATGCAGCAGACAATTTAGAAGGCAGATAGTATGTTGGCCTTCACAGCAAGGAGATTTGAGTACTGTAATTGTACTTCCTGCAGTGTCCATTGTGAGACCACAGCCTGGACTGCTGAGCAGATTTGGCCTCCTTATCTGAGGAAGGATGTTCACACTATGAAGAGAGTGCCATGAAGGTTTACCACACTGATTCCTGGAAATAGCAGGCCTAACGTATGAAGACAGATTGGATTGATTAAGACTATATTGACTGACGTTAGAGGAATGATGGCGGGGAATCTTATAGGAACGTATAAGACTCTAACAAGATCAGACAGGTTAATGCAGGAAGGATGTTCCTGATAACCAGGGAATCCAGAACCATGGGTCACAGTTTAAGGATACAAGGTAGGCGAATTAAGCCAAGATGAGGAGATATTTCTTCAACCAGAGATTGGTGAGCTTCAGCAATTCTCAGCTACATAAAATGGTTGAGGGAAAAACATTGAAGTTTGAGGAGCTAAATGTAGTCCTTTAGGGCTGAAGGGATCAAGGGTATTGGAAAAAGTGGTAACAAGGTACTATGTTGGATAATCAGTCATGAACATATCAAATGGTGGGGGTGGCTCAAAAGGCCAAATGGCCTGTTGTTATTTCATGTGTTTCACCTACCGCAGTCATCCTCCAAATTCTGTCAACTAATTGAGAAGAATCCCTACCATGGATATTGCATGTCTATATAAATTGTACATTAGGTATTGAGTCTAATAAGGACACAATTCTTGCATCCATCACTCACCATTATCACTGCTTTCTTTCCACCTTCTTTTATCCATTAATATGACAAAGTAATTGTCTCATTGTGGAAATTGTGTGCTGTTCAGAATAATTCACAGTCCTGTATATTATGGGCACAATTAAAAAGAAAGAAAAACTCCCTTTCTATTAACAAATACCACACAGATTTACTCTAGTAAAGGTGATGCCTGCTCTTTTGGTTTGATAATTACTCAGAGACAAGAAACAAGTTTCTGTTAATGATTACATTTGTGAAATCTCCTCAGGCCATGTTCAATTATTTTTGGTCCATTTTCTCATCCATTGTTCATGCACTAGTCATAATCAATGTCCAAAGCCTATGCAGAGTTCTGTTCCTTTACTCTTGCATATTTTGGCAAAATCAATTGAAATATCTATTTAGGGCAGTTTATGGAATCATATAATAGTTGAAACACAGGAGATCATTCAGCCCATTGTGCAGAATGTTGCCTTCCTTGAAGGTAGGGGTGGCAAAATGAGGACATAATTGTGTGAGAGACAAAAATAAACTGCAGATGCTGGAAGGTAGACAAATACGAGCTGGAAGAACACAGCAAGCCAGGCAGCATCTGGAGGAAAGGAGAAGTCAACGCTTCAGGTATTACCCCCCTTCAGGGGCCATTGGGTAAAGCTTGCCTAGGAGATAAACCTGCCCTCTTCACACCCCCTCTGCAATTAAGCATTGGGAGAAAAAATCTGAGTGATTTCATCCAATTAGCACCTAAAACCCTTAAGTTTTCAATTAATGGCCACCTAATGGCTCTCAACTCACCACCTCTCTGATCACCTGCCTCCCTGGGAGGTGGGAAAGGTATCAGGCTTGCTAGAATCAAGACTGAGGCAATTTTCACTGAGTGAATGCTCAAGAATTTTTTGCTGAATTTGGGTGAAGGGCCTCCAACTATCCAAATCTGAAGGTAGTTGCAGACATGGATGGTGGCCTCTGAAATACACATCCTGTACTCACCTCTAACCCTCCTGACCTCCTTTACCCACATCCTTCACCTGCAAGAAAAATAAATTGACTTTCTCATCATTTGAATCTCTTTCACAATAGGCACAACTGCTGGTACTTAGAACCCAGAAGCTGTCAGCCTCAGATTGGATGGCAAAGCAACGTTCAGCATAGGGCATACCAAATCAGTCAAACCAGTAATTATAGACCTTTAGGCCATCTCTCATCTCTCTTAAAAGCTTTGGCCTACATTCTTTCCACAAGGTCAATTGATTCTTTTTGTAAACAATAGGAAGTCATTAAACCTGATTTGATTTCCACTTGTCAATTCAGACAAAAACTGAACTCCCTTTTGCTGTGTAATTCCTACTGCCTTCTAACCTACCACAGACATCTCTTTTGTCCTTTTCCCATTCACTGTCTCAGAATCTGTTCACAACTCTTTCAAATTTAATGTTTTCAACTTCCAATGAAAAGTCATCAGTCTGAAATGTAAATTCTGTGCCGCAACCATCTGACCTGCTCCTTATTTCCAGAATTTTCAGCTTTCATGAAGGATTGAGTCATACAGTGAGGACAAGCTTCCTTTCACAGTCCCCTCCCACACAAACCAAACGTCAGTGTCAATTCCATATATACTCGACTGACTCAGCACGCCTACACTCTCACCCCCACCTGTATAATCATAGCCTTAAGGGCTTTTATTGGCTTGAGGCAGGCCTACAAAGAGGATATCACACATTAAAAGAAATGCTGGGCAATCAACTAGTGGAGAGTACTCTTGACCCAGCAATGTTGTTGGGATTGTTGGCCATGGCTGAGATTGGAACAATCCTGTGTTTAGCAATGGAGTTTGAATACTGGTGCAAGATCAAAGTCTCATTGAAGCCAAGATAACAAGCATACCTTTTATCTCTCATTGAAGCCAGCCTGGCAGGACTAAATGCGAATGGTAATTGGAGTAGGGTGGGGGATGGGGCTGCTAAGTTGGCCAAGGTAGTTTGTGGATGGAGTGGGGAAGAGAAAGCCAGAGGATTTCAAAATAATTAAGAGTAGCCTTAGATGGACACTGGGTGCCGGACCATGATGCATAGCTACTCCCCCACCCCATAAGCTTTCCATCTCCCAAACTGTCAACCGGGTCAACAGCTCTTGCTAAGTGACCTGAAGTGTAGCATGGACGCCTACAGCAGGTACAATTCCAGTTTTGGTAGGACAGGAACATCAATTGGTCACTCAAGATTAAGTGGCCCATGGATAAGCTATTTACTCAACATCTCCCTAGGCATTGGTAAAATTTAGTCTCAATGTGAAATGTAAAATTCCAGCTAGAAGAAATCCTATCAGCCGACATAAAACTGGAAACCTGTGGCAAGTTACCCAGATGTTTAGAATACTGTAAGATATGAAAGAAACAGCCCTGGAGGGACTACAGACAGAGGATAATCATGACCAAGCGTGGAAGCAGGCCAGTCACTCTATCGGATTCACACCCACCCTCCAAAGAGCATCTCAGAGCATCTAGACCCACAACCCTTACCTTATCCCTGTAACCCTGTAATAATTGAAAATAATTTTCTTGGGCATTCACTCAGTGAAAATTGTCCACTCGAGATGTTAAGAAATGATAGTGAACAATCCATAATATAATTTCTACAATCACTGTAAGGTTGGGAATCTGATGCAGCAAGTTATAAGACCATTACAATTTATTTAGCTTTTCTTTTCTTATTGGTATTTTTGCTGCGATTTTAAAGAAAAATGTATGAAATAAAAGAAAGTAACTGGAAGTAGAGGTCTCACTAGTGAAGCGTTGGACAAGATAAAAAGACCTTTAGGCCATCTCTCATCTCTCTTAAAAGCTTTGGCCTACATTCTTTCCACAAGGTCAATTGATTCTTTTTGTAAACAATAGGAAGTCATTGCAAAGAAAATGTTCCTGTGATGCTCAGCAATCTCAATGAAAGAATAGACCATTCACTGCGTGAAGATTGAGATTTCTCACTTGTTGGTGTGTATTTCTCTCTCTCTGACATGACCATCTGAAGTCATTACTCAACCTGCTTACAACTTATTTATATGTCTCAATTCTCTTACTGTCTCCCATACCTTTCTCTGCTCCATGGAAGCAGCAACATGAGGAGGCTATTCAGCTTCTCCAACCTGGTCCATGCCTGATTTGCATCCTAACTTCCCCAAGTGCCCTGTGAACACACTTGAGTGAACACAAAATAACCCTGCTTACCATAAATCTAACCATAAATCTAATAAACCATAAACCAAATCTACCATAAATCATAATCAATTTTGAAACATTTAAAAGTTCCTCATCCTCAACAGGAAGAGAGTGAGATTTCCTTTACCTTTCGTGCAAATAAATGCTTCTTAACATCGTCCAACGACGCAGCTCTAATTGAAGGGTTTGCTCCTCGTTCTAATTTTCAGCATCAGAAAAAAGTTCCTACGAAATGCTATGTTCATTTTAAAAACTTCAATCAACTCTTAATCTTCTTTAGCCAAAGAAATGCAATGCGGTCTGTCATTAAAATGTAAATCTTAACGCTGATATTATTCTACACATCCCCAAAAACCATTGTATCCTTCCTGAGGCACAGAGGCTAAAGCTATTTACAATATTTCATTATACTCCGCACAGTTACATGACCAGCATTTCCATTAACTTACACCCCTTAGTCTGTCTCCCCCTAATCTTGGGGTTAGAGATAACATAACAGAAAGCAGAGAGTGAGGACAAATTAGTGTGGAGCTGGAGGAACACAGCAGGCCAGGCAGCATCAGAACAGCAGGAAAGTTGATGTTTTAGGTTGGGACTCTACTTTTTCAGAAGGGCCCTGACCCAAAACATCAACTTTCCTGCTCCTCTGATGCTGCCTGGCCTGCTATGTTCCCTCAGCTCCACACTGTGTTGTCTCTGACTCCAGCATCCGCAGTTTTTGTTATCTGTCAGTAAGGATAAATTGTTCTTTTGTTGATTGGCAAGACATACTAGTCAGATGTCACAGCGTTTGGTTCTGTAGTCCCAACTATTAATGATCTATGTGAATCACTTGGATGAGGGATTGAAGTACTATCATTAAAATTGCAGATGATACGCAATAGTCGGAAACTAAGTTGCAATGAAGAAAGAGGAAATTTACAAATAGAAATAGATAGGTTAGGTGATAGGGCCAAAATTTCACAGATGAAGTATAATGTGGATAAATGTGTGGTTATCAATTTTGGTCAGTGGAACAGAAAGGCAAATTATCTAAATGGGAACTTCAGAGTGCTCGGGTGCAGAGGGATCGTAGGTATCTTTGTGCATGAATTGTAGAACACTAGGTACAGCAGGTAATCATAAAGGCAAATGGAATTTTGGTATTTATTGCTCAAAGAATAGAATATAAAAGTTTGGAAGTGTTGCTGCAACTGTAAAAGGTAGTAGTGAGACAGTACCTGGAGTATTGTGTACAATATTAATCCCCACACTTGTGGGGGTGGGGGTGGGGGGGAATGTAATTTCATTGGAGGCAGTTCAGAGGAGGTTCATTAGATTGATTCCAGAGATAAGGGACGTGTCTTTTGAAGAAAGCTTGAGCAGTTTAGGCCTTTCGTCTCTGGAGATGAAGAATGAGAGTACATCCATTTGAGGTAATCTAAGATGCAAAAGGGGATGTGGCACAGCGGCTAGCACTGCTGCCTCACAGCGCCAGGGACCCGGGTTTGATTCCAGCTTCGGGCAACTGAATGTGTGGAGTTTGCACATTCTCCCCGTGTCTGCGAGGGTTTCCTCCGGGTGCTCCAGTTTCATCCCACAGTCCAAAGTTGTGCAGGTGAGGTGGATTGGCCACGCTAAATTGCCCATAGGGATGTGTAGATTAGGTGGGTTATAGGGGAATGAGTCTGGGTGGGATGCTCTGAGGTTCAGTGTGGACTTGTTAGGCCAAAGAGCCTATTTCCACACTGTAGGGATTCTATGATTCTATAAAAGTTGACGTAGAGGAAAATATTTCCTCGTGTGAGGCAATCTATAATGAACACGCAGTTTTAGGACAAGGGATCGCAGATTTCAAACAGAGATGAGAAGATATTACTTCTCTCAAATGGTTGTGAATCTGTGGTATTCACTGCTCCAGAATATGGTCAATGCTGGGACTTTGAGTAAATTTAAGCAGGAGATTTATAGATTTTTAATGAATAATGGGGGAAGAGTTATGGAAAGCAGGCGGCAAAGTAGAATTGAAGCAGAGATGATGTCAGCCATGATTGTATTAAGTGGTGGAGCAGACTCAAGGTGCTGAATTGCTTACTCCTGCTCTTAACTCATTTTTTAAAAAAAAATAGAATCCCAGCGTGGAAACAGGCCATTTGGCTCAAGTCTCATCTAGACCTATTCCTGCATTTCCCATGACTAATGCACCTAACCTACATAGCCCTGAACACTATGGGTAATTTAGCATGGTTAATCCACCTCATTTGCACATCTTTGGACTGTTGTTCTTACATTGTGAAGGCTAACATTCCATTAACTTTCTTTTTATATGCACCCTCTTAAGACATATAGTACTGTGCTTAGGATGTGGCCTTATTACAGCCTGCAATGGATTCATAAAATTATTATTTTGTTAATGTGGCACTGTTGTTCACCTAGCCCAAATGGGACAGGGGCAGGCAACAGTAGTCTAATGGGGGAGATAAAAGGTACTGCAGATGCTGGAGAATCCGAGATAACAAGCATGGGGCTGGATGAACACAGCAGGCCAAGCAGCATCATAGGAGCAGGAAAACTTGACGTTTCGGGCCTAAACCCTTCATCAGAAATGGGGGAGGGGAAGAGGGTTCTGAAATAAATAGGGAGAGAGGGGGAGGCGGATAGAGGATGGATAGAGGAGAGGATAGGTGGAGAGGAGGCAGACAAGTCGAAGAGGCGGGGATGGAGCCAGTAAAGGTGAGTGTAGGTAGGGGGGTAGGGAGGAGATAGGTAATGGGATCCAGAAAACAGCCAAAATTTTGAAAGCTGTGGATCTGCCAAAGACCTGCACACTGCCAAGTAAGATGGAGTTCTGTGGTTCAGCATTTTAAAACAGTCAACTCCACAAACACAGTTAGATCACTTGCCAGATATTTAGTTTGCAATTCTAACACTTGAACTGACCTGGTGGCTGTATATGCACTGCTAATTACTTGTGATTTTGAAACTTATTTCAATTTTCTGACTAAAATTAGGACAAGGGAAATTATAATGTGTGTTACCTACAAATAATGGCAGGTTTATGAATGATCGAATGCATGGTTGTGAGGTATCATTTAAGTCCTAAATAACGCATTGTACATATCTGTGTAACCAAATTGGTTGTGATGATATTAACTGTGAGTAAGATCGAATTATTACAGATTTTGTTTTTCTCCATGTGCTCAAATTGGGCTCAGTGAATTGAACAATGTAGGGGCTGTAATGGATTTGAAATGGGATTAAATTAAGAAAAAAAACACAAAAATGGGTGTACAGCTCACACTTTAGCCTTAACACTAAACTGGCCTTAATACTAACTCAAGCCTTAAACCTAAACCAAGTCCTAATCCCAGCCTTATCCCTAAACCTAATCCTCACCCTAGCCCTATACTTGGCCCTAACCCAAACCCTAGCCTTACTCCTAAACTTGCCACAAAACCTAATCCTAGCCTAACCTTAAAACTAGCTCTAATTTTAGTCATAGACCTAATTCTAGCAGAAACTCTATACCCAGAAAATAACGCTAGCTCTAAAACTAGCCCACCCTAACCTTAAGTTCTAGCCCTAAAAACCCTGAGCTCAATATCATAACAGTAAGGCCTAACTCTAACCATAGCTCTAAACCTAAAACAACCTGAACACTAGCCCAAGTCTTATAATACCTTATAACCCTAGCTCTAACTTAGCCCCAAAACAGGGCCACGGCTAGGGTGAGGGCCAAACTTCAAATCATACAAAATCCCATTCATTGATACCTGTGCTTGCTGACCTGATACCACACTGATGTTTTCCATTCCCTCCTTGGCTTTGTAAGATGTATGGTGAGAGAGTTATTTATATTTAGTATCATTAATTTGGATTTGTGAATTTTGTGCACAAGATTCTGTGTGTCTGAAGGAGTTTAATGATTAACTTGTAGGTATTTCGGCAATAGTGGTGATTTCTTTAAAAACATTTGGGGCAGACTTCCTGGACAGTAATGAAGGTTTGTTTACATTGGAAAAGTTTACCCATCTTAAAATATCAAAGTTAAAGCAAAATACTGTGAATGCTAGAAATCTTAAATTAGGGCATAGAGCTGTGCTCCCAATAGAGACCAATTACATTTTCAAAAGAAAAGAATCTCTGCAACGCAAAAGAAAATAACTAGACAAGATTTCATTGTTTTAACCTTTCACTATAACAAATCAATTGAAACCAACATAATATAACCATTAGATAACAGGTAATGATCCTTCAAATAAATAACTAGATTGCACTTCATAAATTAATATAAGCATTCATTTTGCTTAGCGCACATGGGTGGCATCTTGTGTAATCTCAGTCTTTCCAACTCGGCCCTCTTGTTTCTGTTGGGTTCATCACCTTCCATCCAATCATTTTAACCCTCAAGTTGCATTCAGTTACATTTCCAAGTTCTTGGACATGGTGATCACTGGCAAGGCATAATTCTATGAGTCCTCTCTATTCGTTTATAACAGTCCTAATGGAATGGAACCCCTAGAGATTACATTCTCTAAATAATTTAAATGTTCTGCTGGGCTCTGTCAGCACCTCAACAGCAGAAATAGATTTTCTCCAACCCACAATTCCTTTATCTTTGCGTCTTCAGTATGTTGGTCTTTCCAACTCTACGTAAACAGAGTACACAGTCTCTGCTCTATTCTCAGAGATCTATTTTAACATCAAGATCTGTTTGATAGTGCCAAACAGATTTAAGTTCAGGAAGATATTTCCTTCCTTTATCCTTCCATGAATTCCCAGTATTCTGAATTAGCAAACAAAAACTAATAGGCTGCCTTACCCCAAATAAGCTAGTCATCTATTTACTTAATGTTATGATCTCAACTGATGGCACTACTGAGCAGTCAATTCTTAGAATGAAATCTTGTTTTTTTTTTTGTTTAGTCACTTAACATGGTGGTTAGTCACTGGGAGACATTCATAAGAAGCTGCAGACTTTCTTTAACAACTGAATAAGGGTTTACTACAAAAAAGAAAAGAAATGAGCTACTTAAAACTAAATAACTGAGTTAGATCTGAAACACACAGTAAACAAAGTTTCAATCACTTTTGCAACAATATCTTACAGAAACTCAAGTCCAGAGGTATCTCAACACTTTAGGGTTCTACTGAATTGTTTCTTTGTTGTGGAGATAATTCAGTGAGTCCTTTCCAGATCTGCAACCATGGACCCTACACAATTCTGAGAGCCTAGATATTTTCTTTTCTAATAACCTGTAGGTTTCTAAATAAAAACTGTCCTGGCTTCAAAATTTCACTAACAAAACCCTTCCGCTCAGGGAACTTATTCCTTGACTGTTTCTAGGAGACAAAGCTAACCTTGTTTCACAACACAATACTGATATATTCTGAATGGAACTGTAAAACCAGAACTGAATTTTTAAAAAAAGTTGCTCATCCAAGATTCATCTGAACTGTAAACAAACTGTAACCCCACATCACCTGGGAACCTCTTGGAACTTAATACTTTCGTTATCAGGAAGTCAATTAACTGCTTTTCAGAATAGTCCCCAAACAACTGTGGGCATAACGGGACAGACATAAACACACAAAATGCTTTCCGCAGCAAACAATAGTGGCAATCAGAAAATCATTTGCAGCTTCTGTGGAGAGAGAAACACAGTAAATGTTGCAGCATAATGACCTTCTATCGATCATTTGTTAACTCAGTTTCTCTCTCCAATGATACTGCCTGGCCCACATCGATTTCCAGCATATTCTTTTTCCATGTTATATAAATAGAAGTCGACTTTCGTTATTGCAGAGACTTATTGCAACCTATGTGTTAAGATACTGCTGACAAAAGGGTAAAGTTTTTTGTATATTTGCGATTCCCATTACCTATAAATTCTCTACTGCAATGACAAGAGAAGTTGCTGACTTAATCTGTGCAAGTGGCACCATATTCACAGGGAGAGCTCTTGTATTCATTGGTTCCCAGCTGACAATAGGGCCCTGCATATCCAATCACGTACTGACATGCATAATTGTATGCCTGATCCAGGCAGGTGCCATGTTGTGTGCACGGGTTTCCAATGCAGTGGTCTACGTCAATGTTGCAGAACTGTGAGATATCCAGAAGGACATTGCACGTGAGAGAGAAGAGCGGAATTTTGAACAAAATAGGAACTGTCAATATGTGTAAGGCCATTAAACAGTGCACCTTTTCCCCTTTCATTCACTCTCACGCCTGAAGATGTTGAGACATTCTGGCTGAGGTATTCGTGAGAGTTAGCTGCCATAGGTTCACAAAGTTGCAAAAGCACTTATCAGTGAATATAGGAGAGTCATTAGAGGGTTCAGAAAGTACAGAGTAAGTTTTATTTTGAGAAGAGTAGAGCAGAGAGGTGTGAACTAGGGTGATAAATTGTGAATGTGGTTCCAGTGGCAGTTCAGTGCGCAAGGGATGGGTACTGCTCTTTGTTCTGAGGAAAAGTCATACCAGACTCAAAACATTAACTGTTTTTTCATCCATTGATGCACCAGACCTGCAGAGTTTCTCCAGCACTATGTTTATTACTGCTCTGTACTCTGTTTTGCCTTCTGTAACTGGTGATTAATTTTCTTTTGTATCAAACCAAGAGACAGTTCTTATTACTTTATCAAACCAAACCAATCACTAATTATCTGAAAAAATAAATAAGCTTCAACAGGCAATTACATAAAACATGTGGAAACCTGTGGATTGCATTGTTGTTCCAGACAGCAATACCTATGGTAAAGTGAAAAACAGCTCAGTGATCTGAAGTAGGAGTCATAGACAATGCAAGGCATCAGGGAGGGGCTGAAGTAGATTGACACTCAAGAGCAGTATAAAGTGGAAAGCTCTCCATGACTGAAGATGGAGTCTTTCCCTGTGTCATTCAATGGCATTACCATCAGTGAATCCCCCACTATCAACATTCTGAGGGTTACTGTGAATCAGGAACTCAACTATGGAGTCCTGGTATAAACACGAAAACAGCACATTGGAAGCTAGGAATCCTGCAGTGAGTAACTCACTGCCTGACTTAACAAAGCCTGTCCACCATCTAAAGACACAAGCCAGGAGTGTGATAGGATACTCTCTGCTTACCTGGATGACTGTAGCTACACCTCCTCTTAGGAAGCTCAACACCATCCAAGACAAAGCAGCCAATTTGATTTGCATCACATCCATCGTATTCAACGTTCAATGTTCAGAGTCTCTGCCAGTGTACAATGGTAGCAATATGTACCAGCTACAAAATGCACAGCAGTAATTCATCAAGACTCCTTTGACAGCACTTTTCAAACCAATAAACTCCACCAGCTCAGGGGCAGCAAATATATGCAAACACCGCTGCCTGCAAATTCTCCTTCAAGGCACACACCATCCCAACATTTTTTTAAAAATGAGTTTATGGAATCTGAGCATCACTGACTAGGCTAGCATTTATTGACAATCCCAAGTTACCCAGAGGAAAGTTAGGAGTCATTTGCATTGCTGAGAGTTGAGTCAATTCTAATGTTTTCTTATTTCCTTCAGACTTTTATCATCATCATCAGAATTGCAGAAACAATCCTCATGAGCCACAGAGAAAACCATTCTTTAACCAAAGCAGTGATGACACTATGGTCCTGAGTTTCCAACCTGCACTCCTTATGGACTAAAGAGTTGAAATCCATGCTGAATCTTTGGAACTGCCAACACAATGATAATGACACTGGTTGTTGTCATGGTTCTTACTTCCAAAGGATCAGCTGCCCTTGACTAACTGTCTGGATTTCTGATGTTCAAATGAAAAGAGGAGAGCAATTGTGCAAAAGACGCACTAGATGATCCCTCCCAAATCTTCTCTGCTCTCAAAATTAACATAACAGATATGAAAAGTGGGCCAAAATTTCAGGATAAAATTATACAAAGGTCACGGCCTAGTGGTATAATGAGAAATCCTGAACAAAACTACATTCTCTTCCATAATTTCATGCTTAAAATGTGTTTCTTGAAACCGATGGATTGATAAAATGGCTATATCTGAGCGTGTGATGATGTTTCAAGAAGCTTCTGAAATGCCTGCAATGTACAGATACTCCAGTCAAAGCCAACAAAGAAGGACCTGTAACTAGTATCTGCATCCAGCCAGGTCTGAACAGGGAAAAACATCAAGACCTAATCTGTTAAAATGCACAGTGATGCTTTTTCAATTACTTCCTCACTTTGCAGTCGGGGTGGTAAAAACTACATTGTTAGCTAAATGGTTATTCAGCTAGTCCACTGAGATGGGCCATTCACTCTTGAAATGCCTCATCACAATAAGAGCAATTGGACCTGGTTGAATTGATTGGATATACAACTCTGGGGTTGCTGTTTGATTCTGGGCTGACCCGGCAGCCAGGTTTAGACCTTCTATTTCTGTCTCCAAGTTGCTGGCCAGAAAGAAGCCCACACTTCAACTGCAAGAAGGAAAACATCCTAGCTTATTTTGGAAACCATCAATGGGCATTGACCTCCTGGAAGTTGCAACTCATGTAAACTGAATTTAAATACCTCTAGATTTACCAAAACTTGTAATTTATAGCCTACCTACTCCCCTGTCCTATGTTATTCAATTTTCTGAATGCTTGTAAGTGTGGATAAAGTAATCAAACAATTCCCCTACATGCTGCTTGTTTTTATTTTTAATCATGAACAATTTTGTTATGGGTTTATTTTAAACATTTGCCTCTGAAACCAGGATTTGGGGAACACCTCTTAGCCCACATTAGTAAGGGATAGGAGTGAAAAGGAGAAGGAATAAACAAAGCAATGTCTCATTGTCTTGACTCAAGATGAGAAAAGCAATTTAAATTCACCTCCATCCCTCCAATGGAATATTTTTGTGGCATATATGCATATGATTCTTGCAGTGGGCTAGCATAACCACAATGGACTGAATGGCCTACTTCTACCCTCTAACCATTCTATAATTTGATATTCAACCTTTCTTTGCCTTCATGCACTGAAGTAGCCTCCCCTTAACACATTAACTTCCCCTTGTCAGACAGATCAGGCCTGAGGAGAAATATTAGTTTAATGCCTTTCAAGAGTTATAACTCTATAAGATTAAAGGGACAGACACTGTGGACCCAAGTAATCTATTTCTGTAGGTTGAAGAATGCAGGATCAAAGTCTAAAATAAAGAATTAGACTTTTGAGGACCGAATTACAAAATAATCACAGTTTACGCAAAGGTGGTTGAGGTTTGGAGTTTTGTTCAGCTGATGGTAATTCAGGCTCCACTTATAGATTTAAAAATTACAGATTTTTATTGGTCAATGGAAATGTTATCAATCTATGGGGCAAAGTTGAGAATACAAAATTAAGTCACAGGTCAGCTACAATGCCATTGAATTGCAAGCAGGCTTGAGGAGAAAAAGTGACTCCTCCTGAGCCATTGGGCAGGACTTTCAAAGATGTCATTGTGAGATTGAAGCAGGCAGGCTTGCAATTTCATGCTGTTGGCCTCTGTGCGGGATTCCCATCACCATCCTGACAGTGACTCATTTTTATTGAGGACAGCTCGGTATCAGACTGTCTGATAGTGGGATTAATATAAATTACAGGACCCAAAATCCCTTTTCCCTTGCTTACTGAAATTACAGTCAGGCATACTACAGAAAACAACAGCACAGACAGGTTTGGGGTCCTCCTATGAATCCCGAAAAGCTAGCATCTGAGTACAGCAGGTAATAGGGAAAGCAAATGGAATGTTGGCCTTTACTTCAAAGGGAATGGAGAATCAAAATAGAGATTTTGATAAAACTGTGCAAGATACTAGTCATATCACATCTGAAATATCATGAACCGTTTTGGTTCCCTTATCTAAGGGAAAATACATTGACACTGGGAGACAGTCCAGAGAAGGTTCAGTAAGCTGATACCACATATGGAGGGACTGTATCATGACAAGAGGTCGAGTATCTTAGGCTTGTGCACATTGGAATTCACAAGAAGAAGTAGTGAACTTATTGAAACACACAAGAATCTTAGGGGACTTTATAGGGTAGATGGGAAAAGATTATTTCCATTTGTGGGAAATTCCACATTCCCTATTCTGGCATTAGAGGCATCTAATGGGGGTTTGTTAGTCTGAAGGATTTAATTATGAGGAGATGGCAGGTATGTACTGAGAAGAATGAGAAGGTGACCTGACTGAAAAATATAAGCTTCTTAGGGGGCTTGACAGAGTAGGTTGTTTCCCCTGTGGGAGTATCAAGGACCAGATGAAATAATCTCAGGTTAAGACATCACACACTTAAAAGAGATGAAGAGGATTTTTTTTTTCTCTCAAAGTGTAGTGAATCTGTGGATTTTTTTTTACCGCACAGGGCTATTGAGGGTGGGTCATTAAATATATTCAAGACTGAAACAGACAGATTTTTAGTCAGTAAAGAATCAAAAAGTCAGGGAAAAAGGCAGGGAAAAGTAGTTAAGGTGGGGGGAGGGTGCCAGCCCATGAACATCAAGGGCAAGAGTATGGCATCAAGAAGCCCTTGCGACATTGGAATCAATGGGTATCGATTCAGATACTGAAGGAGCCCTTGTCCAATTACAGCACAACCTCTGGGCAATATCCAGACTGAACAGACAAGTGGCAAGGAACATTTGTACCACATGAATGCCAGGCAATGACACAGTCTCCAATAAGAGACAATTTAATGACTGCAGCTTGACATTCAATGGTATTATTATCAATGAATCCCTGACCATCAACATCCTTGGGGTTACTATTGACCAGAAACTCAACTGGATTTTTCACATAAACACAGTGGTTACAAGAACAGGTCAGAGGTTAGGAATACTGTGGCGAGCAAGTCACCTCCTGAATCTCCAAACAGGAGGCTGGGAGAACACAGCAGGCTAGGCAGAATCATAGAATCCCTACAGTGTGAAAGCAGGCCATTCAGACCATCGAGTCCATGCTAACCCTCTGAAGAGCATCTCACCCAGACCCACCACTATCATATCCCTGCATTTCCCACTCTAGACACTATGGGCAATTTAGCATAGCCAAGTCACTTAACCTGCACATCTTTGGACTGTGGGAAGAAATTGGAGGAAACCCACACAGACACAGGGAGAACATGCAAACTCCAGACAGACAGTCACCTGAGCATGGAATTGAACCTGGGTCCCTGGCACTGTGTGGCAGTAGCGCTAGCCATCTGGAGGAAAAGAGACATTGGGTGGGGTAGGGGAACTATTCTGCCCCCACCCCTTCCCACCCAGTCTTTATCTGCAGCTCCTGTCACTCCCCATCCAGTCCTGAAGAAGGGCAATACCAGAAACCTTGCCTGCTCCTTTCCTCTAGATGCTGCCTGGCTTGCTGCGTTCTTCCAGCCTCCTGTTTGTCTAACTTGGATTCCAGCATCACAGTTTTTGTCTCTCCTGACTCTCCAAAACCTGCCATCTCCAAGAGGCAGTAGTCAGGAATATGATCAAATACTCTCCACTTGCCTGGATGGGTGCACCTCCAACAGTACTCAGGAAGGTTGACACCTTCCAAGACAAAGTAGTCCTCTTGATTGGCACCGGATTCAAGTATCCTCTCCTGTCACCACTGATGCTCAATAGCAAAGTGTACTATCTACAAGATGCACTGCAAAAATTCACCAAAAGTTCCTTAGACAGCACCTTTCAAGCTAACGACCACTTCCATTTGGAAGGCCAAGGGCAGCAGATACTTGGAGACAACCCTCCACCTGAAAGTTCTCCTCCAAGCTCCTCACCATTCTGACTTGGAAATATGTTGCCATTCCTTCACTGTCGCTTCGTCCAAATGGTGGAATCAACTCTCTAAGGGCATTGTGTGTCAACCTAAAACATATGAACTATAATGGTATACGAAAGCAGTTCACCACCATTCTCTCAAGAGCAATTAGGGACAGACAAAAGTGCTGGCCAGCCAGCAATGCCAAAGTTCCATGAGTAAATACAAAATAGGATCATCAGATCAGTCATAATAGAGGAGCAGATTTGATGAGCTAAATGGACTGGTTCTGCTTTTACGTCTTATGGTCATACGGGCCACTTGCATGAGGCTGGACTATGTCCAAGCCCAAGTAATATATGCAGGGCTGCTAGTGAGAAGACAACACAACAGATCACATGAGGGGTCCCTTCCCTTCCCAGACTCATTGGAGCTACTGGGCTATGACTAGAGCTGCTGGCCATTCTATGGACAGTGTGCCTCACCACAATTCACTTCCATGTTTTGTTAAGACAAGATCCCATCACAGGTAAATGCAAAATATCCCATGGCAAAGTATGAAAAACAGCAGAGAAGAACCAACCAATTTTTTGTCTCACCCAACATCAAAGAAGAACTTCCAACGCTTGTCATGGGATCTTTCCATGCACACTTTCACTAAATGTTCCTGCAATACAACAGCAACAGTGCTTCAGAAATAGTGCATCTGAACAGCCTGAAAGTCATAAGCACACTTAATAAAGGTATGATTTTCGTTCTTTAAATGGTTTGCCAGGTTGTGTTCAAACACCAAAAAAACAACAATGTACTGATGAAACATATGATAAGATAAACATATGTGAATTTGATAGAGAGTGCTGATGCATTCAAGGTAAATTTTGCTATATGCCATGGAGGGAAGTGAATAGAAGGATGTGGAGGACAGCTAGGAAGAGGCAATTAGATTGGAAGGATATTCATGTGAAGCGTAAAGGCTATAATACATTCAATCTATCATAGGTCAAACCTTAAAGAAGTACAGATCGAGCATTTCAAACTTTGTGTCATCATTTGATTGTCCAAGTCAAAGTAAATGATTTGTTTTGATAAAGAGAAAATTCAAATGCACAGAAATTGGACAAATAGACACAAAGGCAAGAATTTGAAAAGGACAGACAATAATTCTTCTTTCAGTATTATTTTTCATGGTTGCCACAGCAACTCATCAGGGAGCTGCCTGCAGGGTAAAGTTGTTCCTCCGTTCGTGAGTTGATGTTGTTATGAGCTATCAGGAATCTGCATGTTACTGACAAGGGAAAGCTAAAGACAAAAAACATTACTTGGAATGAGGAAAAAGAAAGGACAAGTTTGTTGTTCTAAAGACCTAGAAACTGACCTTTTCTGTTTGTTCACAGGATCTGGGCATCATTGACTAGGCCAGCACTTACTGCCCATCCTTCATTCCACTTGAGAAAGTGGCGGTAAACCGCTCTCTTGAACTACTGCAGTCAATGTGCTGTATGTATAGGGATATGCAATTAGGGAGGTAATTCCCAGATTTTGGACTAGTGGCACTGAAGGAATAAATTTCCAAGTCTGGAAAGGGCTATCCAATTCCAACCTTAGAACATCTCCAACAGCCCTTCAAAATTTTGCCCTCTAAATATATAAAGGTTATTATTGATTCAGCATCCAGCATCATTTTAGGCAGAACACGCTAGAACACTCTAGAATGACTGGCAAATGGCAGGCTAGTCATGAAAGTTAGGTCTCATAGGATCCAGGGAGAGCTAACTAATTGGAGTCAAAATTGGCCCAACAGTAGGAAGCAGAGGGTGATAGTTGAAGGTTGTTTCTTGGACTGGAAGCTTGTGATGAGCAGTGTGCCACAGAGTCGGTGCTGGGACCTTTGTAACTTGTTATTTACATAAATGATCTGGATGTAAACGTACAAGGCATGATTAGTAAGTTTGCGGATGATATAAAATGAGGAGGTTTGGTTGATAACAAGGAAGGTTGTCAAAAATTACAGAGGGATCTTGATCAGATGGGAAGGGGCTTGAGGATCAGCAAATGCAATTCAATAGAGATAAGTGTAAGGTGTTGCACTTTATAAAGTCAAACCAAGGTAGGAATTATACAGTAAATGGTAAGGTCCTGAGGAGTGTTGTGGAAATAACAGGACATCGAGAGCAGTGTCACAGGTGGACAGGTGGGGAAGGCATTTAACATGCTTACCTTCATCAGTTGAGGCATTGAGCACAGGAGTTGGGACGTTATGTTACAGTTGTACAAGTCACTCATGGGGCCGTGCTTGGAGTAGTGTGTACAGTTTTGGTCACCCTGTTACAGGAAAGACGTAGTTAAACTGTAAACGGCACAAAGAAGATTTACAAGGATGTTGCCAGGACTAGTAGGCCTGAGTTATAGGGAGAGGTTGGCCAGGATAGGACTTTATTCCTTGGAACGTAAGAGAATGAGGGGTGACATTCTTGAGGTGTTTAAAATCATGAGGGGCATAGATAGGATAAATGTACATAATCTTTTTCCCAGTTATGGCGAATTCAA
Source organism: Ginglymostoma cirratum (assembly GCA_024137785.1). Classification (NCBI taxonomy): domain Eukaryota; kingdom Metazoa; phylum Chordata; class Chondrichthyes; order Orectolobiformes; family Ginglymostomatidae; genus Ginglymostoma; species Ginglymostoma cirratum. The sequence continues at coordinate 4,272,380 of JAHRHZ010000111.1, read as the reverse complement.
AACTAGAAGGCATAGGTTGAAGGTGAGAGAGGAAAGATTGAAGAAGGACTGCAGGGGCAACTTCTTCACGCAGAGAGTGTTGCATGTATGGAATGGGCTGCCAGGGAAAGTGGTTGAGACAGGTACAATAGCAATGTTTAAAAATCATTTGGACAGGTACGTGGGAAGGGTTTAGCGGGACATGGACCAAATGTGGGCTATTGGAACGAGCTGAGTGGGCACCATGGTCAGCATGGACCAGTTTGTGCCAAAGGGCCTGCTTCTATGCTGTATTACTCAGACTCTAAAATTCATTGGATCACAGAAAATGTCTTCCTGTGAGAAACATTTGCGCCTGGGAGGAGTGTACAACAAGTCAACATCACTGTAAAGCAAAATGGGAGAACAGACTTCTTGAGAAGATCAGTGATGACAGGATATGAAAAAAAATGGCACAGGGCACTTTCATCCTATTTCTACTGACTAGCATCAAAGTGTAATGCCACAGGAAACAGGTAGGTGATTGGTGGGTATTTCCTGTGTCTCTTGATCAACCAACTGGTTTAAATCAGAAGACAATATCACAGCTTAAGAATACAGTTAGGAAGTTCAGTTTTAAAATGTCTAACATTCAACTGAATCAAATAGCTCAGAAGGCTGGGTAAGTAATGGGATGCAGCTGTACTCTGTTGGAGCAGGCAGACGCTGGCATGATCCATGATCATGGCATCTGCAGCATGTGTTGGCTGCATGAGGGACTTTGGATCAGGCTTTTGATGAGCTGCAGTCTGAGATGTGGACAACACAACATGCCAGGAGGGAGGAGAGATACTTGGGCACTGTTTCAGGAGACAGTCACATCCCCCTTGTTCACGGACATCAAATTTGGTGTGTAGTCAGGGACAAATAGGTGTGACTGCAAGTAAAACAGGTATTCCACCCAGAAATAGTTACAAAGTTCTTCCTCCCAGCATGGACAGAGAGCACAGACTGTAGGGAGGATACACAAACTGACCAAAGCACCATGATGACAGCACCATTCAAGAGAGGTGAGAAAAGAGAAAATGTTGCAGTAATAGGGATAGTGTCCTCAATTAGAGAGATAGACACAGTTCTCTGCAGCTAAGACAGGGTGACCTAAAGGCTATGTTGCGTACCTGGTGCCAAGGTTCAAACATCTCTCTCTGGGCTGGAGATAAACTTGGAATGGGAGGGGAAGGGTCCAGTTGTCATGGTCTATGTAGGTACCAATTACATAGATAGAATGAGGAAAAATGTTCTGCTGAGAAATTATAAACAGCTCCTGGTTGAATTAAAAAGCAGAACCACAAATGACATAATCTGCAGATGACTACCTGAACTATGTCAGATTTGCATAGTGTAATTAAGACAAGACAAGTAAATGCATAGCTCAGAGATTGGTGTGGAAGAAATAGCTTCTGATTCTTGAAGCACTGGCACCAACACACTGGGGAAAAAAGAAAGCCGTTCTGTTGGAATGGGCTTCATTTGAACCATGCTGTGACCAGTATCTTGGTGAGTCATAACTAGGATTGTAGATATTGCTTAAAACTAATTTGGGTGTGAAAGTGTTCAATTTTGAAGACAAGTTTAAAGTAAACCAAAAGAGAAAAGAGAGCAGAGGTATGACAGAAAGGGGGCAGAAAATATAAACAGTGGAGCTGAAATTAGAACCAGTTTAAGAAATAATGGTAAAGTCAAGGCTTTTTTTTAAAATCTGAATGCACACAGCATTGGTAACAGTATAGATGGATTGACAACAAAATAGAAATAAATGAATGCAACTTGATAGCTATTGTGGAGGAGAAAGGCAAAATATTGCTAATGATCAAAACCTGAAACAAACAGAATACTGGAGAAACTCAGCAGGTCTGCGGCTGTGGAAGGAGAAGCAGAGTTAACATTTTGAGTCTGGAATGACTATATTTCAGACCATAAGCTGTTATAGAGAGGTGGTTGCATTCGACCAGGATTTGGAACTTAACACTCAAAGGTATTTAATATTCTGGAATCATTGGCAAAAGGGAAAAAAAAAAGAGGTGGGGTGGCATTCATTACATAGGAAGATATCAGTGCAGCGATGAGTAGTAATACTGATGTAATAGATGATGATGTTGAATTAGTTTGGGTGAAAATAAAGAATAACAAGGGAAATAAGTCATGGTTGGGAGTAGTTTATAGGCCTCTGAAAAGAAATGTTTTGTTATAGGACAAAGTGTAAAACAGGAAATAATGGAGGTGTACAATAAAGGCACTACAATTATCATGGATGAGTTTAATTTGCATATTGTTTGGATGAATCAGATGGGCAAAGATAACATACAAGACAAATTTGTAGACTACTTTCAGGATTCATTCTTAGAGCAATATATTGAGAAACTACCTGAGGACAGGCAAATTTAGATTGAGTAATGTCTAATGAGGTAGGAATAATCACAGATCTCCTAGTTAAGGATCCCCTCAGGGCAAAAAAGGGCAAGTCCCCTCAAGACTTGATTGAATTTGAAATTCAGTTTGAGGGAGACCAATAGTAGCACATGTCTGGAATTCTCTACCCCAGACTGTTGAGGAAACTAGATCACTGGAAGTACTTGAAGAGGAGGTAGAGAGATTTGAAAAATCAAGGCGTTGAGGGCTGTAATGATCTGGCCCAAAAGAAAGTTGAGGTTTGAGGCAGATCAGCCATGAACTTATAGAATGGCAGGCTGAATAGCCTACTGCTGCTCTTATTTCTTATGATCTGATGAGATTGATTCCTTAATAATTAGGTGCCTTGATTAACTGAACAACTGACTTATCTTCTTTGGCAATCCGCCAAAAAGGCATTCTATTATGTCTTCCTGCCTTGTTTTAAAGTAAAAACCTGGTGTAGATATATCAGTGACAGCTGATTAAAAAAAAGTGGGGGGAGGTGTAGGCCATGTGGAATGACTCATCTGGACTGAACAGAAAAAAAAACACACAAAGAGACTCACCAACTCAAAATGTAATTAGCTTTAAAGAATTGACTGAGCAGTTGTAGGCCAAAGATTCAGCAATGTTTCTGCTGATCAATCAGCTTCCTGATCTGTCTATGCATTCAAACACTTTGCATCTACCACTTTCATCATACCTCAGATTATTCTAATAAAAATACCAATGATAGTCTACTTGGCTCAAATAATCTAATGAAGTTTCAACAATTCACAATTGGGCGACCTTCCCACCACAAATGTCAAAAGGAGAGCCCATCTTACATTCAATATGATCAACAGTTAACACTGTCTTATCTGCTTACTTTAGTAATACACATCTTTGGCAAAGATGTAGCATGACTATTCTCACCATAAACCATCTCACAGGATTTATCTAAACTTTGAGTAAATGTTATTGGAGCAAGATCGACACTGATCATTTTCTATTAAATGATGTCAAACATTGATTTCAGTGAATCAATGTGTTGATGAGGACAGCGTACACATCACTGAATGCTTTGACCAGCAAAATTAAAGACAATCTTTAAACTTGAAAAGGGTGCGCACTTAACCATAAAACACATGCATTTCCTCTCAGCCTTCAATTAAGTGAATCCATAAAGCCATAAACACCACTGTCAGACATTTCCAGAGTGTTGCTTGCCTCTTTATCACAACACAGCAAACATATGACAAAGATTAGAAAAACAAAAGTGTAGCAACAAGACTACATGGAGATAATGTTAATTGGGGACAGATATGTAGACATTTCTGACCTGCAGGCTTTTTGGGATTATAAATCATAACTGTCTCAGTGTGGATAATGATGGACAGCAGTTTAAGATACCTGCCCAAAAAGATACATGTACATCCCATTACTGCATTAACTACAAGTCAAAAGGATTACACTTTATGAAGTACTTTGAGATGTCTTCAACTTCTATGGAATATTGCAAGGGTCTGAGCAACATGAGCTATGGGAAGATTTATAGCAGAATCAGTTGAGAAGAACTGAGAGGCTGATTGTGATGTAGGGATTATCACACTCCAACATTTACACTTTTTGACAAACAGCGTGGTGAGTTTCTTACTGGGCAGCAGTGAGTTGTCAATTCAGCAAGATTATCGCTTGTTAAATGCCTTGTTGATGGCACAACTCACTTCACTGGCATTCAGTTTTCCATCTCACCAATATGCCAAAAACACAGGACATTGAGAAAACTCTGACACTTGGCAAACTCATCTCGCTGCTTGCTCCAGCGAGACCTCCATACTTCAAATGATCAAACTGCATCTCTGTCACGGTCATGGTTCCAGTCACATATACCCCCTCACCAAAGATATTGGCATCTAGCATTTGCTAACCCTTCACGACCATCAAGATACTTCTCTGATACATTGCCAGGTCACTCAGGAAACACACACTTGCATTGGATGGCACACTGGCAACAAACATTGAAGGGCTGCAGCAGGGACACTTTGCGCACAGGCTACCAGCTCCCTGATGGGATCAAGCTGCATGCTCACTCAGTTAGCACCTACCTGCATGTTTACGCCATCAGTGTCTTGTCAGGCTGTGCCAATTAATGTAGTCGTACAACCAGAAAGCTTGTTTTGTTGGTAACATTTTTCAGTCAAGGGGATGTACAACTTGCTGGATGTCACTGTGCTATGTCACAAGCCAGTGCTGATGGGTAAAGGTGCAGGTTCATGTAAATTGGTTGGGTGGGGTCCTCGGGAGTTTCAAAGCCTATTAGGTGTACAGAAAGGGCTGCCAGGAAGGAGATTTCAACATTTGGAGTCTCACCGATATGTACAGGCAAAGGCTGGAAACCACTGGCTAAGAACCATTTACTGTCACCTATCATCTTGCAGGAAATTGAAAGTGTGCAATGGAAAGATAACGGCTGCAAGCACACCCAGAATGGCTGATATAAATGACACAAACTGAGAGGGAGGGGGCTGCAGAACCCACCGATGATAGGGCTTTTAAAAGGAACTAAAGTTACACACAGATGCATATTCTGAATAGGATAGTGAGCTATGGGGTCCTAATCCTTGACCATCCTAAGCCATTGGCTCTCTGCTTATGTTGCAATTGCTCACCCCATGTAATTGCTGACCACCACATTCCACACTAATGTTTGTGGAGACAGAGGCCAGAAAAGAATAGGATGTTGTAGGATGCGAGCTAAAGGTGTCAGCGCCACATATCACCCTGTAAATGCTTGTTCCTCTGGCTTCCAGATGCTGCAGCAGACTGGCAACGTCAATCTATGGTACTTCATGTTTTGCTGTAGAATTATGTTTCAAAGTATAATAATGACATTCAGAACAACACAGACAAACCAACAAATGTAAGGTGAAAGCTGTGAGATTTATTCCAAAAGAGTGCAGAATTACATACATTATTATATTAACAAAAAAGTCATCCATACCTCCAAAATACCCTCTTCTTCCACTCTCCTGTCACATCTTAGTGTAATTTCTGCTTCCACAGGTGTCATGGAGGAACCTACTAATCAGTGAAGTTTGTTGGCCCTGGATATTTGGGAATCCTGTGCTGCTTGTACATGGACAGGCTAGACATGCTGAGAATTCTTATCAGATGCAAGCTGACCCTCCTTGTTGTGAACCTCCAAGGGTTAGAGAGGGGTAGGCAGAGTGGAGGTGAAGGGTTTGGCCACCTCTAGATTGTCCTGAGGAGACTTCCAAGGGCCATGATTCTCTCCTTGTTGCGGGTGAGAAGCCTAATGTGGGGCACTCTCTACTTTGTTATGGGCTGTCTTATCCTGTAAGCAGAGAAAAGGAAGGAATTGAATGTGATGAAATTGGGTGGCACAGTTGTTAGTCATGGTGCAAGTGGACCAAAGGTGATGACATGTTCTGAAGGAGTTGTAGGCACTGCAGAGACCATGCAGGATAAACACTGTGGGGAGTTGAAGAAGTGGGAGCCGGTGAGTAAAGATGCTAAATACAATAGTGAGAGTGAAAGAGCCTGAGTCTTAGTGGAAGATTGGTGCTGTAGCAGAAATAGAGTGTGAGGTGTAAGACAGAAGAGCATAGCACTTACTCTAGCACAGCAGAGAAGAACGCTGAACTTCTTACAGAATTGCTGGTTGTTCTTTGCATCCTAGAGGTCGTGCTGACCCAGGTGGAAACCTTGGAGTGGCAGCAGGATCTGGTGGCATGACCCTCTCTAGTCATCCACAGGGAAGAGGACACCTCTCCTTTGTACCACCATCTCAACCAGGACATTGAGATGCCCAGAGAATCATGATGCCATCTTACCCTTCTCAGATGTCTTTTCAAACGTTTGAGTGAGCAGGGCAGTTTTGGAATTCTAATGTACGACCAAGAGCACTACAGACTTTAAGGTGGCACAGCTGTAAGAGATGCTGATCTTTTGGTGGATATTTGAGATTTTTGAGAATGGCATGTGGTAAGATGTAGCTGAAACTGACGTGATGGATGCTATGTTAACGGTAGATAGTTAATAATGTCAGTTTGGCAAGATATAGTGAGAAAACTCATGAGGCCTTGTGGAGTAAATCCCTCCAACAAAAATGATACAACTCAGATTTGAACTTTAGCCCTCAAAACTATTTCTTTCTAACCACCTCATTTCAGGTTCCGTGATTTCCCTTGAATGAAGGCATAGGCATATGTCAGTGCAGTTCTTCATTGATGACTCAGGGTCTTTGACCAAAATGTTGATCACAGGCTCTTTTGCATACCAATGGAACAATGTGCCTCTTGCTGGTTTGCTGTTTGCACTGTGGATAATGCAGATGGTTTGGCTCTGAAAAGAGAAGATTCTGTGTCAGCCATGATTCAGTTGCTAGAATTCAAGCTTCTCTGCAGAGTTTTGAGCATGTCCTCTGAACAGACACTTCAATGCCGTCATGAGGGAGCAAGTTACTATCAGGGGATCTTTCTCTTAGATGGGAGATTAAACAAAAGCTTTGTGTTTCTTTTGGAGGCCTATGTAAAAGGCCCCATTGCATTGCTTTGTAGAATGGCAGAGGAGTTCTCGCTGGTGTCCTGGTCAGTATTTATCCCTTAAAAGGCAAACTATCTGGTTGCTATCACATGCTTGTTTATCACAGGCCTTCTCCTACTCAAAAAACTGAAGACATGTCAGAGGGATTTTATTGGCTGTAAAGTGTTTGAGAGTGTCCTAAAGCCATAAAAGATACAACTGAAATGTAATTTTTTTTTCCTGTTTAAAAGCATTGAAAAATTGAAATATGGAGAAGATTGGCTTGTTGAACTATGCAAGTTGATTAGAAACAAAATCACTTTTAGGGTTGATTTTTGCACTTAGCTCTTCCTAAACATTTAGATGTTCTTCTTCTCACAATTTGTTCTAAACCAGACAATCTATTCAGCTGGCCACAGTTCAAAGATTTAAAATTGAAATGGTTTTGAATTGAATCGCCTCCATTGTGGTGTCAATGATCACCAAACACAATTTCTTTGAAACTGGCATGTTATGATGCATAAAAATTTGTATTTTGAACACTTTGCCCCATCTCAATGAACTTTAGCTTCTACTCAATGTAAAGAGACGTTTCCACTGCCTTTTATGGAGAGGCACCATAATTCTAATGTGAATACAGCATTTGGGCATCTGAATCATAATGAATGATACTTGCATATTTGCTCAGGGAAAAGTAATTAAGAACCATGGCAATACATGAATTAGGTTAATATAGCCGATTTGTTATTTTGGCAGGTCATGTTCCATTGGCTTTGATCACACTTATAAATAAACATGTGCAAAGGCTGGGATATTTCACTGGCAATTCATCAACATTCATAATGGACATCTGGTCACATTTGTTGCTGCCAGGTAAAAAAAAAATTGAGATATTGTTATAGCATATTCTAGATGGAGAACAGAAAGTTAACCTCTCATATGCTCGCTTAAATTTACATTGCTAAATAACATTGAAAAAAATGTGGTTGAATTCTTTCCTAAGTTGACCTTCACATTTTGTTCAATGAGAAATCACTAGTGAAAATTTGTCAGTAAACATTTATCTTCCTGTATCAGATTTTAGTGTGTAGTATTTAGGTGACTTAGGAAATGTAAAGTGTTCTTGAATGTTGCTAGTTGCCATGTGCTTTTCTTAAGTCATTTTTGGAACGAGTGTGTTACTGCCAAGTTCATTCCTCATTCACCTTGAAAAGGGGGTGGTGAAGTGTCATCTTGAACCGCAGCAGTCCATTTGCTGTAGATAGATCAATTGTGCTGCTCAGAAAGGAGTTCCAGAATTTTGAATGGTGATTAAGGAATGACAACATATTTCCAAGTCAGGATGGTGTGGCTTGGAAGAACAACTTACAGCTGGCAGTGTTCCCATGTATCTACAAACTTTATTCTTTGAATTGGTAGAAATTGTGGGTTTGGATAGTGCTGTTGCAACCATTTACTTTGTGAGATAGCACAAACTGCTGGTAGTATTCATTGGTGTTGGAAAAAAAATGAGTGTTTAATGTGGTGCCAAATAAGCTGCTTCATCTGGATAGTTTCGAGCTTCTTGGGTGTAGTTCAACTTGTAGTCACCCAGGCAAGTGGAACATATTCCCTATCACACGTGACTTGTGTTTTGTAGATGGTGGACAGGATTTGCATAGTCACTAACCACAGAAGAAGTGAGGTATCTCAATCTCTGACTCCTTCATGGAATTACATTGTTTAGTTCAGTTTCTGATCAAATGTTTGCCTAGCACATGTGTGGTTATCTTTAATTCATCAGTTCAAGTCTGAATGTTGATCGCGCCGTGCTTCAGACTGTTTTAGTATCTGAAGATTGGTGAATGGTGCTGAAAACTGTGAAATCACCAAGGAACATCATTTCAGGTCTGTTAATGGAAGGAACTTCTCTAAGCTGTGCTGTGATATAGGCAGTTGAGCAAATCAGGTTGCTGGACAGTCATAGGAAGACAGGCCAGAACCTTCAACTCTCCTACCTCTCTGATACTTCTTGACCTGCTGTGTTCCTCCAGCTCCACACTACATCAACCAGAACTTCTTTACACATATTCAAAAGGAAGAAAGATGTCAAAAGTCAAAGACTCCTTAAATGTGCTGTACTTGGACTTCCAGAGGTCTTTAATTTATGATTTAACCTTTTATGAGGTCAAGAGCCCATGGTGAAGGTAGTAGTATATTGTTATATAGAGAGAGAATTGGCTAATGGACAGCATACAGAGAGCGGAGATAGGATTTTTTTTTTTCTCCTACAAGTTTGTGATACGTGACCAGTGGGGTTCCCCAGTACTGGGACTACAACTGTTTACAACACATGTTAATAACAGGAGGAAGGTAGTGAATGTACTGGAGCCAAATTTAGATGACAAAGACAGGTGTAAAGGCAGGTTGCATGAGAGATAGAAACAGTTTACAGAGAGATATTGTTAAGTTTAGTAAGTGGGCAAAAAATGGCAAATAGTGTACAATAGTGGGGGGAAATGTGAAGTTGTTCATTTTGGAAGGTAGAACTAAAGAACAGAAGATTATGTAAATGCAGAAAAACTGTAAAAATCTGCAGCAGAAAGGAAGCCAGGAGTACATGTGCACAAAGCAGAAATCTAGCACACAGGTGTAGCAGGTAGTCAGGAAAGGTAATGGAATGTTAGCCCTTATTTCAAGGGTGTTGGAGTATAAGAATAGGCAAGTCTTACTACAACTGTACAAGATGCTATAGAGACCACATCAAGGGTATGTGAGCAGTACTGGTCCCCTTAGTTGAAAATTATATAATTTCATTGGCAGCAGTTGAGAGACAGTTCACCAGGATGATCACTAGTATGGAGGGATTCTTATGAGCAAAGGCTGAACAGGTTAGAACTCTACTTACTGGCATTTCGAAGAATGAGAGGTGATCTCAATGAAACACAGGATTTTTAGGGGTTTGAAAGGGTAAATACTGAAAAGGATGTTTCCCCTCATGGGAGAGTCCAGGACCAGAGGGCACAGTCTTAGAAATAAAGGGGTGCCAATTTAAAACTGAGATAAGGAGGAATTCCTCTCTCAAAACATCACGAGTCTTTGGAACTCCTTGCCACAAATAGCTGAGGGTGACAAGTCCTTGTGCATATTTAGGGATGAGATGTATAGATGCTTGATCAGTAGGGGGAATCAAGGGTCATGGGGGAAAAAGCAGGAAAGTAATCATGAAGAATATTGGATCAGCCATGATTCTATTTGATGGTGGAGTAGGTTGAGGGGCCAAACTGTCTATTCCTGTTCCTATTTCTTATGGTCTTGCAGTTTTTACATTTTCTATGTCCACCTCATCTCCTAGGTAGGGCATCTTGTTCCAGTAAGTGACAAATGTCTACAACCAATTTGCACAATACCCTGAGCCTCTTGACATTCTGCTGCTCAATTACATTCAGAAAGTAAATCCCACGGTTGTATTCTGTGGGATTGCATTTTGCAGGCTAGAACTCTGTGCTCATTTGATCTTTCTAGTGGATGAGACCTACTGGTGCTATTGCTACTGCTCTCTCATTCTTCATCTGAAGTCCGAGGTAAAATTATATGAGCCACTGATGCTGATCCAAAGACTGACAGCTAAAAGTGTATATCAAAGCAATAAAATCAAAAGCAGTACAAATGACAGAGTCGAAATCACTTCTGAAGCAGTGAAAGCACACAATCAGAACAAGTCTGACTGCCACAAAAAGGCAATTTAAAAGGTGCATCTTTGTTTTATTCCCAGCATGCTTGAATCCATCCTTGGCAAGATTAGTGACATGCAGTCATGATCACTCATTCAAATCACAAAGTGGAGAGGCATATTATTCCAACCCCAGCGTCACACCTTTGTTCAATTAGAAAATCGCCTGCATGGGAACAGTCCTGAACACAAGTCACTCATCCCACTGTGAGCAGGGGTGAGGCCCTATCAGTCTCAGGGGAGCAGGGAGAGATGACTGGTGGGGAGTTGAACCTGAAGGTCACTACACCTCAGCCAAGGAGCAAGGATGAGAAGCAACATTCTCCATGATTACCTCAGCTGGTAGGTGACCTGAATCCACAGTATTGGCATCACTGTGGCATGAACCAGCAATCCAGCTAACTGAGTCTACAGATGACATTTAGCAGTGACTTGTAGAACTGTACCCGAGAAACTATCTAAGGCAGACTTAGGATTTGTGACAGACATTATACCATATTTAATACAGTTTGCCCTCACAAAAAAAAAACAAACATTCCAGCTCAAAATAAAACAATATTAAAATCATATGACAGCATTGATCCATGTGAATAGCTTTGAACTGCATTTAAAAATAAATCATTTAACGCAAAATCAGGGATGAGGCATATGATTCCCATTCTGTGAGACCAGCAGGCATCTTCAGGATTAATAATATTCTTGGAATCATATTGCTTAGAGTGAGGCCGCTGGGCCCATCAGCTCTGTGCTGATCGTTTGGTCAAATTATTAAATTGATTCCACTCCCTTGCTCTTCCTCCAAAGGTCTGCAAGCATTTTTCTTTTTTCTTTATGAATTTATCAGATTCTCTTTGCAAGTTAGTGCAGAATCGGCTTCAGGCAGATCGTTCTGGATCATAACAACTGACTACATGAAAGATAAATTCTCCTCAGTTCCGCTTTGGCATTTTTGTCAGTCATTTGAAAGCTGTATTGTCTGGTTATTGCTTTTCCTACTAGTTAGTCTATCAAAATGTCTTTTATATTAGATTGAGGTGAGAATTGATTACAGCTTTGTCCTGTTTGAAGCAGTGTTTGTCACAGACCCGACTTGAATTCAACTGTTTAATATATCTAATATAGAACTAAATTAATATGATGTATGCCAAGAACATACTTTCTTACATTATAACTGATTGGTTCTTTATGGTTAAGTTATTCTTGTTAAGCTACTCTATTACAAGTCTTTGAGAGGATTTGCCCATGTATGTGATATAACTTTAGGATGTGACATGGAAGATGCTGTGTCCAACTGTGAGTTATGAGAGAGTAATCTGCTCAACAGGATTAACAATTATGTTGCTGATATAAACTATGAAAATGATGCCAATGTCAGGCCTCTGCTTATTGGTTTACTTTGGCTCCCAACCTGACAAGGTCTTGATTTTAAGACCCTCATCCTCATTTTCAAATCCATCCTGCAGGGCTTCATTCTTCTTTTCTATAACCTCCTCCAACCCCAGAGCCCTCTAAGGACTCTCCACATTTACAGTTCTGGCTAGTTTCCTTTGGGCTTGTGTGTTCTACTGATTAAGCCCTGAACATCGCCACCTAGCTACTTCTCCATCCTCCTTTCAGAGGCTCTATCACATCCATCACTTGGATTGAGCATTTGATCAACAGTGCTGATATTTCGTTACGTGGCCCAATTTCAAATATTTACGGATGATGTTCTTTTGAACTGCTTTGGGCATATCCTAAGAGTACTAGACAAATGCAATTTGCAGATGATTTTGTTTCGATTGATGCTTAAGCCTTTAATTATATTATAATGCTAATTTCTCTCAGAAATATCTGCTGTACAAAAGATAAGTGCATTAGTTATACAAAATATGCTTCCTTTCTGCAAAAAAAAATTGCTGTAGTTGATAACAATCTTTTACTGGCCAGTACACATTTGTTATTAAAGCAGTGATATAACTTTAGAAATAACGGATGCATCGGTGGTCATCTTCCAGGATTCTATAGACTCTGGAACAATCCCTGCAGATTGGAGGGTAGCTAATGTCACTCCAATATTCAAAAAGGGAGGTAAAGAGAAAACATGGGATTATAGACCAATGAGCCGAACAACATTGGTGGTGGGGAAAATTCTTGAATCCATTGTCAAGGATTTTAAAGCAGAGCTTTTAGAAAGCTGTGGCAGGATCAGACAGAGTCAGCATGGATTTATGAAGGGGAAATCATGCTTGACAAATCTGTTAGTATTCTATGAACATGTAGCTAGTAGAGTTGATAGGGGGGAAGTCAGTTGATGGAGTATATTTGAACTTTCAGAAAACATTTGACAATGTCCTTCATAAGAGATTAATGTGCAAGATTGAAGTGCATGGAATGGGGCAAGTGTATTGAGATGGATAGGAAACTGGTTGGCAGAGAGGAAATAAAGAGTAGGAATCAATTGGTCCTTTTCAAATTGGCAGGCAGTAACTAATGGGGTGCCACAGGGATCAGTGCTGGGACCTCAGCTATTCACAATATATATTAATGATTTCGATGAGGGAACAAAATGTAACATCTCCAAATTTGCAGATGATACCAGGTTGGGTGGGAGGGTGAACTGTCATGAGGATGCAGAGATCCTTCAGTATGATCTCAACAGGTTGGGTGGGTGGGCAAATCCACGGCAGATGCAGTATAATTTGGATAAATGTGAGGTTATTCCCTTTGAAAGCAAAAACAAGGCAGATTACCACTTGAATGGATGTAAATTGGGAGAAGGGAGTGTGCAGTGGGACCCGGGCATCCTTGTGCACCAGTCACTGAAAGCAAGCATATGGGTACAGCAGGCAATAAAGAAGGTAAATGGTACGTTGGCCTTCATTGCGAGATGTTTTGAGTACAGGAGCAGGGATGTGTTGCTGTAGTTGTATAGGGCATTGGTGAGACTACACCTGGACTATTGTGTGCAATACACTTTTCTGAGGAAGGATGCTCTTAGTCTCAAGAGAGTGCAGCAAAGGTTTACCAGGCTGATTTTGGGGATGGCAAGACTGATGTATGAGGAAACATTGACTAGGTTGGGATTGTTTATGATAGAGTTCAGGCGAATGAGGGGGGTGATCTCAGAGACTTACAAAATTCTAACAGGACTGGACAGGGTAGATGCAGCCAGGATATTCCCAACAGTGAGTGTGTCCAGAACCAGGGGTCACAGTCTGAGGATTTGGGGTAGACGATTTAGGACAAAGATGAGGAGATATTTCTTCACCCAAAGAGTGGTGATCCTGTGGAATTAGTTAACACAGGAAGTAGTTGATACCAAAACATTAAATGTATTCAAGACGTGACTAGATATAGCACTTGGTGTGAATGGGATCAAAGGTTATGGGGAGAAAGCAGGATTAGGCTATTGAGTTAGACGATCAGCCATGATCATAAAAAATAGCAGAGCAGGCTCAACTGGATGAATGGCCGCATCCTGCTCCTATATTAAGTACCAAGTCACAAAATGTCAAGTTTTACAATGTGGAGAGAGGAAGAATGAAACAGTTTTGTGCTGTCTGAGTAAGATCTTTAGTTGTGTAGTTGAGAAATTTTGACTTCCCCAGAAGCTAATGTTATTCTCAGCAGAGACCCTCACCTTGATATATAGGGCAGAGGCACTGTACATGGAGTTTCCCTTTCCCCCTCCAAACCAGTTATCCTGGAACTGAACTGGATGAATTCAACACCCTGAACAGCAAGTCTGATCCCATCTTGACCAATCTAATTTGAAATGGAAGTGCTAGTGTTGGACTGTGGTGGACAAGGTCTGAAATTAGATGACACCAGGTTATAGCGCAACAGGTTTATTTGAAATCAGCCTTCAGGTGAAGAGAGAGAAGCACACAGGTGCAGAATTTATGGGCAGAGTCTGCCCATTGATCTCTCTGCTATGCGAGAAGGGACAATGCTCTGAAAGCTTGTGATTTCAAATAAACCACTATAACCTGGTGTCATCTGACCTCTGACCCAGTCTAATTTGAATGACCTGTAAAATGATGTTGTAAGAACTTGCAATATAGAAGCAGGAGCAGACTATTCATCCCCTCAAGCTTGATCTGCCATTCACTGTAGCCATAGCTGATTTTCTGCCACAAGTTCACTGTACCACACCCCCATGTTGTAAGGTGATGTGATGCCCACCACTATCACCACGCAGTGAGAGCTGGCCGAACATCTGGTCAATTCAGGGTAGATTTACTGCCACCATGCTCATTTTGGCTTGGGATCTACAGGGTTTGCTTGTCTAGTGTAGCAGATGAAAATGAAGTGGTCTAATGAGAATTAGATTTTGTTTATTAAATCATAACAATGAGATACATTGTATATTGGAATAATAGATATTATTACTGAGAGTATGTGTGGATCTAAATAGCAGGACATTCTCATTTGAGATTGAGCTGTTAACCTCATCCAAGTCCTTATGACAGTATCATACAAGGTGGAGTTTAATCCACTCATATTTATTAACCTTCCCAGAACCAATCATTTTATACAACATCCCACATTGCTGCTCAAAGGGACCAGTCGCAGTTGATTTTGAGAGGAGGAGAAAGTTCTGCACTAAGTCCTAAATAACTAATCCCTTATAAAAAGGCTGTGGCTCAATTTTCTAGCTTTGTTTTCCTATCACATTCTGCATGTCTTTACGCAAGTCACTTTATTGTTGTGCTTGACCTTTCCTTTTAGATTTCTAAATCTCCCTTCCTCTGAACTCTTCTCCCTCACCCTTTTACTTTTAATTCCTTTTCACTGCCCTAGTTATTACATTTGCCAGGCAGCCATTCCCAGCTTGATGCAAGTGCATCCCATCTCAATGGAACAGCTCCCTCATTCTCCATGAATTGAAATCCTAATTCCTCCCACACCACGCTTTGGGACATGTTTAATTCTCAAATCTGCTTACCCCATGTACGGCTCAGGTGACTATCTAGAGATTATAATCTTTGGAATTTTAAGTTTTAACTTGGGCCCTAGCTCCTGAAACTCTGTCAGCAGTACATCATTACTCGTTCAGCAACGGACACAGAATCCTTCCACTCTGATTCTACGGTCCTCTCCACTATGAGCACATGTTCTTAATCCTGGCATCAGGCAGACAACAGCACGTAGCACAATGGTAGTATCCTTACTCCTGAGCCAGAAGACCTGTTTGAACAGTTTGACTTTTGGGGCTCTTGTGGTGCCATTGTCATGTTCCTACTTCTGAGCCAGGAAGACCAGATTCAAATCCTACTTGTTCCCGATGTGCACCATTATACATACGGATAGCTGATTAAAAAAAAAACTAGCCATCAACTGAACCTTCTCCAAACACTATCACATTTATTTTCATCCCTGCAGTTTTTTGTATATTCATTCGCAGGACGAGGGTATCGCTGCCTAGGCCAGCATTTATTGCTCATTCCTAAACTGCCCTCTGGGCAATTAACAGTCAACCACATTGCTATGGGTTTGAAGTCACAATGTCCAGACCAGGTGAAATTGGCAGTTTCCTTCCTTAAAAGGAAATTAATGAACCAGATGGTTTCTTTTCAACAATCGGCAATGGATTCACAGTCATCATTAGACTCTTAATTTCAGGTTATTGAATTCAAATTCTACCATCTGCCATGGTGGGATCTGAACCCAGGTCACTAGGACATTACGTGGGTCTCTGGATTAATAGTCTAGTGATAATACCAATAGACCATCACCTTCCCATATATTGTATCTCCGCGTATTGTACCATGGGGCCATATTTGGTTTGCTCATTCACCCTGCAATCATTGCTTTCATACTTACAAGTAACTTATCAAAGTCAGGGCTGAATCCTCCCTTCCCATTACTACATGCCAGTTTCACACTGACTTGTGTTTACAACATCCTATCTCTGGCCAATACTCCAATCTAGAACCATAGAAAAATTTCAGACCTCTGATGGGATAAACTAGCTGCCCATTCCAAATCCACCTTCCAGCACCTGAACAGCAGCTTTAAATCTGGTCCAAACTCTAAAGTTCTACTTGATCAAAGGAAGGAAATGATGTCTGAAACAAAGTCCAGATAACTTTCCCTTGCTACTCCAATGTCTGCAGTTCAGATTCCAGCTCAGCAATTTTTATCTGAACATCTCAAGTTGCAAATACTCATTATAAATGTGTATTCCACAGATTCCCACACCTTGTAGTCATGACACACCACAATCCCTGTCATTTTTGTCAAACATTTTTAGTTTATTTGTTGATTAGAGAAAAAAAATGCAAGTTGAGATAAAAGTAAAAGTCACTAATGACCAGAAATGAATTTTAAAAAAAGTAGTGTTTTCCATGACAATCCCACAAATTCCCACTAGCACTAAATTCCTGAAATTGACACTCAGTTCACAGATTTGTTGCTCATCACCATGCAGCAGCAAACACTCTCCAGTTGTGTAATGATGATTCAGATCCCCTTACTGCTCTAAGAACTTCCTGCCACAATAATTAATACTTAATCAGGCAATGTAAGTTGAAGTTTCTTCTATAGTTTAAACACTCAAAATGAAATAATAACAGAAAATCTAAATTACAACTTGATGAGGATTCACAAACCAGTTGCAACCAGTTACTGACTTTACATGAGTCAAAATATTTTGTCCCCATCACTCCACGCTCCACACAACTATTGAACTAGCAGCTGAACTTTAATCATACAGTTCAGCTTATCGGGAATTTTAGTCCAACTAGGCCATCAGGAAACTGACAAGATAGGTGTAATAAACACAGAATGACGGCAAAAGGATACATTTAACTCAAGGCAGTGGTCAATTTTGAATGAGGTATAAATCTGGCACTCTTTCCCATTCTGGATTCATAGAATCCCAGAATGATCCAGCACGAAGAAGGCAATTCGACCCATCGTGATCGTGCTGAAGAGCCAGCAAAGCTAGCCAATTAATCTCATTCCTCTATTTTTTCCCTTTAAGCCTTTAAATATTTTCCAATGAAAATATTTATCCAATTCTCTTGAATAAAAACAAATAAAGATACCAGAACTATATTGGATCACTAAGACTCCTACACAGAACTGGGTGAAAATCGCCTCCATTATGTCAACTTGCTTGACACTCAGGATCTCAACCTGCCTTAATGCTACTATCATTAAAAGAAAACTTATATAATTTTCAGCCAAAATATTGGCCTCATGTTTAAGGTGGGAGGGTTGGGGACACAGCAATGATCATATTTGGTAAAATCATAGGTCGACAGAACATTGATGAGGTGGGGGTGGGGGAGGAATATAATTCAGAGGATAGATATTGCTCTCTGCAGTTGTGAGTGGGAGTCTTGAAGGCTGCGTTGGCTGTTGCCCTCCTTAGGGCTGAAGAAGAACTTGGTGCAAGTAGGGAGGGGTCCCGCAGTCATCATCCACATTGCCAGCAATGCCAAGGCTAGGACTAGAAAGCAGGTTTTAATGAAAGATTTTGAATAGTTAGGAGCGAAACTAAAAACGCAGAATCACCAAGGTGATAACTGCTGAATTATTACCCAAGCTATAGGCAAACTGGTATAGGGCAAGTAACGTCGAGGAGTTAATTGTGTGAATCAAATATTCTGTAGATGGAATGGCCTTCAATTCATGGGGATTTGGCTCAATTACTGGGGTAGAAGGGAGCTTTTCCAGTGGACTGGGCTTCAATTAAATTTGATGGGGTAACTGAATTGCTTAGACTGTCAGAGGGCCTGACCCCTAACCTGTTTAAACCAAGTGGAGGTGGATTTGCTGAAGATTTCGGGTTTAAAATTCACAAATTCAGACTTAAATCCCCTTCAAGGAAAAAGTCATAATTGTATGTTTAGAAATATTATTTCTGGGGAAAAGAACTGCATTGAATTAATTGGTTTACAAGACCTTCCCTTCCACTAAGGGAGAAAATGGGATTGGGTAAAAGCCAGATTTTGCTGCTTTGTCAGCTCTGAGCATAAGACCTATTGGAAACGCAGGAGCTGACAGCAGATGCATTCTCTCGAAGCTCATCAATCACATACCTGCCTCTTGTCAAATGCCACCAGCCTATGTTAAACAAAGCCTGCTTCAAATTCCTTCACTAGAAAGATCTTCATAAACATGTGAGGAGCAGATCATAAGTACGGAGGAAGAGAGCAATTCTTATCAGTTTGCTCTCCCTGCAAGAAATCTCACCCACTGGGAGTATGTGTGAGAAACTTGGGTGCATGTTACTCAATGTTTCTTTTTCAGCCACTTCATCTGGCACATGGTGATTTGTGCTCTTGCAGAGTGAGGAACCACAGGAAATGCAGACTTGCTAATATCAGCAAAGGAAGGGTTATAAATCTACCATGGGTGACAGTTTCATTTCAAGGTGTCAATCCTTATTGTCCTTCATCCACAAATCTAGCTGCAGCCTGTGGTTCATAGAGCAAAACAGGGAGACCTAATGCCAAATTAAGAATGATTTACCAACATTAAAGGTTGTTAACTAATTTTGTTCATTAGAAACAGCACTTAAAATGCTCCAACCTATCATTACTGTGGAGCAATGGATTAAGTATATCAATATACAATACACTGACAATAGCAATTGAGCATGTGCTTAAGGAGCTACATCATGCTGTCAGACCAAGTGGGACTGAGAAGTGATGGAGAAAGCTTCTGCTCTGCTCTCCTCTACTGTAGAAAAAAGGTAATAGGTGATAAGTAGGGATCAGTTCATCCCTTAGTATCCCATGCTCATAGGTCTTAATATTCTAGTGGGTTTTGAATTTTACCCCAAAAGGGCCACTTCCGGTGGAAATTAGTGAGATCCTATCTTTAATTATACCAATGGGACTGCAATAATTTCATCTGGCTATAAATACAATTTTAATACAACTTGCACATGGAAGCTTTTTATTTTAAGTTTCCTCGTTGGACAAAGATTCAGAGTCAAAACAGGGCTAAAAATGGAAACCATCATCCATCCTCATTGTTGCTGGCTCACCATATTAAGTCTCTGTGTAGAATAAACCCAATCGTTTCTCAACTTTTCATTTACTTTTATTAAAAAAAATCTGTTTCTATTGTTACAACGAAAGTAAATAACTTCACATTTTTGAAAACTACACTGTTTGTTGCTTTGTTGCCCACTCACTTCAATTATCCATATCTCGTTGCAACTTCTTTGGATCTTGTCAACTTACTTTCTCATCCAACTTTGTATTACCAGCAAACTTAAAATATGCTACTCTGTTTCTTCATTCAAATCATTAATCTAGATTGTAAAGGATTGGAAGCTTCAGAATTGATCCTGAGGGCATTCCATTGGTTGCAGCTTAATGCATTACTCATGGTGAGCTCCACTCAGATACAGTCTTTTGGATGAGGTCTTAAATCAATACCTTGCTTGACCTCTCAAATGATTGGAAAACACGAGCCATTGTTTTGAAAACAGCTGACAAGTTTTCCTTTGTTCTTCTATGAC
Organism: Ginglymostoma cirratum; assembly: GCA_024137785.1. Lineage (NCBI taxonomy): Eukaryota > Metazoa > Chordata > Chondrichthyes > Orectolobiformes > Ginglymostomatidae > Ginglymostoma > Ginglymostoma cirratum. The sequence goes on along the minus strand of JAHRHZ010000111.1, from coordinate 4,252,266 downwards.
TTAATTACTTTATTTTCAGTGGGATGTTGTTCTATGCAATTCAGTTGCTGCATTTCTTACATTATCACTGGAACTGTACTTTAAAGGCACTTCATTTCTCAAAATGTGGGATATATTGAGGTCACAAAGTGGCTGGCTTTTCCTTCAAGACTGTAAAGAAACAAACTCATGATTAGCAAGGTATGATTAAATTGAAATCTTTGTTACTTTGTTAAGTCAGACATATACTGCTCAAAGAGTTTATTACAACGCCCTTGTTCTCTGCCCATTACTGGCCACCCCACAGTCAGGGACATGCAGTGGTGTTGACACAGCAGAATCAATGATGCTTTGGCAGGTATTTCCAGCCATTCATGGCTGATGACTGAGAGACCCTATGTTGGCAGCACATCATCCTTTAATGTGCTACCACATCATTTAATTCAGTTGCTTTGATAAATAGCATAGACCACAGAATATCTCATTAAAAGCATTTTTAGCAGGGTCTATAAATTGCATGCAGTCCTCAGTTGCAGTAAAGGTTTGATTTGGCATACCCTGCTTGCAAGGTCAATCATGAAGGAGGTGTGTTTCTAATATGGAGTACCAAATTATGAAATGCACTCATCTCACCATTATGCAAGCAACAAGGGAGGGTGGATGTAATTGGCTCAAGTGTGGCAATACATCTCAACATTTAACACTTCACACAGAACCATTGATGCAAAGACCAAAACATCAGAGTTTTAATGGGAAAATGACATCATTGCCACAGAGAGACATGTTGCATTCAATTGCAATGAACATTAGCTCTTAACTACATTAAACAGACATGGTGATGAAGTGTCTACTCTGTGATGGCTACGAGAATTAGGGCAGTGTTGCTTCTTAATGGAGATTCAAGTGGGCATAAATTTGCAACACAAATCTGACCTAAATGTATCATTAGATTTGGAAACTTACCTAAAGAAGTTTGAAGGAAGATGTAAGCAAGACACAAATACCAAAGGAAGCACTTTCTCAAAACTGAGACTGAGGTGCAATATTACAAGTATTTAAAGGAACACCTGTCCATGTTTACAGAGAAAGTCTAATATTGAAGACAAGATTCTCAAATTACAATGTGTCATCCCTCAAGCATGACTATTGATGATCAGCACTGGTTCTGCTACTCCACCACACAAGTTCTATCATGAGGTCAGAAGGAAGGACACTTGATAATAATCATAAAGCACTGAGTAATATTTGTGACTTTTCAAAGACACAATTGGAGTAGTTGTGTACATGAGGCAAAACTCCTGGAAAACATTCAGGCTGGGGTTGACAAATTGCAAGTAATACACATACCACATGACCATTTATGACCATTTCCAGCACAAGAACATCTGACCATCACATCTTGAAATCACTGTATATCACACCAATCAACATGCTGGCGGTTAATATTGACCAAAATTTATCTGGAATAGTCACATAAACACAATGGCTACAAGAACAGGTCAGAGGCTAGGAATACTGTGGCAAGTAACTTACTTGCCAACTCCACAAAGCCTATCTACTATGTACAAGGCACAATTCATGTGTGTAATGGAAGGGTCTCCACTTGCATGGATGAGTACATTTAGACAACACAAGGAGCCTAACATTATTCAGGACAAAGTAGCTCACTTGCTTGGCACCTTGTCCACCATGTCATACATTCACAATCTCACTAACAACAGGAACAGTAGTTTGTAGACAAAACATACTGCAGTTACTCACCAAGGCTCCTTCGATGCAACCTCCCATATTCACAAACTTTTCCATTTAGAGAAAGATATGGGAAGCAGATATTTGGGAACATCATGAACTGCAAATTCCCCTGCCAATCACACACCATCCTGACTTGGGATTATACTGCTGTTCCTTCACTGTCACTTGGTCAAAATCTTGGAACACTCCTCTTGACAACACTGGGGCACACCCACATGCAATGACTGCAGCAGCTCAAGAAGAAAACTCACCACTGCCTTTTCAAAGGCAATTAGTAATGAACAACAAATGATGGCCTTGGTGATTCTCACTCTTTGTGGATGATTAATATTAAAAACTATCCACTGTAACATATAAAGTATATTCAAAATAAAATTACAGGTCTGGAGCATAAATGGGCACAGTAATGGCATCTAAAGATTTTCATCAGGTAAGGGTGTCAGGGAATATAAAGCAAACGTGGACGTGAAGTTAAACAGAATGGTAGAAAAGATTTGAATTATTGGATATATGGCCTATTTTCTAAAGCTATTTCTGGTTCATGAAAAAAGAAAAGTAAACAGAAAGGAAGAACTTTGCACTTTCAAGATAAGCTAATTTCAATACTTTAACATCAGAGCCTTTCAAAAACATCAATTTAACAAAGAAAAGAAAATATCAACACTACTTATTCCATTGAACTAACAAAAAAAATTAAAAGTAATCACCACTGCAAATAGTGGCTTAGCAAAGCATAGCATAGCATTGTGTAGGAAGCTCCTTCATATATGTTGACTGTTGCTTTTTTTTTGGTTTGGTATATGTATATGCACCTCAACCCATTCTGTAATGACCCACAGCCTGAATGCCTGTGCTGGTGCTGAGTCTCTCCACATAAATGTGGATCTATGCTGACATGTACATCAAGAAGTCCTTCCATGAAATCTGGCCTCTTCAATTTTCATGGATGCAAGGTGGAAATGGGGACTACTAACAATTGATCAGATGACATCATTCACTTTCCTGCTTGTCCCATAAATTCTCCAATTCCTCATAGATCAAAATTCTGTCTAACTCAGTCTTGAATATATTCAATACCCGACCTCCACTGCTCTCTGGGGAGATAAATTCAGAGATTCAAATCCCTCAGAGTAGAAATACATCTCACATACATCTTAAATGGAAGATTCCTTATTTTGAAACAGTGGCTCTTTTTTCTAGATCTATGCCCTCTCTACACATTGTTGGGGAAAGTTGTCTCAGGATCAACTTTGCCAAGCACCTCTGAATCTTATATGTTTTAAAATTCATACATTGTCAGCTGGCATCACTAACAATGCCAGCATTTATTGCCCATCTCTAGTTGCCAGAGGGCAGTGAAGAGTCATCCACACTGCTGTAAGTCTGAGTCACATGTATGCCGGACCAGGTATAGACAGCAGTTTCATTCTTTAGTAAACCAAAGGGGTCTTTTCCCCCCGACAACTGACGATGGTTTCATGTTCACCACCGGACTCTATATTCCTAATTTCTATTGAATTATAATTCCACCATTTGCCATGGCAGGATTCAAATCTGGATCCATAGCATATTAATCTGCATCCCCAATCTCTAGATCCCTATATTTCATTATCAGGCAAACCCCTCACCAATGAAATCAGCCCAGTGAACCCTTTCCAAACTGCCACCAACATAAATATGGAAAGGGAAGTATATAAAAATGGCACACAATATTGTTGTGGAAGATGGGAGTGGTGGGATGGCGATTCTTGGCATGGTCATAAGAATGAATTATTAAAATGGTAGTGTGGAGCAATAATGGCAAAATACCATGGTTACTAGAAATCAAACAGAGAATACTGGAGAACCTCAGTAGGTCTGGTAGTATCTGTGGAGAGAGAAACAGAGCTAACATTTTGAGTCCAATATGGCTGTTGTTCAGTGTTGGGTGAAATGTGGGAATCAATTTAGACATGGAATGTAATTTATTTATGAACAAATAGCAAAAATTCATATGGGTGAGGGAAACTTGACAGTGCATTTTAATGGCTTGTAAAATGCACGTCCAGTCCACATGTGACTCTGTCCGGATGTCTGTCTCTTTACATACGGATTGGGTTCATAATGCATTTTGTGAGCCTCAAGTAATAACTAAAGTTGTTTGGGTATGTAGGTGAGCTGTCTAGAAAGCCCAACATTGTTCTCCACCAAAGCAGCACTGCTGTGAATCTAGTTTAAAAATGCCCTCAATCTCATCCCTCAGCCACTCAACTCATCCACTCAGCACCCAGCCATCCATATGTCACATTGCATTCCCCAATACCACCCTGTATCTCTTCACATTGCTCTAATGCCAACACATGCCTATGCCTCATTCCACTTCATGTCCCATCAGACCCTTCGTGTATCCTGTATGGCATTCGTATGGTATAGTTCTCAAGAATTATGAAGTCATGATAGGAAGTATCATCTAATTCACGAGGAATATTAAACCTTAAAACAACGAGGAAAAAAATACTGAATTCAAACATATGATCATTGATATCAGACTAACAATCCTAATGTCACCCTTAAATGTGTAAGCAAGCAAGACAACGTGTCAAATTATAAATTCTTAGAAGTTTAAGTAATTTTTGGATCAATAAGATAGCTGTGCTGAAGCTTTTGAAACCCAGCCAAGCATTCATAATAAATTAGTTGTCATAACAAAATTTCCGGACTCCATTGAAAGAACAGACACTTATTTCTATTTCAAAACAAAGTGACTGTCAACCAAACAGGGATTAGAGACAGAGATACTAGGAACTGCCAATGCTGGAGAATCTGAGATAACACAGTGTAGAGCTGGATGAACACAGCAGACCAAGCAGCATCAGAGGAGCAGGAAAGCTGACGTTTCAGGTCGAAGAAGAAGGGTCTCAACCCGAAACATCAGCTTTCCTGCTCCTCTGATGCTGCTTGTCCTGCTGTGTTCATCCAGCTCTACACTGTGTTATCTCA
>JAHRHZ010000111.1:4210502-4247156 GCA_024137785.1 Ginglymostoma cirratum | reverse complement strand
TGAGATAACACAGTGTAGAGCTGGATGAACACAGCAGGACAAGCAGCATCAGAGGAGCAGGAAAGCTGATGTTTCGGGTTGAGACCCTTCTTCTTCGACCTGAAACGTCAGCTTTCCTGCTCCTCTGATGCTGCTTGGTCTGCTGTGTTCATCCAGCTCTACACCTTGTTATGTCAGAGATTAGAGACAGACTACTTTTTCTATCTTTTTATATATTTAGAAACAGCATTCTTAGTTATAGTAGCCTAACTGGCCAGCCCAATTCAATCACAGCATAAAAACATAGCAGCAAATCATTCTGTTTTCTTGTCAGTTTGGTTATGTATAATCGTATTTACTGACAACAAAGTACCATAATTCATGAGAACAATTACAAAAGGTCAACTGATCTTTAAAGGACAGATCCTTACTAGGCATCATTACTATCAAGGTACACCAATATGACACATTGCATCTGTCAGTGATGTTTTCTTTATGAACTGTCTAACTTAAAATGCTTTAAAAGGCTTCCAAAATCTCTCAGTATAGGATGAAAATGGGGTGAAATCCATTTCCTCCCATAGTTAAAATGGGAAACTCATTTCACAGTGGGGACAGGTTTGCATTTTGCACAGTTGGTGCTTCTATTTAGGAAAACAGAAATTCAGAGGAAAAAGTGACAAAGCAGGTGGTCAGAAATGGGGTTGGAAAATGGATTTCTTCACTCCCCACATTTTCCCCAACCCAAAAAAAATTGCCATTCACACATCAGACATGCCTCTAGGACCAGTCTAAAATCTATCCTGCCACGAAACTGAGCTGGATTCTACTGCTCTGAAATGACACGGTTTTGTTTTTAAAAGTCAAAGGTCCTATACATATCTAAATTGTTGTTCATGTGCCTTTACCCTTTTGCCAAAGCCTCTTTAGGCAATTTTCCTTTTATTTCTAGAGATAAATAAGAGGAATTACTGACAATTTATGCAAGTAACTGTACTAAATGTCATGGGAGAGAATTTTATGAGGGGGATAGAAATCTGTTCACCACTTGGAAGGAATGTTGATAGCCAGCTGACAGACTCAAAAAACCTACCCTGTAGCCATAACACACTGCGTGCAGGCCAACTCTGTGCAGATTGGAAGGACTTGGCTCAATCTGACTGGCCAGCAGCTCTGGCAGTCCCAAAGCTCAGTAGTGAGCACAGCCAGGATTGCAACCAGTCCCAAGAAGGTCGCGTAAAAATGCTGGACACAGCTTAAATTTGTATTGCTTGGGGAGAATTTGGTCATCTTGGGAGGAGGGCTGGGTAGCAGTAGGTGATGGTGGGATGGGTTGTAAAGTCTAGGCGGAGAAGAAGGGGAGCGGGTACTCTCTTCTGATGGGTTGCCTCCAAAGCATGAAGGGCAACACCCCCAAGATGATACAGCCTCCTTCTAGCCTCCCCCTTTCCTTGCTGGGGCCTGCCTGTGCCAGTTGTTTTATGACATGGGCAGGCTAATATTGGGATGAACTGAGATTTTAACAAGATATTCCACCTCACTTATTTTGGTATAAATATGATGGGAGGGTTTGCCATTTTCCAGTACTATGGATGTCAGCTTGCAGGTGGGGTTGAAGTTGGTAGGCTTGTTACACCCTCACATTACATGTCTCACACCACATTGCCAACCTCCCACCACCAAAATCACACCCAGTAAGGGGCAGGCAAAATCCAGCCTATGCTTATTCTCGGAACCAAATGCACATCAAATAATTCCTCTTTGCTTGTGAGCTTAAACAAACATTACCCAATCTGAAATAAAACAAAAAATCTGGCATTAGTTTTCTGGTAAAGTTAACAATAGTAAATATTGATCTGGAAAATAGGGGGGAAAAGGGAATTCAATGGAATTGTTTCACCTCAGGAATGAACTGGCAAAACTGGTGACTGAAACATTAATAAATGCCACAGTTAGTAATTCCAAAAGCTGAGAAGGGCTCATCTTTTTGTAGCCCAAGTGTTTGTCTCCAGAGAGCAGGATGGCACACCCTGACTTGTCAAACATTCATGGCATTTGTTTTCTAAATCACGGCTAGCCTTCTGGTTCAGCCAAGCTCAAAGGACTGACTACAGCGATCCTTGTTCACTTTCAATCACTTGCTGTTGTGCAACATGGGGTCCCTGTGCTTCAACAACACACAGGCCAAATATTCCAGACTGTTTAACATTCTCTCATTCTAATTCAATTTTAAATATTCATAACATGTGGACAATACTGACAGGGCAGAACTTATTTCGCACTGCCTGTTATCATAAGGACACTAATTATGCAAGGATAGACTGAAGTCACATATAGGTCAGACCACATAGTAGTAGGCAATTTGTTTTGCTCACTGATATGAAGCAAAAGTTGGGATTTTCATGGTTAATTTTCAGATGCCAGCTTGCCAATGATCAGCTTCAAATTGAAGACCTTAGTTAAATCAATACAACATGACATCATTTTATTTTACAGATAATGAACAGCAGGGAAAGAAAATGCCACCTGACTATTAATGGTATGTAGTCAAGAGAACAGAACACAACCACACTACCCTTTACCAGTGACAGGCTATTCTGTTGGTAAGCTTAAAACCTAGCTATCAATACAGTAATGAGAAAATTTTCACCTTCCTTTGACCAAAAACATCTGGCAGATTGTATAATAGTTGCTTGATTGATCACAATCCTGATGCAGCAAAGATGTCATCCAAAAATTGTTTCAGATCTTCATTGCAAAGAAAAAGTCTGCTGATTAGATCTATTGGTTTTCAACTGGGCTTTTGGACAGTGATTTGGCAATGCCTGACATCCTTACATTTTGGAAATGGTCTTGAGCTTTGAAGTTTAACACAAGCATAGTTTGATGTAGAAATTCTGACATTGGCTGGTCTATCATTCACAGCCCTGCCACAGGCTGCACCCGAAACCCATCTCCTCAGAGCCAACAGGGAATTAATTGATCATGTAGAAATCCCACTTTTCTCTGTCATCATTGTTAGAAGTTCCATAAAAAGCTAGGCCTTGTTTAGTGAGGAACAATTGGGTTTTTAATCATAATCTAAGTCACCACTACTGCTAAACGACTAAGCTGGCCATGCAAAGATATGTGGAGTATTACTATATACCTCTTCATGATTCTACATTCTGCCCATGTGTATATGCCAATGCTTGTTTTGTGCTATGTAAAACATTTTGAAACATTGGTTTTCTGAGACAATTCTTTAATGCTGTTGGCTGCTTCAGAGCTTGATGGCATCATGGCAACGTCTGGCTAGGAGAGCACGTTGACCCAATTTCAATGTATCTACAGAGTTAGCAGATTTCTCAGTACAGCTAGGCAAGCATCTTATGGGCAGAGGAAGGGGTGGTCGTCCAAACCACAGTTCATAAGAGAGCCATAAATAAATTCAAAGGGTAGTTAGGAGAAATTTAGGGGGGCAGGGTCCAAAGTGAACACAGCACACTAAACAAGGAACAACTTAAGAATCTATCAACTCACGCATAACTTCATCCCCAATACTTTCCCTTTAAAATTCCTGCTACTAAACATGAGGAGCATGAATGATGAGATATTTGTCTGTGTAACCCATGGGCATAATTGAACACCTCAGGCTAATAGAACCTCCCAGTCAATGTAAAATATTTTAATATTGCACAAACAAGTATGTGTCACTCATTTATCTGATATTTTGTGTGCAATGAGTGGCAAGTAAAATTGAAGAAAATGTTCCTCCAGCTGTCAAAATGCAAAATCAGCTCATCAGTGAAATACATTTTTCTCAGCAGGTATTTTTTAAAAAGCACAGAACAGGTTTGCAAAATGCTTTATGTGCTGATCCACCTTCTTCCCTTCATCCCCTGCTTTCAATGACAGTCCACAATGTTGCCTTTGCTCAATGTTTATCTGAAGTTTCATTAACACTCCTCAATTCACTTAATTATGATTTGAAATATGTGTGCAAGTACAGACATGGGTAGACCCCGAACGAGCTAAACTCACCTCTGTACATGCCAGCATTCAACTACGGGTACACTCCCAATGGGTGAAAATAACTATTTCAATTTTAATCACAAATACCTACAAGATTGTCTGGACTTGAAAATGCATTGACTAAATTTAAACAGTCATCAACCCATTAGATCTTTGTACATTGCTCATATATTTTATACCTCTTCATGGTATCCTATTTTGTATTGTTGTATAAGGGTGTAAGAGTCTGAAACAGTTAATGCTGAGGAGTGTCTGAAGTACCACTGACTCTGGTGGTGTCATAAGAACTTGGTGGGAGAACAGCTTACGATTGCACAGGAGTGAGACTTACCATCTGGGTCTTCCTCAGTTTCTGCAAAGTTTATTGCATCAGTGTAACAATGGAATCAACTACACCTTGTTTAAGATAAGAAACCTCTTCTCATTAGAGTACCTGGTGGCTTTCCTGTACCACATTACACCAAATAGATCCTGTACATCCTAATCATGAAAGAGGATGACGGCACCAAATCTATCACCCAGTTCATATGACACAATGAACAGTTATGATGATTAATACTCAATCTCCAACATTCCCAACAGAAAATTGACACATACAGTGACCTTCTCAGGTAAGGGCTTGATATATAACCTGGAATATTGCTATGTTGTAAACAAATGGCAAAATACACCAGCAATATTATTATAACAATGCAGTTCAGATAGACCCTTTATAACTCTACACTCAGACAAATTGTAAACTGTATTGAGAGAATTAGGCAATCTGGAGATTCACGAAGACAAAATCAACAGAAATAAAGACATGTATTTGTATAGTGCCTATAATTCAATCAAATGTCCCAAGGTGCTGCACAAGAGTATTACCAAAAAACATTTGATGCATAGGCATATAAATAGAGATGAGTGCAGTTGACAAAAGAGATAAATTTGAAGGACAGTCTAAACAGAGGACAGAAAAGAACAGTAGTGAAAATTTGAGAAGTTTTAGGGGGATAATTCCAGAGTTTATGGTCTTGGCAGTTGACTTATCTCGCAGTATGTCTCGTTCAATATCAGTTCTGTACTCTCTACACCAGATTGGCTCCTGATCAAACAAAGTTTTCATTTTGAAACTCTCAGACTTGTTTTCAAATCCCTCCATTGTGATCTCCTCCAACTCCATAAATTTGAGGTATCAGCATTACTTTAAGTCTGAATTCCTGTACATTGTCAATTTTAATTACTCCTCCATTAGTTGCTGTACCTTCAGTTACCTGGACCCACATACTCTTGGATTTATCTATGCCAAGTCTTTACTTGTCTCTCTTCTTTGAAGACATTGAAGACTTTATTCATAGACCAAACTTTTGATGATCTAACATTATGGATAGAAGATTGGCTGGCTCAGGGGAAGCAGAGAGGATGGATAAATAGATGTTTTTCATGATGCCAAGATGCTCTGAGTGATGCATCATAGATCAGTGCAGGGACCTTAACTGCTTACAATTTATAAAATCATTTAGATGAAGGCATGGTTGCCAAATTTACTGATGACACAAAAAAAAAGAAAATATACTATGATGAGAACACAAATAGGTTAGAAAAATGTATTGAACGAATAAATGATTTAGGTAAAAAGTGGTAAATAGAGTACACTGTAGGGAAAATGCAAAATTGGCCGTTTTGACAGACATGTGCAGGTTAGGTGGATTAATCAAGGTAAAATGCAGTATTACAGGGACAGAGTGGGGGCTGAGTCTGGTGGGATGCCTTCAAACGGTTGGTGTAGACTCAAGGCCAAATGGCCTCTTCCCACATTATTGGGATTCTATGACTCTACGACAGAAAGAATAATAATAATAACTAGTGAGGGATTGCAAAGCTCTAAAGATGTGGCGAGGTCTGGGTGTTCTTGTAAATGAGTCAGAATATTAGCATGCAGGTACAGCAAGTAGTTTGAAAAGCTATCATTTATTGTGAGGGGAATTGAAAACAGGAGTAGAGAGGGGACTAGAGATAACAAGGTGTAGAGCTGGATGAAGACAGCAGGCCAAGCAGCATCATAGGAGCAGGAAAGCTTGACGTTTCTGGCCTAGACCCTTCATGAGAAATGGGGGAGGGGAAGGGGGTTCTGAAATAAATAAGGAGAGGAGGGAGGCAGATAGAAGATGGATAGAGGAGAAGATAGGTGGAGAGGAGACAGACAAGTCAAAGATGCGGGGATGGAACCAGTAAAGGTGAGGGTAGGTGGGGAGGTAGGGAGGAGATAGGTTAGTCCAAGGAGGATGGACAGGTCAAGGGGACGGGATGAGGCTAGTAGGTAGGAGATGGGAGTGGAGCTTGAGGTGGAAGGAGGGGATAGGTGAGAGGAAGAACAAGTTAGGGAGGCGGGGACAAGCCTGGCTGGTTTTGGGATGCGGTCGGGGGAGGGGAGATTTTGCAGCTTGTGAAATCCACATTGATACGATTGGGCTGCAGGTTCCCAAGCTGAATATGAGTTGCTGTTCCTGCAGCCTTCAGGTGGCATCGTTGTGGCACTGCAGGAGGCCCAGGATGGACATGTCGTCTGAGGAATGGGAGGGGGAGTTGAAATGGTTCACGACTGGGAAGTGCAGTTGTTTATTGCGAACTGAGCGCAGGTGTTCTGTAAAGTGGTCCCCAAGCCTCCGCGTGGTTTCCCCAATGTAGAGGAGACCACAAAGGATACAGCAGATGCAGTATACCACCTTAGTAGATGTGCAGGTGAACATCTGCTTGATGTGGAAAGTCTTCTTGGGGCCTGGGATGGGGGTGAGGGAGGAGGTGTGGGGACAGGTGTAGCACTTCCTGCGGTTGCAGGGAAAAGTGCCGGGTGTGGTGGGGCCGGAGGGGAGTGTGGAGCGGACATGGGAGTCACGGAGAGAGTGGTCCCTCCGGAAAGCAGACAAGGGTGGGGAGGGAAAGATGTCTTTGGTGGTGGGGTCGGATTGCAGATGGCAGAAGTGTCGGAGGATGATGTGTTGGATCCGGGGGGTTGGTGGGGTGGTATGTGAGGATGAGGGGGATTCTTTTTTGGTTGTTATTGCGGGGACAGGGTGCGAGGGATGAGTTGCGGGAAATGCAGGAGACACGGTTGAGGGTGTTCTCAACCACTGCAGGGGGGAGGTTGCAGTCCTTGAAGAATGAGGACATCTGAGATGTACGGGAGTGGAATGCCTCATCCTGGGAGCAGATGCGGCGGAGGCGAAGGAATTGGGAATAGGGGATGGCATTTTTGCAGGAAGGTGGGTGGGAGGACGTGTATTCTAGGTAGCTGTGGGAGTCGGTGGGCTTGAAATGGATATCGGTTTCTAGGTGGTTACCCGAGATGGAGACAGAGAGGTCCAGGAAGGTGAGAGAGGTGTTAGAGATGGTCCAGGTGAACTTAAGGTTGGGGTGGAAGGTGTTGGTGAAGTGGATGAACTGTTTGAGCTCTTTGTGGGAGCGCGAGGCGGTGCCAATACAGTCACCTTCCTCTCCCCCATTTGTGATGAAGGGTCTAGGCCCAAAATGTCAAGCTTTCCTGCTCCTGTGATGCCGCTTGGTCTGCTGTGTTCATCCAGTTCTACGCCTTGTTAAATCGGATTCTCCAGCATCTGCAGTTCCTATTATCTCTGGATAGGGGACTACTTTAGTCTGGATTATGTTTGGCATGGACTGATTGGACCAAAAAGTCTGCTTTGCACCATATGATTATGAATGTTTCAGTTACACAAGGCATTGGTAAGACCATATCTGTAGACTACTAGTCACCTTATTTAAGGAAAGATGTAAAGAGAGCGGCGGCAGTTCAGAATAGGTTTACTGGACAATCATCTTTTGAGCAAAGGTCAGACAAGCTAAGGGCATATGCACTGGTGTTTAGAAGGACTAGAGTCAACTTGTTTGAAACGTAGAAGATCCCGAGAGGTGTTGATAGGTTGGATGTGGAAAGGATTGTCTTGTGGGAGAATATTGAACTAGGGATCACCATTTAAAGATTAAGGGTCTTGTAAACTAGAGATAAAACAAATTGCTTTTCTATTTGAAGGTCATATGTCTTTGGACCTTTCAGCCTGAAAAGGCGTGGAAGCAAAGTCCATGAACATTTTTAAGGCAGACAAGGATAGATTCATGTTAGGCAAAGAACTGAAAGATTATCAGGAGTAGACAGGAATGCAAACTCTGTTACAATTAGCTCAGCCATGATTTTATTGAATGCTGGAACAGGAGCTGAATGGCCTGCTCCTTTTCCTTCTTCATACATCCTAATGTATAGTCTTCTTATTTGACTTAGTACTACGCTTTGCTTTGTAGTGGTCCTGTGAAGCACTTGGTACACTTTATTGCATTCAAGGAATGATACAAGTTGTTTTGTCGATGTTGTCAAAAATATGGTTAGCAGTGGTGACTTCATTCAAGTCATGCACTGTTAAAGAGTCTAGAATTATAGAAGCACAGATACTATGAACGGTTGTGGCATTGAAGTGGATTTCAGGAGACAGGGAGGAACATTAAATAATTTTGATACATTGGATAGAGTTGCATTGATCCATTTTCAGTTATAATGTGCTGGTTTGTGAGTTTTCCATCACCCACTCTATCTTGGCCAGGGATGAAGTTCTTGCATAATCTTCTGCTTTTCATTTCATGAATGATACAAGCAAGATGTTAGTTGCATTTGTCAGAGAGCCTCATGGACAATGTGGAAGAGCCCACCACTTTTGGAATCTTCCTGTTTCCATCTCTTTTGCACCTCATTTAAAGCCCAAATCTGCACCATTTCAGACACTGCCAGCTAAGAATGACCCCTCATACTGTTGACGCTAATTACGAAAGAGATGCCAAGAAGGGAGTAAAGCTCACTCCCCAATTCGCAAGCAGTGATGTGGAGGGAAGTGCAAGCTTCTTCAGTGGACTGCCGCAGGAGGTTACAACACCAGATGCAGTCAGCCAGACTTCAAAAAGCAACGTGGGTAAGTGTAGGGTCCTGCATGAAGCAGCGTGCCCAGCAGTGCCATGAGAAAGTCAATTATCTCCTGCACTTCACCAGCTTATTTCTGTAACCTCACACTACAATAGCAGCCTGTAGCTGAATAGTAAAGACCGAGCACCCTAACAAAGCAAGGTGACCCACACAGAGGCTAAAAGGTGTGAGCACCAAGTAAGCAAGCTCAGAGCCGTTCGACGCATGTATTCATGTCAGCTGAAAAGTATCCTGTGCAGGTGCATGAGATGCATGTATCCCCTTCATGTAAGTTGACCAGACCGGAGATTTCACAGGGTTTTCGGCTAGATTAAATATTTAAATCTACAGTGTGGGGGACTTGAACCCATGTCTATTTGTCACAGAGGCTCAGAACCACAGCTAACATCTTAAATGCAACATTGCCATCTTGATTTTGTTGTAGTTTAGTTAGAAAAGATAAACAGCATACAGGCGTGATGGAAGATTTATTACAATATGGTAGTAAGTATAATGCAGAAATAATTGTCATGCAAATCACCTCAGATATTACCATCTGACTGGTGACTCTGAATCTGACAGCTGTGCTGAGTCCCTGTGTGATCCCTGGTGGCAATTTTACAGCTTCCATATCATCCACATGTGGCTAATATCATGGCTCAGTTAACAGCTGCTTTAGTCATTTGAACAGGTCATCACACATTTCCTGAAAAGGAATCAATGATAAATTAAAAAGAACAAAACACAATTTCAGCCAAGTCTGAAATCCTGGATGCAATAGATTGCAATTAGCGTGGAACCATTAGGCTGGATTTTAATACTAAAAAAGTAGTCTGGATTTAGCAAAGAATAAACATTTAAAAACTCAAGTCCAAATCCCCTCCATCATGCTGACCTCTATATTTCATGGAGATAGAGCAAAGGGTAGGCAATCAAGCCCCTACTTGAAAGTTTTTTTTTAAAAAAGTCATTTGTTAGACATGGACACTACTAGCTCAACCAGCATTTCTTGCTCATCCATAATTGCCCTGGCAAAATGATAGTGTACTGTTGCCACATGGACCATTGCAGATGATTTACTGTTGATATATCCAGAATGCTACTTGGAAATGAGTTCCAGGATTTTGACCCAGTAACAGGAAAGGAACAGGAATATATTTCCAAATCAGGATAGCGAATGGCTTGGAGGGGTGCTGGCAGGTGGTGGTGTTCCCATGCATTTACTGCCTTTGTCCTTCTAGGAGATACATTTGACAGGATTGGGAGGTGCTGTTGAATATGCCTGGGTGATTTAATGCAGTGCATCTTGTAGATGATACACACTGCTCCTACTGCACATTAATGATGGAAGGAATAAGATTTTAAGGTGGTGATGGTATGCCACTCAAGCTGACTGCTTTACCCTGAACTGTATCAAGCTTCTTCATCATCATTACTCCTTTTAGGAACAGCACCCATCTATACAAGTGGTTAGCACTGCTGCTTCACAGCACCAGTGGCATGGATTCGATTCCACCCTCGGGTGACTGTGTGGAGTTTGCACATTCTCCCAGTGTCTGCGTGGGTTTCCACTAGGTGCTCCAGTTTCCTCCCACAGTCCAAAGATGTGTAGGCTGGGTGGTTTAGCCATGGTAAATTGCCCGTAGTGTTCAGGGATGTGTAGATTAGGTGGGTTATAGAAGGATGCGTCTGAATAGGATGCTCGGAGGGTCGTTGTGGACCTGTTGGGCCAAAGGGCCCATTTCCATATTGTAGGGATTCTAAAAATTCTTAAAAAAACCAAAGGGTTTTCCATCACAATCCTGATTTATACCTTGTAGATGGTGTAATAGAATTTGCGAAGTCATGAGAAGAGCTATTTACTACAGCAATGCTCATCTGACCTGCTTTTGTTACCAAAGCATTAATATAGATAGTCTAGTTCATTTTTCAGTCAATGGTAATCCTCAGAATGTTGATAGTGGGAAACAGTGATGGAATAGACATTGAATATCAAGGGACAATTGATAGATGCTATCTTCTTGGAGATTGTCATTGCCTGGCACTTGTACGGTGCGAATACCATTTACCAGCCAAATCCTGAATGATGTTCAGGTCTTGATGCATTTTGCACAGACAACTTCTGAATCTGAGAAGGTGTGAAATGGAATAGGAGGGTCAGTATCAGCTTGAATTAAAGAAAAAACAAACAATCACGTGCAGAAAAACAGTAAGAGAGTGACAAAATATTGTTTTTTCAGACAAGATGACGAGAATGTGGTAGACAAAACTGGATCAATAGTAGGAGGCAGGGAGTGATAGTTGAAGGTTGTTTCTCAAGGGGGCCTATGACTAGTGGTGTGCCACAGGGGTCGGTGCTGGGACCTTCGTTATTTACACCAATGATCTGGATGTGAAGGCACAATTAGTAAGTTTACAGATGATACAAAATTAGGAGGTATCGTTGATAACCACTTTCACTATCAAAAATTAAAAGAGCGATCTTGATCGGATTGGGAAGTGGGCTGAGGATTGGCAAATTGAATTCAATACAAATGAGCATGAGGTGTTGCACTTTGGAAAGTCAAACCAAGGTAAATTTATACAGTAAATAGGAAGGTCCTGGGGAGTGTTGTGGAACAGGAGGACCTAGGAGTACAAGTACATAGTTCATTGAAAGCGGCATCACAAGTGGACAGGATGGTGAAGAAGGCATTTAGCATGCTGGCCTTCATTGGTCAAGGCATTGAGCACAGGAGTTGGGATTTATGTTACAGTTGTACGAGTCATTTGTGAGGCCGCGCTTGGCGTGCTGTGTAGAGTTTTGGTCACCCTGTTTTAGGAAAGACATAGTTAAACTGGAACGTGCGCAAAGAGGATTTACAAAGACGTTGCACGGACTAGTAGGCCTGAGTTATAGGGAGAGGTTGGCCAGGATAGGACCTTATTCCTTGAAATGTAGGAGAATGAGGAGTGACCTTATTGAGGTGTATAAAATCATGAAGGGCAGGGATAGGATGAATGCATATAGTCTTTTTCCCACAGAAGGTGAATTCAAAACTAGAAGGCATAGGTTTAAGGTGAGGGGGAAAGATTTAAGAAGGACCTGAGGGGCAATTTCTTCACACAGTGAATGGTGTGTAAATGGAATGGGCTGCCAGAGAAAGTGGTTGAGGCATGTACAACAGAAGCATTTTAAAAAGCATTTGGATAGATACATGGACCAAATGCAGACAATTGGAACTAGCTGAGTGGGTGCCATGGTCAGCATGGACAAGTTTGGGACAAAGGGCCTGTTTCCATGTTAGATTGCATTGACTCTAATGGTATTTCACAAATGATTCTTTTTGAATGAAATTCAAACTTTGCTGATAAGACCATGACTAATAGGAAGAAGAGTAGGCCATTCAGCTCCCTTCAAGCCTGATTTGAAATTCAACAGGATTATGGCTGAGCGGGTATTCCTCACATCTACTTCCCTGCATTTTCTCCACTATCCTTGATTCTCTGACTGATCAAGAATCAGATTCTGAAACTAACGCTTCAAATGGAGATGCTCCCATGAGGGGACACTTCCTGTTTCCATTTCCCCTATCAAGGCCCTTAAGAATCCTATATATTTCACTGAGATCACCTCTCATTCTTCTTCAGTGAATAGAGCCTCTACATGTTTAGCCTTTGCTCAAAAGGCAATCCCTCCATATCAGGGATCATCCTAGTGAACTTTCTTGCATTACGTCCAATAAATTATATCTTTTCATTCATCAAGGGGGTCATAAGTGCTCAAAGTACTCTTGATGTGGTCTCAGCAGCACCTTGTATAGTTGCAGCAAGATTTCCCTATTCTTCTACTCCAGCCGCCTTGCTAACATTTAGCCTTCCTGCTTATCTGCTGCACCTCTGCACTGACTTTCTGCATTTTGTGCACAAGTAGCCCCAAGTCCCATTGTGTTGCAGCTTTTCTCCATTTAAATAATACTTTTCCTTTGTTCTCCCTTCCAAAATGAAGGACCTTACATTTTCCCACATATTCTCCATTTGCTGACTTTTTGCCCACTTACTTAACCCATCAATGCTTTCTCTAAACAGCTTGTATCCCTCTTCAAATTTACCTTTCTACCTATTTTTATGTGGTCTGCAAACTTGCCTGCCGTAAATTGTCTTCCTTTCTCCAAGCCATTAACGTATATTGCAAACAGTTGCAGTCCCAGCAACGATCCCTGTTGAACCCTATTGGTTACAGATTGCCAATTTGAAATTCATCCCCAGTTTCCTACCCATTATCCAATTCTCTATTCATGCCAATCTACTACCTTCTACATTGTGGGCTCTTATGTCTTAAACTTCCTTGAAGTACCTTGTCAAATGCCTTTGGAAGTCCAAATACAATGCATTTACTGGTTCTCCTCCATTCACTCTGGTTGAGACTTCTTCAAAAACTCTAATTAGTTAGACAGGATTTCTCTTCCATGAAGCCATACTCACTCTGCTTGTTGAGATGATGGTTTTCCAAACATACTATAAAACTATATGCAGTTATAACAAACAGTGAGGCAGAAAGGTGTAGACGGATTTAGATCAGATAGGCTGAATCTACGAAATGTGGGAAATGAAAGTAGTTGAGGGGGAGTTTTTTTCCTCCCACCTGGAACTTGAAGTGGAATGCTGAGACAATTATTTCAAAAGGACATTTTTTCCCCCTACTCGAATCCTTATAGTGTGGAAGCTGGCCATTTGGCCCATCAAGTCCACACTGACCCTCTGGACAGCATCCCACCCAGACCTAACCCCTCCTCCGCCCTAACTCTATTTCCCACGGCTAATCCACCTTGCGTACAGATCCCTGGGCACTATGGACAATTCACAATTGCAAGTTCACATACTTGCACATCTTTAGCCTGTGGGAGGAAACCGGAGCACCTGGAGGAACCCCACACAGACACGGGAGAATGTACAAACTCCACACAGCCAGTTGCCTGAGGGTGGGATCAAACCCAGATGCCTGGAGCTAATGGTCAGAAGTGCTAGCCACTAAGCTATTGTGCCACCCATTAAAATACACTTTAGTGATTAAAGTTGTAGGATTACAGGGATAAAACAATGCTCAACTGATATCTAACATTTGCTTGATGGACCAAATGTCCTTCATAATGATTTTGAGATTAATGTTTTGGACACTGGAATACAGGGCACAGTAACAATATTTACAAATGATACAAAACTTCTAAGTGTCATGAACACTGATGTAGATCATTGTAGGCTTCAAGGGAAAATAAATATACTGGTGAAATGCATAGGTACATGGCAGACAAAATTCAATGCTGTCAAGTGTAAGGTTTTGCTCTAAACATGTTCATCTGATAAAAGCTAAATAGTAGGTTTTACAAGGGGGGGTAGAGGAGAACAGAGGTACCTGGGTTGCTTTTGGAACAATTGTTGCAGGTGGCAGGATAGATTGATAAATCTGTTTATAAAGCATATATGTGGGAAACTAGGCTTTCTGAAGCTAGACACTGAGAAGACGAGTTCAGAAGCTCTGCTATTCCCATTTTAAAAACTCTATTTCAGGCCACACTGCAATGTTCTGTGCAATTCTTGACACTACAGTTTTGGAAAGACATGAAAGTTATGGACAGGGCGTAGAAAATATTTATTAAATAGATTTAAGAATGAGCTACTGTACTGAAATAGATAGACTAATGAAACTAGGGTTGTTCTCCTTAAAGCAATAAACACTAAGTGGAGATTTAATTGAGATGTTTAAATTCCTAATGGGGCCAGGAAGAGCAAATTGCAAAGGAGTTGATTACTAGAGGTCATTGAACATATCCAAGGAATATGGAAGAAATTAACCATGGGGCCAGATTCAACAACTTAAAAAGCGAACAGGGTAAAATCCTGAAGGAAACAAATTAAAAGGGATATGGGAAGAGCTGAGAAGTAGAATTACATAGATTGCTGTTCAAAAGCATTAGCAGACTGAATGGAAATTGACCTCCTTCTGTGCATTCTGAATCTACGCAATTATAAGTTATGAGCTTTTTTTAAAAAGCAGACTGTGACATGCGTCATGATAGACAGACAGTGGAAATTTACAAAATCCATTATCACTATCAAATATTGCTAATTAGTAACATCTATTAGCTGTGCAATTCCTTTTCTTGTGCATACCGAATAATCATAAGTTTCAGTTGTTTATATATCTGGCATATGTTAAGCATTTTTCAAATTTCTACCAGCATTGCTTACTTTTAGTAGCTGCCTTTGCAGTAAAGATACAGAGACTGGTGCAAAAGTAAAATACTGCATATGCTGGACATCTGCAACAGAAACACAGATAGTGGAGAAACTCAGCAGGTCGCATGGCATCCATGGAGAGAGAAACAAAATTTAACATTTTAGATGAAATAAGTGATACACGTTCCAGGTATAACAGTGTTTAAACAAATGCAGAGGTATCGAAAGATGAAGAGGGAGGGGAGGACAAAATAGAGGGTTGGGGCATGGGATGAAAGGCAAGAATAATCAAATTCCAGATGAATGATGGTGTAAAAGCAAAATTAGAAAAGTTCAGTAACAAACAAATCTGTACATGTCTATGGGAAATGTAGAATGGTTACTAACAACTGTTATGTCTTCAACCGCCATGTGATTAAAAAAAAGAACAATCGTTATAACTTACATAACAAGGTACAGAGCTGGATGAACACAGCAGGCCAAGCAGCATCAGAGGAGCAGGAAAGCTGACGTTTCGAGTTTGGACCCTTCTTCAGAAATTTTTATCTCAGATTCTCCAGCATCGGCAGTTCTTACTATTTCTGAATATTGAGTCCAGAAGGCTATAAGGAGGCTAACTAGAAGCGGAGATGGTGTTTCATATACTTACGTTGAACATAATTGGAACAGTGTACAAAGCCAAGTATAGCTAGGTCAGAGTCGGACTGGGGGAGAGATTTTACAGGATAGGTGACCAGAAGATTGGGTTCACACTTGTAGAATGAATAGAGTTCTTCTGCAAAGTGAGCATTTAGCCCACAGTCAGTCTCCCCACTGTACAGGAGACTTATTGAACAGAGAACAGAGTAGACTATATTGAAAAAAGTACAAGCAAATCATTGCTTCAGCTAGGAAAAAACTGTTTGGAGACTTGGATAGTAAGAATGGGGGCAGTAAAAAAAAAATATTCATACAGCCCCTTCAGTACAGAAGAGGCCATTCAGCCCATCAAATCTGCACCAACATCCCCCCCCCAAAGAGAATCTCACCCTGATGCAAAAGTATGAATGAAGATGGAATACATGGGAGGTGAAGAGAGGATGGAAATTGGATGCAAGGTTTATTAAAGTTTCTAGTTTAAGAATACGGTCTGAAAATGGCATCAAGAGAGAGTCAATGTAGCTGAATTTTAAACACAGATGAAGGAAGGGGCCTTGGCGTTGAACTGGAAGAAAGTTTGCTCCACATATCATAGAAACAAAACAGATAGCCAGGATCTTCATGGGATCCCCGAACAACATTTTTGATTTGGAGGAAGGAACTAGAGTTAAAGGAGTAGCAAAACCAGAACCTGTCCCATTTCCATGGTATTTTCACTTGCAAATGCAGGAGATGTAACACCTGAACTTTAGCCTCCTACCTTCTCAACTTCCTTCTAGGTGAAGGAATGATTTACCCAATGTACTTCTTTCAAGTTCAGGTATTGTATTTGCTGCTTATGATCTGGTCTCCTCTACTTTCAGGTCATCTCTGGAACACCATCCATTCACCCCTCAATCTCATGCTTCACATTCCTTTCAGTCTGACCTGCTCTACCATTACCTCTTCTTTGTCCTATTACCACTCACTTTCAACATACTTTGTCATCCCTTTTGGTCATTTAATTTCTCCTGTCTTCCGCTCTATCACACACTGTACCTTTGGTTCTTCATCCTCCACAACCATCTTTCCACTTCCATCCCCTTTCTGCTTCTGTCCTTTTGTAAAACCTTTTCCAGTTCTAGTGACAGGTCATTGCCTGAATCATTAACTCCCACTTGTGTGGTTGTAGTAGATCTGCTGAATATTTCCAGTCTTTTCTCACTTTATTAAGAATGCTGATGACTGTGCCTAATGACTATAAACTACTAAACTGTGACCTTCTCAAGGAATTCATGCACCAGCACATCTGTAGAAACAGTGGCATCATCATCAACAGATGTTGGTAGTCTTCAGAGACTTGACTCACATTATGCTGTTATTGCTTGACACAAGGTCAGAACAATGCAAGGAAAAGACTACATCAAAAACAATTGTGAGAAACAAGTACACACAAATTTCCCATTTACCTTCAGTCAATCACCTGCATGATTTAGGAGGATGGATTGTGCTCCTGCTTGGTGAATGAAATATGATTAAAATATGAGAGTAGTGAACATCCAGTCCTAAAGCAGAAGGATAAACAGTCTGCATTTCTCTTGCAACTCACATGGAATTTTTCACATACGCTTTAGGTTGCCAAATCTATAACAGCACAGCTCTTGACATTTATACCATAGGTCAAGATAAAATTGCCTAGACAAAGCCTGGTGGTGTATTTAACCTGAGTGTCACCACGTCTCATGTTAGATTGAGAAAGTGGGATCTTCATGGTGACCTTAGCAGTGCAAAAACTGAACCAGTGCTGTTAATGTAATATTGCGTTGCAAATCAGCTGTCCAGCCAACCAAACCAACTGCCTCCCTCCTTTATACAACAAATGCCAAGATCAACAGTCATACAACAGGTCCTCGAAGTGGAGGTGGGGGTGGAAGGTGCCAGTTATTGAGCAAATTTGGGCAATCACCAAGAAAAGATGAAATCAGCAGGTCAGGCTGTATCCCAGGATTAAGAAGCAAGGTTAACATCTTGTAAAAGGATTTAGGTGATGACCTTGCACCATGTAGATGAACAAGTTATAAAGCTAAGATGAGGGTAAACGGCAGACCAGGCATTTAAAGAAGAAATGGATAAGGTCTGTATTGTATGGAAGGCAGGAGACATTAAGTGATACATGACTGCATGGTAGAAAGTTGGTGATAAGGAGAGAGATATATAAAGAAAACGTGAATTGGGAAGTGGTATCAATGATTGCAGCACAATAATATCTAAATTAAGGATGGATAGACCTAATAGACCTATTAGCTGTGGACCACACCACTGGCACTGTGAGGAAATCAACACTACACACCAATCCACACTTCCTACACAAGTGTAGTCATCCAGCATTATTATGGCATTAGCAAATTTAGACTCAGGAACATAACGTGCCACCAGCAGTCACAGAGAAGGTGATGGTGAGAATGTTGAAGATAAAATGACAATTTGCAGTGCTTTAGGTGAATAACACTTGGCCAGGTTCAAGGTAAGGGTCGCTCTTGTGGAAGAAGTGCTTAAAAAAGGTGAAATTGTGAAGTAACAGCATACATATTGCAAGTTACTTACTTACCTCTACACCAAAATAAAGGTGGATTTGGGTTGGATGGGGAGATTTTTTTCTTTACTCACTTTGAAGACATTGGTATAGCTGGCTGGCCAGCATATTTGCTCAAACCTATTTGCTCCTGAAAAGGTGATAGCAAGCTGTCTTTTTGAACTGCTGCTGGGTGACCCACAGTGCCCTGATGAAGGGAGTTTCAGGGTTTTGACCCAGGAACACTGAAGGAACAGCAATATTTCCAAGACAAGATTCATGTTTCAAAAATCTGGAACAGGATCCCAAACTATCTTGAATCAAACCAACCGATTTCTAGTTTTAACAAATGCATGACAAGGGATAAACAACAGTTTCTGAAGAAGGGGCCCGACCAGAAACATCAGCTTTCTTATTCCTCTGATGCTGCCTGGCCTGCTGTGTTCCTCCAGCTCCACACTGTCACCTCTGACTCCAGCATCCACAGTTCTTACCATCTCGGAGTTTCATTCTCATATTGCTCAGATCTGAGGGCTCTTGAACCAGAGCAGGTGGAAGCAGATGAGATGGGCAGGATCCATCAACTAAGCACTTTTACAGCACAACTTGTGGGCTAAGAGGAGAAATATTTCCTCCAGACTCAAATTAACGTTATAAACATGGTCATCCACCTTCAGGATGCCATCCCAAAAGCAGATTCTACCTCAATATCCGACTCCCATTATTGTTAATTCTTTCACCTCATCTTAATTGTATTTTTCCTGAACCTTTGCCCTTGAGTATTATGGCTCCTGTATCTTTCCACTCATACAATTCATTATTTTGGAAATGGAGGTATAATTTGAAGCTGTGTTCTGAGTGGTCTGGATATTTTTAATAGCAATGTGCAGTACTGACTATTCGGTCAGAGCCCTCATCTGCACCTAGATTTGACATAATATTACTCTGCATTCTCTAAGCAGCTTGAATTGCATTCAATGCTTCTCCACCAAATGATCAAGAGTAGAAATTGGAACAAGATGCTAGATGTTATGTTCAGACTAAAGCTTGTGTCAGTGGCTGAATGTAACATTAAGCACTGGGATTTGACCCACGTTCATCTACTGTGTGCTTACTAGATTAAAACCAGCTTCTGCACTATGTACATCTTGCAACAATAACCATATTCCAGCCTAACTTCAAGGGATGATCTTCCGTAAGCCTTGAGTCAGTTTTGGACAGAAGCAGAGCACATAAGAAACATTCATGGGTGGCATCAATAAATCTACCACTATCAACTAAAAGCGGCACCTTGGCTCAGTGATCGCACTAAAACACAGCCATTCCATCTCTTTGATCCTGGAGGAAAGCAGGACATCATTCAGGTGGTGGTACAGAATTTCAAAATCAGGATGGTGGCAGGAATGATATGCTATAATACAATATGTGATGTGATACCTTAGTACTAACCAATAGTGGCTTGTGGTAGGAGTAGAATGCTGTCACTAATCTTCCTTCCTGGAATGATCTAAAGGGATGTACAGCAGACTTTGGCGGAGGAGAGATCATGATTAATTTTCATCAGAAGAGACCCTCATCTTAGAGAGCAACATAAAGTTTCTTGCATAACAAGGACTATCCACAGGTGACATTAGCTCATATTAGTGATTACTAGTGAAAAGTAGAGGGCATAAGTCTCTCCATGGGGCCATTGTCTGAAGTTGTTTGCTCAAACTACAGCTGCTTGACAGCCTCTACCAAAAATCTCATGCCCCATCCAGCAGCTACAATATATATCAGAGTGTTGAAGCTTTAGCTCGGGTCATAGATTAACCCTTTCATATCCATCACCTTATTCAATAGGAAGGAATTAGCTTGAGCAATGCCGACAGAGTCAGGAACACAGACTTTGCTGTAATTCTGCTGGGCAGGAAATGCCTGTTTGAACAGATCAAAACAAGTAGCTCAAAGAACCCAACATGGTCTGTAATACCTCCCTAAACTGCACCCATCATTTAGTGTCCATTCTGCACTATGAGAAATTCATCCGTAGTAGGGAATGCTCATGGGTATTCCCTTTATTGAACTAAAGCAGATGAGATTGCGGGGGTGTGGGGGGAAGCTGTACTGACAGAGAACTCATTGGCAGACAAGAAACAAAAAGGTAGGAATAAATGGGTCTTTTCCCAAGTGGCAGGTAGTGAATAGTGGGCTACCACAGGGATTAGTACTTGGACCCCAGTTATTCACAATATATTGATGTAGAAGAGGGAACTAAATGTAACGTCGAGATAACAAGGTGGGGGGCTGGATGAACACAGCAGGCCAAGCAGCATCATAGGAGCAGGAAAGCTTGACGTTTTGGGCCTAGACCCTTCATCAGGGTCTCACTTGACTCTCTCTCACTAAATGTAATGTTTCCATGTTTGCAAGTAACATAAAGCTGAGTGGGAGTGTGAACTGTAAGGAGGATACAGGGATGCTTTCACATGATTTGGACAAGTAAGCATTCAACTGCACAGTGATGAATTAAGATGTGGATAAATTGGAGGTCATCCACTTTGGTAACAGCAAATTATCTGAAAAGGTGGGGGACCAGGAAGGGAGAAGGTGCCTTTGTACACCAGTCAAAGTAAACATTAATTTGCAGCAAATGAAGGAGATAAACAGTATGTTGGCATTCATAGTGAGAGGATTCAAGTACAGGAACCGGATGTCTCGTTGCAATTGTTCAGGACCTTGGTGAGACCACACCCGGATTACTACATGTAGTTTTATTCTTCGAATCGGAGGAAGAATGCTCTGGAAATGGAAGGAGTGTATCAAAGTCTTTCCAGATTGATTCCTGTGAGGGTAAGATGAGCACATGGAGATTGGATTTATTAGGACTATATTCACCAGCTTTTAGAAGAATGAGAGGAGAATTGTAGAAACCTATAAATTCTAGTAGGACCAGACAGGGTTGAGGCCATAACATTGACTGTTTTCAAGAAGGATTTAGACATAGTACACAGAGCTGAAAGGATCAAAGGCCTTGGGATAAAGCAGGAACAGGGTACTGTGTTGGATGATCAGGTATGATCATACAGAATGCCAGATCAGGCTCAATGGATCAAATACATGTTCTATGATTCTATGAATGCAATAATATTAGTGATGCTGGAATTTGCATCAGCTGTAGGAATTCCTGTTTAAATCCCACTTATACAAATACTTAATGAAAAAAAACCCTAGAAACTCAACAACATTTGAGTTGATACATTAGCATGCTTAATTTTACTTTTGATGGCTTGTAGTTCTGAAGGAAAGAGTCTTATATTCTATGAACATCCATGCAAGCCTGTTTGCCCATTCACCAGAAAGGGTTATTAAATGTTTAAAAGTGATATCATTAGCTCAATTGTGGCTGTCAATTGCAATAGTAATGGACTGCTTCACAAATGGTATATCATGCAGAATCATTCTTGAACATGTTCACTAGGCAAGGCAGTGCATGCCTGTAACACAGAAATTTAAATCGCAGAACAAATGGATCTGTCCGAATACCATGTTGGGTGCCGCAAAGAATTTACAGCCCAAGTACAGCCATGTCAGCCTACACAGTTATTTAATATGAGATATATGTGCTATCTCAAACTGGTCACTGGAATTCCCAGGAACCTTTATCCCCTCCTCTATCCATCCAGTCTCCCTTAAAATGCACAACATTGTTTGCCCTAACTAATCACTGTGGCAATGACTGCCACATTCACACCACTCCGAGAAAAGAAATTCACTCAACATGCTTTTATTTCACTTGCAGAATGTTGAAGAGTGTATTAGAACCGAGTTTGCCTCTAATTATAATTCACAGATGAGTCTGATTGCCTGGAGATTTCCAGGCATCAAATTACCAGCTTCCCCTTTGTTTTTCCACATATACACCAGTCAAGGGGTTGACTTGATTATGATTTAAATAAGAAGAATTTATAGAAAAACAATTAAAAAGAGTGATGACAGTAACTTGCTGATAATATTGCAACTATCAAAATAGTTTGCTTCAAGACTTTGATTAATATTGCTGAAACAAGATATTTTGTTGAAGCTTTTCATCTTGCACTCAGAGCAATTTGCATGAAATACTAATGTAAAGGGAAAACAAAGTTTGTGTGAGCGAAGTGTGTTGATTAATTAGCACATGGGCTCTGATTGGTCAAGGCTTTTGCATTGCAATAACAGCAATTACATAATGGATGACAAGATTTGTTTAAAGTTAAACCAGGCAGGTTAACACTGATTGATCAAGCCATTGCCCTATGAAATCAATTGGAGATTGGTTGTTACCCGTTTTGTTTGAGTTGAAAGAAATGCAGTATGTGTGTTCACTTAGTCTGCGAAGAACAGGATCTTGTGCATTCATAAATGTAGTTTCCAGTGCATGCAAGAGCATCACACTGAGTTTGACTGACAATCTTAAATTGGTTTTCAGTGTAATTGTTACCACACTCACTCTGTCAATGCAATGCTTTGACTAATTAGAGTCTACTTGCCTAGTTTTAATTTTAAAAAAGCCCAACATTTATTATTAGTCATCATCTAACTGGTACATTCTCCATGTATGTATCAAGTCCACTTGTCAAACAATCAGGACTCTCTTCCATGCAGAACACAAAAGGTTGTCTTCTCTTGACACTGGTGTTTCTTGCAAATTGTCCTGATGAGTAAAAGAGAAGGCTGTGACATAACTTGGCCTTCCTCACCAATAATAAAGTCCTAGAAATCAAACAGCTACTCTCATTTGCAAGCTTTTCACTCTTATAGAATTTAAGCTTCAAACTGTCAAACGCAAACTGAAAGCTCAAAGATGCAATATGCAGTTTGCAGCGAGAAGGAAAGTAAAACACAAAATCAACTTTTCATCTGATTGGAAAACTAAAAGGTAGACAATGTCTTCAAAAAGGTTGGAAAAATGGAGAGGAGATGAAGAAAAACTGACAAAATATTGGTGCTTGATTGCAGAAGACATAGCACTCCACAAAAATTTAGCTCTTGACCTTTCTACTACTTGATGACTACTTTCTGATTTACATATTTATTTGTACATTGTCTCCACAAATATTTAATGCATTTTCCACCTTTCAATTCCATGTTATTACTATTTTAAACCATTGTGTATAGCTGCAACTTCCAGAACCAGAAATCAATGCAGCAAGCAGTATCGACCTTACAATCACTGTATGCAGATACTTGGAGCAGCCTTGCACTTTGGAGAGAATTTAAAGCTGAGCATCCTCCACCAGACCCACATATCAAAAACAAACAGTCACCCTCCTCTCATTCTCTTCCTTCATAGTGCAATCTTAAATCTTTGGGTGGAATTTTCTACACAAGACTGTACTTCTCATTTTTTTTTCAGATTTATCCTATTGCTTTTGAAATTCCACATACCACTTAAGGCACTATTCACACTTCTTGTTACAATTAATCTAATTTGAATGCTATAATTTCTATCTACCGTATCAGCTCTTTTAATAATGAGAGCACAAGAGATAGGAAGAGGAGGTCATTTAGCTCGTCGAGTCTCCTCCACCAGTAAGATCATGGTTTTTGTGATTGCAATCATAACTCTATGTTTCGGCACCATGACCCTTAACTCTCTTCAGCTTTACATCTACCCTGTCAAACCTCCTTGGAACTTTATTTGTTTCAATAACATGACTGGTCTTCCTGAAAATCTTCAAGTATCGGCCTTACCTACTCAAGTTTCCTCATAAGACAAAGCAATCACACCAGGAACCAGTAGCTCGGAAACAGTAAGGACTGCAAATGCTGGAGTCCTGACAAAGGATTTCAGCACAAAACATTGACTTCCCTACTCCTCGGATGCTGTCTGGCCCGCTGTGTTTTGCCAGCTCCACATTTATTGACACCGGGAATCAGTTGCTTAAACCTTTTCTGAACACTCTCCAATGAAAGCATCTCTTTCCTCAAGTAAGATGACCAAAACCAACACTCTGTATAATTGTAGCAAGACTTTCCTCCTTTCATACATCATCTCCCTTGCAATAAAGGCTAACATTTCATTTTCTTTCCTAATTCCTTGCTGTACCTGTTGATATTTTGCGATGCACGTAGTAGCGCACACATCTCTCCCTCCAGTTAAGAAACATCATAAAACAGCTGATTAGATCACAGATAATCTTTGAAATGCACACAACTACAAGTCTAATCTATGCAAGCAGCAATCTGAATCAACAGTGTACATGTTCAGGAATGAACAATTTGATCAAAACTTTCACAGTTCATTGAACCATTAGCTCATTGTGCAGGGTAATATGCAGCATACAAAAATACGGCATTTGAGAAAAACAAATTACACATGCAGAAAAATGAAGGCACAAAAACAAAAAAAAAACAACAAAACAAGTTGTGCAGCTGATCTGCACCAGTACCTATAGGCATTGATTCCATCTTCACAGCTGTTTCCATTTTGACACCAGCAGCCCAGGCAGTCATCTCTGTTAAACACGCGTCTTCTTCCAGTCCAGCCAGGTGTACATTCTCCACATGTCCTCATATCAGAAACAGCAGCCACCATTAGCACATGGCTGTAGGATTGTATGACAGAATGCACAGGGTAAAACCAAAGTAGCAAACCAATAAACCTTGCCCTTCAGAAATATATTAATTCAGGGGAATTTTAATTAGATACTAGTTAAACTTGGTCATATTTCACATCCCAATTCCCACTGCCTTCTGTTTGTTTTCTTTTTCAGATTAAAAGTCCCCAATGCCTTTTTCTGAAATTAGAAATATACACAATGCCAACCATACAGTAACCTACTCACACATGGTTTTACAAACCAACTGTAAGGCACAGGTTTGTCACTTATTCACTTAATTGATCAGCAGGATGTAAATTAATGGGAAATATACAATTCAGGATTTCATTTCATCAGGTTTTAACTTCACAACATGGCCACACAATTACAGATCTGTTCCTTATTCAGGCACCAGGTTGACTGATATGGTGGGCATCCATTCAGGTTGGGAGTTAGTCAATGAAGGTTGCAGCAGGAGCTACAGTACCTACTGAGGTCATCAGGAGAGGGTGGGAACTAATGTCAGTTTTGCCTGCAACAGGGTATCTTTATACAATATGGCAATGCTCACAAACTGGTTGCAGCTTTCATGGCATTGAAAAAGCCAGCATAACTTTATCATAGCTCACTAACATGTGCAAATATTACATCACAGGTACATCAGTATCAAGGTTTACACTAATATTAAATTACAAAAAAACACACCAACCCTTATGGCCCGAATTAAGATGATATTTGAGATCTTCATACTCTCAGATCACATGCTATGATGCAATGATGACATCATCAGCATGCCTCTTAAAGATATACTGACGTACTGTGTCTCTTAAAGGGATATTGATCATGAGTCAAAATGCAAGGGGGATAATTGGGCATAAGGGGAAATAACTCCTGCAGAAGAGCAGGTGGATGTTCAAATGGGACAGTTGGAGGTGAGGAACAGGAATCAATCAAATAGGAGACAAGGCGGAGTGCTCTGATGTCAGGCCGAGGATGGTGAGGAGGGGGTTAATCCAATGGGCTATTCACCTTGAGGTAAATGTTGGATGTCAGAAGTCTTGTGGAGGGGGTGGTGATAGACAGAAGGCATTGTGGCCTTGAACTACTAACATGATGGATTGTGAGCTGGGCAGTGAGTGTGGGAGGGTTGGAAATTAGAGGCCTGAGACTCACTGGGTCAGGTTGGCTGCCTGCCCTACATTTGGCCTCAGTTATAGAAATGAGCACAACATAAGCAAAGTTTAGGTTGGAAAACAGATTTCTCAGATTTTGAAATCAATTTCCTTCTGACTCAAGAGCTAAATGGCTTCCAGTCGAAAGAGATAACACCATAAAGGAAACAAAGCACATCTGTTTCTGTAGCTTGCCACTCTTAGAACAGATCAATAACATGAAGCTATGTTCAGCTTGGTGTGCATGAATGGAAGAGGGGACACATTTCATCAAACATGGCTGAAGAAGGAATTGCTCGCACCCCTTTTTTAAAAAAATTATTCATTCACAGGATGAGGGCATCGCTGGCTAGGCAACATTTATTG
Source organism: Ginglymostoma cirratum (assembly GCA_024137785.1). Lineage (NCBI taxonomy): Eukaryota > Metazoa > Chordata > Chondrichthyes > Orectolobiformes > Ginglymostomatidae > Ginglymostoma > Ginglymostoma cirratum. The sequence continues at coordinate 4,220,717 of JAHRHZ010000111.1, read as the reverse complement.
CCCATCTCTAATTGCTCAGAAGACAGTTAAGAGTCAACGGCATTGTTGTGGGTTTGGAATCTCATGTAGGCCACACCAGGTAAGGATGGCAGTTTCCTTCCCTAAAGATCATTAGTGAACCAGAAAGGTTCCGACAATCAACAATGGATTCATGATCATCATTAGACTCTTAATTCCAGACTTTAAAAAAAATTATTGAATTCAAATTCCACCATCTGCCATGGTAGAATTCAAACCTAGGTCCTCAGAACATTATCTGGGTTTCTCAATTAACAGTCCAGCAATAATACCAGTAGGCCATCACCTCCCCTCATTCCCACTCCTTCCACCCACAAAAACAGTTTGGAAAGTTGTGCAAGTTGATAAACACCCTGTTTGGCTCTGGTTTGAATGTGCCTTCTTTGGTCATCAAGTCTTGGAGTTAGTCTCTAACCTAGAATTGCTGTCTTAGATGTAGGGGCTCTACCGATTATGCCATGAGACCTCATTGCCTGGCCACTGGTCCACCAGGGTTAACATGCTGCTCTGGACACATGGTGCCAGCCTTCACCTTTATGGTCAAAATCAAGCATCAGTAGGGGGAGATCAATAGGCCTCCGAATGTCACTCCACCATGGGTAGAATCACAGCTGCGGGTGTGTAAATCTGGCCTGAGAGATTTAGGCTCAGAGATTAATAAAGAGCTTTGATTGACTGGGAGTGTGATTTTATGACTTGTGTTATATAATTCCTCTACATCAACAGGGCTTTTTGAAAGTTACTAGAAACAAACACACCTGCTGTGTCCATCCAGCCCCATGCTTGTTATCTCGTACACTTGAAGGTCGCCAACATTTGAAAAATATTCCTCTGTATTTATACAGTGTAGACAGACCCTTCAGGTTGTTCCACTCAAAGAAAGTTTCCCCACTGAGAAATACACTTCATGACGGCAAGGGAATGAAACCATGAATAAAGACTGAAAGGTGTGTCCTCGTTCATGCTTTGGTTGTTCAATGCAGATCAGTGGGATGGGGTTCCCTTCCTTCTGCTCCTCATCAACCCCAACTGACAGTTAGGCTTTATATTGATGTGACTAAGAAGCAGCATATTTCAAGCCTTGTTGCCTACAATTCACCAACAACATTAACAACCTTTTGAACAGATTAAAGCTTGGATTTCCTTCATGGAGACAAGCTGGATGTTACATCTAAAATAGGTCCAATTTCACCTTTTCAAAAACATTATATGCAGTTCTGGTCTCCTTGCCTAAGAAAGGATATCCTGGCCATAGAGGGAGTCAGCGGGGGTTCACCAGACTTTTTTTTATCCATTTGTGGAATGCGGGCATCACTGCAAGTTCAGAATTCATTGCCCGTCCAGAGTTGAGAAGCTGTCGGTTTGCTGCTTTCTTGAACTGCAGCGGTCCTTCTGGTGGAGGTAGACCCTTAGTACTTTTAGGGAGGGAGTTCCAGAATTTAACACAGAAAGAGACAGAACAAATGGGTGATATATTTCCATGTCAGGATCATGAGTGGCTTAGATTGGAACCTGCAGGTGGCATTGTTCCCACTTATCCCTGAGTGGGCATGACTGGCTCATGAGGAGAAATTGAGAATACCGGATCTGTGTTCTCAACAGTTTATATGAAAGAGAGGTAATCTCACTGAATCTTACAAAATTCACGTAGTGCTCATCCGGGTAGATATGGGAAGAAAGTTTCCCCTGGCCAGAGACAAAAAACACACAGTCTCAGAATGAGGAGCAGGCTGTTTAGGACAGAGATGAGGGGTGTTTTCTTCAAAGGGTCATGAATCTCTGGAATTCTCTACAGTAGAGTGTTGTGATGATTCAGTGTTTGAACATGTTTAAGACAGAGATTGATAGTTTATATAAATTAGACATATCAAGTGATAAGACAGAAAAATGAGGCGGATCATCTACGATCTAGTGGTATGGTGCAGCCAGCTTGAGAGGCCGAATGGCTTCCTGCTGCTACTATTCCCTATGTTCCTAAAACTGGATGAGCTTTTTCTAAAACTAATCAAACTGCGTTGAAATTGAAAATGGGTGAATTTCAGTTTGTACAATTGGGGCCCAAGGCATTCTTTGAATGTTGAAATTGAATTTTCAACCCAGTTCCTCACCACGGATGTAAACTAGGCTGAAGAATCTGCAATGGAGGATATTTTCTATGTTTATTAGGACTTATTACTTGTAGGTGAAAATAGAAGGGACAGGTCCCCATGCTGAAACACTAAAAAAAATTACAACTAACCAGAAAAATGGCTTTTTTTTAATGCTGCCTTGCCTGAAATGTTGGTTGCTATGTTGAGTGGTCTGTGACCAAACAGAATTGGAGGATATTTGAGTGAGAGTCAGGATCATGGCTAGTTTTGTGGCTGGGGATTTGCTCTATTGCAGGGTCTTCAAAGTATAAATTAGATGATTTGTTTTATTAGGGCAAAAGATACATTATGACTGTTAGTGTTTGACTTCTCCATAAGTGAAAATATTATTGTGAAATGTTTATTTAGGGAAAAGCTGAAACTGATTGTGATTATATGCACTAGAAGAGACAGAAGAAGAGGTTGATTTCCCCAGGGTCCTTCACCACTGTTGTACACATACTCACAATACTGGTCCTGCTATAAACTCCTACAGTTATTATCCATTTAGGAACAATGTATTATGTTTCAGTGCACAATTCATACCCCAGCTACACATTTAAGCATCGACCCCAAAGCCACAAATTCATATTTTTCCAAGGCAATTCATTAAATTAAATTCATTAAATCTGTTAATCCCTGGCCAATTATTCTACATTAAGTAATTATATTCACTTTTAAAGTTCCTTGAAACTGCAACTGGTATGCCAACCATAAGTATTCCAGCCCCACGCTGCATGACTGCCTGGCAAGCCACTGATTACAATCATCGATGAAGGGCTTTGAAAGATAAACATAGAAATAGAGAAGATAGAAGCAGGATTAGCTATTCAACCCGTAAGCCTGTTCCGCTGTACTATGATGATTTTGACTGATCATTGACTTCAATACCCTAATTCTGCCCTTCCCCCCCTTCATATTCCTTGGTCCCTTTAACCACAAGAGCTGTATTTATCTTCTGCTTATTTAGATTTTTTTCAGGCTTAGATTTTTTTATTATCATGTGTACTCAAGTACAGAAGTACAGTACAGTGAAAAGTGTATAATGTTGCCAGACATGGTGCCATCTTATGTTCCAAGGTACCGAGGTACAAAAGAAACTTAGGTACAAAGTCAAAACCGAAAGAACTGGGAATGCTGTAAATCAGGATCAAAAGCAGAAGTTGCTGGAAGCTCAGCAGGTCTGGGAGCATCTGTGAAGATACCCAGGCCGTGACCTTCCATGGGGTGCGGGGTGAGGACATAATGTTTTGGTCTCAATTCTTTCAGTAGTAGTGAATTTTACAGGCTCACCGCTCTCTAAGTGAAAAAAAAATTCTCCTTACCTCAGTCCGAAAAGGTTTACCCCTTCTTAAATCATGACCCCTGGTTCTGGACTCCTCTACCTTCGGAACATGCTTCCTGTATCTAATCTGTCTAGTCCTGTCAGAATTTTGGAGATTTCTCTGAGGGTCCCCCCTCTCATTCTTCTGAACTCTAGTTTACACAGGTCTATCTGAATCAAACTGTCCTTGTACATCAATCCTACTGAGAATCAATCTGGTAAACTTTTGCTGCACTCCCTTTATATCAAGAACAACCTTCCTCAAAACTGTACACAATATTCCAGGTGTGGCCTCAACAATTCCCCCCTATAATCGCAGCAAGACACTCTCAGTCCTGTACTCAAATCTTCTCACTATAAAGGCCAACATACAGTTTGCCTTCTCTACTGCCTGCTGCAACTGCACGCTTACTTTCAGCGACGGCTGCACAAGGATGCATGGGTCTCATTTAATATTTCCCTTTCAATTTACAGCCATTTAAGTCATAATCTGCAATCATATTTTTGCTACCAAAGTGGATAACTTCACATTTATCCACTTTATGCTGACTGCCACGTATTTGCCTACTCATTCAGACTGTCCGAATCACACTGCACCATAGAACATAGAACATAGAACATAGAACATAGAACATTACAGCGCAGTACAGGCCCTTCGGCCCTCGATGTTGCGCCGACCTGTGAAACCAATCTGAAGCCCATCTAGCCTACTCTATTCCGTTATCATCCATATGTTTATCCAATGACGATTTAAATGCCCTTAAAGTTGGCGAGTCTACTACTGTTGCAGGCAAGGCATTCCACGCCCTTACTACTCTCTGAGTAAAGAACCTACATCTGACATCTGTCCTATATCTATCACCCCTCAATTTAAAGCTATGTCCCCTCGTGCTAGCCATCACCATCCGAGGAAAGAGGCTCTCACTGTCCATCCTATCTAATCCTCTGATCATCTTGTACGTCTCTATTAAGTCACCTCTTAACCTTCTTCTCTCTAACAAAAACAGCCTCAAGTCCCTCAGCCTTTCCTCATAAGACCTTCCCCTCCATACCAGGCAACATCCTGGTAAATCTCCTCTGCACCCTTTCCAATGCTTCCACATCCTTCCTATAATGTGGTGACCAGAACTGCATGCAACACTCCAAGTGCGGCTGCACCAGAGTTTTGTACAGTTGCAACATGACCTCAAGGCTCCGAAATTCAATCCTTCTATCAATAAAACCAAACACACCGTACACCTTCCTAACAACCCTATCGACCTGGGTGGCAACTTTCAGGGATCGATGCACATGGACACTGAGATCTCTCTGCTCATCCACACTACCAAGAATCTTACCATTAGCCCAGCAGTCTGTATTCCTGTTACTCCTTCCAAAGTGAATCACCTCACACTTTTCCGCATTAAACTCCATTTGCCACCTCTCAGCCCAGCTCTGCAGCTTATCTATATCCCTCTGTAACCTGCAACATCCTTCCGCACTATCCACAACACCACCGACTTTAGTGTCATCCATAAATTTACTAAGCCATCCTTCTATGCCCTCATCCAGGTCATTTATAAAAATGACAAACAGCAGTGGCCCCAAAACAGATCCTTGCGGTACACCACTACACTGAACTCCAGGATGAACACTTTCCATCAACCATCACCCTCTGTCTTCTTACAGCTATCCAATTTCTGATCCAAACTTCTAAATCACCCTTAATAGCATGCCTCTGTATTTTCTGCAATAGCCTACCGTAGGGAACCTTATCAAATGCTTTACTGAAATCCATTTGCACCACATCAACTGTTTTACCCTCATCCACCAGTTTGGTCACCTTCTCAAAGAACTCAATAAAATTTGTAAGGCACGATCTACTCTTCACAAAACCGTGTTGACTATCCCAAATCAAATTATTCCTTTCTAGATGATTATAAATCCTATCTCTTATAATCCTTTCCAACACTTTATCCACAACCGAAGTAAGGCTCACTGGTCTATAATTACCAGGGTTGTCTCTACTCCCCTTCTTGAACAAGGGGACAACATTTGCCATCCTCCGGTCTTCTGGAACTATTCCTGTAGACAATGATGACATAAAGATCAAAGCCAAAGGTTCTGCAATCTCCTCCCTAGCCGCCCAGAGAATCCTCGGATAAATCCCATCCGGCCCAGGGGACTTATCTATTTCACACTTTCCAGAATTGATAACACCTCCTCCTTAAGAACCTCAATTCAGTCTAGTCTAATAGCCTAGATCTCAGTACTCCCCTCCACAACATTGTCTTTTTCCTGTGAGAATACTGACGAAAAATATTCATTTAGCGTCTCTCCTATCTCTTCGGACTCCACGCACAACTTCCCACTATTGTCCTTGACTGGCCCTAATCTTACTCTAGTCATTCTTTTATTCCTGAAATACCTATAGAAGGCTTTAGGGTTTTCCTTGATCCTACCTGCCAAAGACTTCTCATGTCCCCTCCTGGCTCTTCTTAGCTCTCTCTTTAGGCCCTTCCTGGCTAACTTGGAACTCTCAAGCGCCCTAACTGAGCCTTCACGCCTCCTTCTTCCTCTTGACAAGAGATTCAACTTCTTTAGTAAACCACGATTCCCTCGCTCGACCACTTCCTCCCTGCCTGACAGGTACATACTTATCAAGGACACGCAGTAGCTGTTCCTTGAACAAGCTCCACATTTCAATTGTGCCCAGCCCCTGCAGTTTCCTTCCACATCCTTTGCATTCTAAATTTTGCCTAATCACCTCATAATTGCCTTTCCCCCAGCTATAGTTCTTGCCCTGCCGTATATACCTATCCCTTTCCATTGCTAAAGTAAACGTAACCGAATTGTGGTCACTATCACCCAAGTGCTCACCTACCTCCAAATCTAACACCTGGCCTGGTTCATTACCCAGTACCAAATCCCATGTGGCCTCGCCTCTTGTTGGCCTATCTACATACTGTATCAGGAAACCCTCCTGCACACATTGGACAAAGGATGACCCATCTAAAGTACTCGAACTATAGTATTTCCATTCAATATTTGGAAATTTAAAGTCCTCCATAACAATTACCCTGTTACTTTCACTTCTATCCAGAATCATCTTTGCAATCCTTTCCTCTACATCTCTGGAACTTTTCGGAGGCCTATAGAAAACTCCCAACAGGGTGACCTCTCCTTTCCTGTTTCTAACCTCAGCCCATTCTACCTCAGTAGACGAGTCCTCATCAAACATCCTTTCTGCCACTGTAATACTGTCCTTGACTAACAATGCCACACCTCCCCCTCTTTTACCACCTTCCCTGATCTTACTGAAACATCTAAACCCGGAACCTGCAACAATCATTCCTGTTCCTGCTCTGTCCATGTCTCAGAAATGGCCACAACATCGAAGTCCCAGGTACCAACCCATCCTGCAAGTTCACCCACCTTATTCCGGATGATCATGGCATTGAAGTAAGCACACTTCATACCACCTTCCTGCCTGCCCGTACACTCCTGTGACCTTGAAACCTTATTCATGACCTCACTACCCTCAACTTCCTGTACACTGGAGCTACAATTCAGGTTCCCATCCCCCTGTTGAATTTGTTTAAACCCTCCTGAAGGGCATTAACAAATTTCCCCCCCAGGATATTGGTACCCCTCTGGTTCAGGTGTAGACCTTCCCGTTTGTAGAGGCTCCACCTACCCCAGAATGACCCCCAATTATCCAGGTATCTGAATCCCTCTTGCACCATCCCCGTAGCCACGTGTTCAACTGCTCTCTCTCCCTATTCCTCACCTCGCTAGCACGTGGCATGGGTAATAAACCAGAGATAACAACTCTGTTTGTTCTAGCTCCAAGCTTCCACCCTAGCTCCTGGAATTTCTGCCTTACATCCCCATCCCTTTTCCTACCTATGTCGTTGGTGCCTATATGGACCATGACTTGGGGCTGCTCCCCGTCCCCCTTAAGAATCCCAAAAACACAATCTGAGACATCGCAGACCGTGGCACCTGGGAGGCAACACACCAACCGCGAGTCTCTCTCGTTCCCACAGAATCTCCTATCTGTCCTCCGAACTATGGAGTCCCCGATGACTGATGCTTTCCTCCTCTCTCCACTTCCCTTCTGAGCAACAGGGACAGACTCTGTGCCAGAGACCTGTACCCCATGGAATACCCTTGGTAAGTTGACCCCCCAACAGTATCCAAAACAGTATACTTGTTATTGAGGGGAACGGCCACAGGGGATCCCTGCACTGTATACCTGTTCCCTTTCCGTCCCCTGACTGTAACCCATCTACCTTTTTCCCGTACCTGAGGTGTGACCACGTCCCTGTAACTCCTCTCAATTACACCCTCAGCCTCCCGAATGATCCGAAGTTCATCCACCTCCAGCTCCAGTCCCCTAACGTGGTTTCCGAGGAGCTGGAGTTGGGTGCACTTCCCGCAGATGAAGTCAGTGGGGACACTAGTGGTGATCCTTACCTCCCACATTCTACAGGAGGAGCATGCAACTGCCCTAACATCCATTCCCACTGTTCTGAATTCCCAAACAGACTATTGAAAAAAAGAAAGAAAAACTAGTAACCTTACCAAATCGGCACTCAGAACCTTTTATTTTTGGTTCGAGGAGGAGGATAGATGGGAGACACTACCTAACTAGTGGTTCGCATAAAGCAACCGCCCAAATATATTACCTCACTTACTCGGCCGTCCCATGGCCGCTCCTACTCAGCGTGTGCTCTGCCTATTCACGAGGTAAGTTTTTAAACGATTTTGGGAAAAACAAAAACCGCCTTACCTTCCCGTCGCCATCCTGGCTTGCGCTGCTGCCACTGAAAACAAGAGGGCCACTTGCTGCACGAGGTAAGTTTTTTATACAGGGAGAAACAAAAACTGCCTTACCTTCCCGTTGGCACTTTGGCTCCTCATAGCTTAACTTTTCATCTAGTTTTGTGTCATCTGCAATTTTTGAGATATTACATTTAGTTTCCTTGTCTAAATCATGAACATGTATTGTGAATATCTGGAGTCCTCGTACTGATCCTTGCGGTACACCACTAGTCACTGTCTGCCATTCAGAAAAAAGACACATTTACTACAGTGATAACAAGTATGGGGCTGGATGAACACAGCAGGTCAAGCAGCATCATAGGAGCAGGAAAACTTGACGTTTCGGGCCTAGACCCTTCATCAGAAATGGGGGAGGGGAAGAGGGTTCTGAACTAAATAGGGAGAGAGGGGGAGGCGGATAGAGGATGGATAGAGGAGAGGATAGGTGGAGAGGAGGCAGGCAAGTCGAAGAGGCGGGGATGGAGCCAGTAAAGGTGAGTGTAGGTAGCGGGGTAGGGAGGAGATAGGTCAGTCCAGGGAGGACGGACAGGTCAAGGGGGCGGGATGATGTTCGTAGATAGGAGATGGGGGTGTGGCTTGAGGTGAGAGGAAAAACAGGTTAGGGAGGTGGAGATGAGCTGGGCTGGTTTTGGGATGCGGTTGGGGGAGGGGAGATTTTGAAGCTTGTGAAATCCACATTGATGCCATTGGGCTGCAGGGTTCCCAGGCTGAATATGATTTGCTGTTCCTGCAGCCTTCGGGTGGCATCACTGTGGCATTGCAGGAGGCCCAGGATGGACATGTCATCTGAGGAATGGGAGGGGGAGTTGAAATGGTTCGCGACTGGGAGGTGCAGTTGTTTGTTGCGAACTGAGCGCAGGTGTTCTGCAAAGCGGTCCCCAAGGAGGTGTATTCCAGGTAGCTGTGGGAATCAGACCCACTTCCGACAGACAAAGGGGGTGGCCATGGGTACCCGCATGGGCCCAAGCTATGCCTGCCTCTTTGTAGGTTACGTGGAACAATGCCTCTTCCGTACCTACACTGGCCCTAAACCCCACCTCTTCCTCCGTTACATTGATGACTGCATCGGCGCCGCCTCGTGCTCCCATGAGGAGCTCGAACAGTTCATCCACTTCACCAACACCTTGCACCCCAACCTAAAGTTCACTTGGACCATCTCCAACACTTCTCTCTCCTTCTTGGACCTCTCTGTCTCCATCTCGGGCAACCACCTAGAAACCGATGTCCACTTCAAGCCCACTGACTCCCACAGCTACCTGGAATACACCTCCTCCCACCCACCTTCCTGCAAAAATGCCATCCCCTATTCCCAATTCCTTCGCCTCCGCCGCATCTGCTCCCAGGATGAGACATTTCACTCCCGTACATCCCAAATGTCCTCATTCTTCAAGGACTGCAACTTACCCCCAACAGTGGTCGAGAACGCCCTCGACCGTGTCTCCTGCATTTCCCGGAACACATCCCTCACGGCCCGTCCCCGCAATAATCACCAAAAAAGAATCCCCCTCGTCCTCACATACCACCCCACCAACCTCCAGATCCAACGCATCATCCTCCGACACTTCCGCCATCTGCAATGACCCACCACCAAAGACATTTTTCCCTCCCCACCCTTATCTGCCTTCCGGAGGGACCACTCCCTCCGTGACTCCCTTGTCCGCTCCACACTCCCTTCCAGCCCCACCACACCCGGCACTTTTCCCTGCAACTGCAGGAAATGCTACACCTGCCCCCACACCTCCTCCTTCACCCCAATCCCAGGCCCCAAGAAGACTTTCCACATCAGGCATTCACCTGCACATCTGCCAATGTGGTATACTGCATCCGCTGTACCCGCTGTGGCTTCCTCTACATCGGGGAAACCAAGCGCAGGCTTGGGGACCACTTTGCAGAACACCTGCGCTCAGTTCGCAACAA
>JAHRHZ010000111.1:4121934-4210102 GCA_024137785.1 Ginglymostoma cirratum | reverse complement strand
CTACCTACACTCACCTTTACTGGCTCCATCCCCGCCTCTTCGACTTGCCTGCCTCCTCTTCACCTATCCTCTCCTCTATCCATCCTCTATCCGCCTCCCTCTCTCTCCCTATTTAGTTCAGAACCCTCTTCCCCTCCCCCATTTCTGATGAAGGGTCTAGGCCCGAAATGTCAAGTTTTCCTGCTCCTATGATGCTGCTTGACCTGCTGTGTTCATTCAGCCGCATGCTTGTTATCTCGGATTCTCCAGCATCTGCAGTACCTTTTATCTCTGACACATTTACTACTGTTCTTTGTTTCCTGTCTGCTAACAAATTTTCACTCCATCTCAATATATTATCTCCAAACCCATCTGTTCCAACTTTACATGTCAATATCCTATATGGGACTTTGTTGAAAGCCTTCTGAAAATCCAAATAAACCACATCTACAGGCTCTTCCAATCAACTCTACTAACTATATCCTCAAAGACTCCCATTAAATTTGTCAAGCAGTTTTTTCCCTTTTGTAAATCTACACTGATTGTGTCTGATTCTACCACTGTTTTCTAAGTACTTTGCTGTAAATACTTGATAGTGGACTCTAGTATCTTCCCCAAAACCAACATCAGGCTCATTGATCTATGACTTCCTGTTGTTTCTTTTCCACCCTTTTTAAATTGAGGGGTTACATTAGCTACTCTTCAATCTGTAGGAACGGTTCCAGAGTCTAAAGGGTCTTGGAAGATGACCACCAATACACCCACTATTTCTAGGGCTACTTCTTTAAGTACTCTGGGTTGTAAATTATCAGTGCCGAAGTATTTATTAACCTTCACTCCCATAATTTCTCTAATACCATTTCCCTATGAATATAGGTTTGCTTCAGTTCCTCCCTTTCACTAAACCCTATATTCCCCCTCTTTTCTGGCATATTATTTGCATCCTCCTTTGTGAAGAGAGAAGCAAAGTAAAAATTTAGTTCATCAGTTATTTCTTTGTTCACCATTGAAAATTCATCTGTTTATAATTATAAGGAACCTACATTAGTTTTCACCAATCTTTTTTCTTCACATACCTACAGAAATTTTTGTGATCAGTTCTTATGTTCCCACAAGCTTACCCTCATACTCTATATTTCCTTTTTTGATCAATCCCTTTGACATCCATTGCTGACTTCTATACTGTTTCCAATGCTCAAATCTGTTGAGTTTTCTTGCCAAATCATATGTTTTTTTTGCACCTATTACTATCTCTAAATTCCTTTGTAAGCCATGGTTTATCCATAGTACTCTTTACACTCTTTAGCCTGACAGGAAAAAACATTTTCTTTTGTTTTCTACCCACTTGCTTTTGGACTAGTTGCCATTGCTTTTTCATTGTTGTTTCTTTCAGTAACATTTTCCAATCTTTCATAGCTTACTCATGTCTCATACCATCAATGCTTCCCTTACTAACATTTAGGATCCTATTGTCAGAATCAACTATCTCACTTTCCATCTTGATGAAAATTTCTGTTATATCATGGTGAAGGTGGAAGGAAAAATGAAGAGAAACTGTTTCCAGTGTAAGATGATTTGTAAACCAACGATTCAGGCTTAAGGTAATGGACCAAAGAAGAGATGTTTAGAAATATGTTTGCTCAGTAAACTTCCACTTCCTGAAAGGGTAGTGGAGACAGGGTCAACATTAACCTTCAAAAGGAAATTGAGAAAACAAAATGCTGCAGGTAGGGACAAACAGCTGGGATATGAATGATTTGTTCATTTGCTTCCAAATTGTTGATTTTAATTTTGCTGCCACTAGTATCCAGCCCTTGAACTGCACAGGTGCTAAACACTAGAATTCTCTCATTCAAACTTCAGCTGCTTTATTTCTTGCTTTTCCTTGAAGATGGTCTGTAAAAGTTCCCATTTGGACCAAGGTTTTGGTCATCTGCTCTTATTTGTCCTCATGTGGATTAGTATCTAATTCAGTTTTCCAAAGACATAAACTGGTGTGCAGGTAACAGGTAATCGGGAAGGCAATGGCTGAGTGGTATTATCACTAGAAAAGTAACCCGGACACACAGGTAATGTTAAGCATTTGAATTCAATAAAAGTCTGGAAGTCTAGTAATGACCACAAAACCATTGCTGATTGTCAAAGGTAAAAAGACTGTGTGGTTCACTAATGTCCTTCATGGAAAGAAATCCTTACCTGGTCTACTTAATATGTGACTGCAGACCTAAAAGCAATGAGGTTTACTTTTAACTGACTTCTGAAGTGGCAAAAACCTTCTCATGGCTGCCCAATTTGAGTCCAACGGAGCAATCCAGCTCCTGTCCTCATTATAGTCTTGGTTCAAACATGGATAAAAAAGCCGAACTCAAGAGGTGAGATACCCTTGATCAAGTGTGGCATCAAGGAGCCATAGCAAACTTGAAGTCAGTGGGAATCAAGTGGTTGACTCTTCTCTAGTTGGAATCATACCTGGCATGTAGGAAGATTATTGTAATTTTTGGAAGTCAGTCATCTCAATTTCAGTACTGCAAGTTTTCCTCTGGGTAATGCTCTATACTCAACCATTTTCTGCTGCATCATTGATTACCTTCCCTGTATCATAAGGTCAGAAGTGGTGATGCTTGCACAATTATTGCACAATATTTGGCATTATTCACAACTTGTGAGATGGTGAAACAGTCCATGGTTAAATGCAGGAAGACCTGGATAATATACAGGTTTGGACTGACAAGGGACGAAAAAGATTTGTGCCTTGCAAATGCCAAGAAAAAAAATCATTCCCAATGAGAGATAATCTAACCATCGTCATTGATATTCAATGATGTTTCCATCACTAAATTCCCTAATAGCAACATCCTCGGGGTTACCATTGAACAGAAACTGAACAAGACTGGATACATAAAAAATCAATGACTGCAACAATGTCTGACTAGTCAGAGGCTAGAAATCCTGCGGTGGGTAACTCGCCTATTGACGCCCCAGTTCTGAGGAAAGTCACTGGATTCAAAATGTTGACTCTGATTTCTCGACACAGATGCTGCCAGACATCCTGAGCTATACCAGCAATTGTGGCTTTGTTTTTGTCCACTGTCTACAAAGCAAAAATCAGGTGTGTGACAGAATCCTATCCAATTCCTGGACGAGTGCAACTCAATAATACTTAGGGAACTTCTCAAAATTTAGGAGAAAGCAGCCTATTTGATTGGCACCATATCCACAAACATCCACTCTCTCAATTACCGATGCTCAATGGCAGCAGCGTGTACTGTCTACAAGATGACCTGCAGAAATTCACCAAACAGAACATTGCAATTTCACAACCACCTCCACAGAAATGAAAAGGGTAGCAGATACAAGGAAACACTGTCGCCTGCAAGTTTCCCTGCAACCCACTCACTATCCTGACTTGGAAATTTATTGCTTTTCTTCCAGTGTCATTGGGTTAAAATTTGAATTTCCCTCCCTAACAGCATTCTAGCCTTATCTACAGCTGTGGCACTGCAGCCATTCCAGAAGGCAGCCCTGGGACAGGAAATAAATGCTATCCCAGTGATTCCCACATCTCACAGGTGAATAAAAACAACAGTGCCTAACAAATCATATTGGATTTAAAACATTCACTCTTATGATCACAGATGCTACCAGACCTGATCAGTTTCTCTAGAACTTTCACTTTTTATTTCAGATTTCCAGTATCCATTGTATTTTACTTGATAAAAAATCTGGCACCATGCGGCACCTCCCTGAATTGTTCAAACAAGTTAATTTCAATTAGTAAAATAAAAATTAGATGCTACACAGTACATCATAAAGATGTCCAGTTTTCAAACAAGTCTGGTTTTTATTTAGGAATTTTGAGTGACTTTTATCTGCATGACAAATTTAAAATCTATTTATTAGAAATATGCAAGGTTTAGAATATTAGTGAGAGCTTGCTTAAAGGGGATGCCATGGCAACATCATCTATTTAGGCCCAAATGCAAGAGGTGATGTAACTAATTCTCTGTTCATATCTTCATAAGACGATTTTGCCATTAGTCAAGGCAACACACAACACATTGAACACCATCAAGCTCTATGTTTCTCCTATGCACTTCACCCGACAAAGGAGCAGCGCTACAAAAGCTTGTGATTCCAAATAAACCTGTAGGACGATAACCTTGTGTTAAGTGACTTCTGACCTTCTCCTGTGCATGATGGTTTTGGATATTTCAAACCGCTATTGAAATAAATATATACCCATTGACTGTCCAATATCTGATTAAGTACCACACTGTATTGAGTTGTTTCCCTAAGACTCATCTGAATTATAGCAGCAACATGAAAAATATTTGCAATAACAAGGTGTAGAGCTGGATGAATACAGCAGGCTAAGCATCATCAGAGGAGCAGGAAGGCTGACGTTTCAGGCCTAGACCCTTCTTCAGAAAATGAGTCTGAAGAAGGGGCTGCCATTCCACCAACCCTATCATCCAACCCACATACCTCATTCACAGTCACTTACTAATGCACTGAAAAGCTGTTTAAACATTCAAAAGATTTTTACTGTTTTAGTGATGGAAGACTTATTACTTTCTACCAACCTCGATAAGGGGAGATCTTGTAGATGTGGTGTACTTTGACCTTCTGAAGATTTTTGATTAAGCATCACACAGGAGGTTGGTAAACTAAAGTGCATGGGATTTGGAGGTGATATGCTGTCATTGACATTGATCGCTTGAAATCTGTCAATGCTAATTTCATTAATTATAACACAGCCCTTCTCTGGAATAATATTAACATTTCCATTGATTAACAGGCAGAAATCAGAATAGCAATAAATAGGTCTTTCTAAGGTTGGCAGGTTGTGACCAGTGGGGTACCATGGGGATCAATTCTTGCACTCCAGCTGTTCACAATCTGCATCAATGATTTGGAAATATGGGGTAATCCTAATATTTCCACAATAATAGATGAAATGAAACTTAGGAATGTGAATTATGACAAGGATGTAAAAAGGCTTTAGAAGAGTTTAACTGAATGAATGGCAAGAGTATGGCAGGTAGAATATAATGTGGAGAAGTGTGAGGTTATCCACTTTGGCATGAGGAACAAGATTCAGAGTATTTCTTCAATGAAGAGAAATTGGAAGATGTTAATGTCCAAAGGGACCTAGGTAAACCTGTTCATAAGTCACTGAAAGCTAGCATGCAGTTGCTGCAAGTAATTTGGAAGGCAAATGGTATGTTAGCCTTTATCACAACAGCATTTGAGTTCAGGAGCAAAGAAGCCTTGCTTCAATTGTATAGAACATATGTCAGATCACATCTAGAATATTGTGTGCAGTTATAGTCCCTTTGCCTATGGAAGGATACATTTTTCATAGACAGAGTGCAGCAGACATTTCCTGCTTCACAGAGACTTGGGTCATCCCTGCCTTTCCCAACTGACCCCTACAGGGGTTCTCCATACACCACATGGACTGTAAGGCGTCTTCAGGCAATGCAAAGGGTGATGGGGTATGCTTCCTGATCAACGCTTCCTGGTAGCAACCCTGGCAAGCCACTGCTCCTTGGACCTAGAATGCCTTACAGTAAAATGCTGTCCCTACTACCTACTACAAGAGTTCACCTCTGCCATCCTGACAGCAGGCTACATACCACCTCATGCAGATGTGACGAATGTCCTAAACGAGATTTGCACTGTCACAAACAATCTAGAGACACTCTAGATGACCGAACACTCTGGACTACTGCTACACAACATCAAAGATGCCTACCACTCAATCACCGTCCCACACTTCAGGATATCTGACCACAGTGCTGTGTTTCTCCTCCCAGCTTACAAGCAGAAACTGAAACAGAAGAATCCTTCACAAAAAGAAGTACAGGGCTGATCTGAGGCAGTGGAAAACCATCTCTGGGACTGCTTGGACTCAGTGGACTGGACCATGTTCAAGTGTTCAGCAGAAAACCTAGACAAGTATGTCGCTGCCATCACCGCCTTCATTAGCAAATGCGTGGAGGACTCTATACTAAAGAGTAAAGAGTAAAGACTAAAGAAGTCAGCCCAAGCGGTCCCCAAAAGTAAACTTTGGATGAACCAGGAAACCCACTCCCTACTGAAGACCAGATGTGCAGCATTCAAGTCAGGTGGCCCAGATTAATACAAAAAATCCAGACATGGCCTCTGCAAAGATATCAGGGGGGCTAAGAAGCAGTACCGGACCAAGTTAGAGGTCCAGACCTACCAAACAGACTCCTGCTGTCTATGGCAAGGCCTAAACAACATTACTGGATACAAGATGAAACAGTGTAAGATGGGTGGACAATGACACATCCCTTCCTGATGCACTCAATGCTTTCTATACTCGGGTTAAGCAGAATACCAGCGGCAAGGCGACGCCTGCCCCGACAGCCCCAGACACACCAGACAGCCCTCTGTCACCACTTCATAAGTCAGATCAGTCTTTCTGGGAGTCAACCCAAGGAAAGTGATGGGCCCGGGCGGTGTCCCAGGCCAAGAACTCAGATCCTGTGCAGACCAACCGGCGGAGGTATTCACCGCCATCTTCAACCTCTCTCTCCTACAGGCTGAAGTCCCCACCTGCTTCAAGCAGGCCAACAACATCCCCATACCCAAAAAAACACATGCAGTGTGCCTTAATGACTACCGCCCAATAGCTCTGACTTCGTTAATCATGAAGTGCTTCAAGAGTCTGGTCATGGCCCATATCAACTCCAGTCTCCCTCAGTAGCCTGCCTCAGTTGCCTACAGTTTACCTATTGACACAACAGATCCACAGAGAATGCTATATCTCTAGCCCTGCACTCATCACTGGAACAACTGGACAACAAAGATACCTATGTCAGACTCCTGCTCATTGACTACAGCTCCGCCTTCAGCACCATTATCCCTTCCAGACTGATCTCCAAACTGCATGACCTTGGCTCTGCCCTCTGCAACTGGAGCCTCAGTTTCCTGACCCATAGGATGCAATCAGTGAGGATAGGTAACTGCACCTCCTCCACAGTAACACTCAACACTGGAAGGCCCCACGAATGTGTCCTCAGCCCCCTATTGTACTTCCTGTACATCTATGACTGTGTTGCCAAATTCTGAATGAATGCCATCTACAAGTTTGCTGATGGCACCACCATAGTGGGATGGATATCTAACAACAATGAATCAAAATACAGAAGGAGATAGAGGGCTTGATAACATGGCGCAATGAAAAAACTCTGTCATCAACATCGGCAAAACTAAAGAACTGATCATCAACTTCAGAAAGAAAGGAGGAGAACACGCCCCCATCTACATCAACAGAACTGAGGTTAAGAGAGTGAAGAGTATCGAGTTCTTTGGAGTGAAGATAACCGACCATCTGTCCTGGACTTCTCACATAAATGCAACAGTCAAGAAGACACAACAATGCCTCTTATCCCTCAGGCGGCTTAGGAAATTTGGCATGTCCATAAGATCCCTCACCAACGTCTACAGATGCACCATTGAAAGCATACTGTCCGGTGTATAACAGCCTGATATGGCCACTGCTCTTCCCAGGACTGTAAAAAATCTACAGAAGGTGGTGTGCACATCCCAGGCCATTATGGAAGCTACCTTTCATCCATGGACTCTTTTTATATGCTCACTGCTGCGGAAAGGCGGCCAACATCATCAAAGACACATTACACCCTGGTAATGACCTCCTACAACCTCTTCTATCAAACAGAAGATACAGAAGCCTGAACACATGCATGAGCAGATTCAGGAACAGTTTTTTTCCAGCCATTATCGGACTGTGGAATGGATGGACCCTTGCTTCAAATAATCTAACCTGCAATGTAACCCGTATGCCTCTAAGTCTTTTTGATCTGCACATCCTTTGCTTACTGTGATCTGCCTGTACTGCTCATAAACAAAGCTGTTTGTGTATTTCAGTACAAGTGACAATAAAATCAATCAATCAATCTGTTTGCTAGTGCGACTGGCCTTTGATGAGAGATTGGGAAGACTTGGCCAGTATTCTCTGAAGTTTAGAAAAATGAGAAATGATTGCATAAAAATTATGAACATTTTTGATAGGGATAAATAGGATTGATGGAGAAGGGATATTTCCTCTAGCTGTACTGTCGAGAATCAGAGTTCACAATCCCAAAATGAAAGATAGTCTATTTAAGACTGGGATGAGGATAAAGGTCTTCACGTAGAGGGTGGTGAATCTTTGGAATACTCTTCTCGAGAGGACTGTGAGGACTCAATTATTCAATAACTTCAAGAGAGAGTTTGATAGACTTCCCATTCCTTATGACATCAAAGGATGTTGGGTTAATAGAAGAATGTGGCATTGACGTAGGGCATTTCAACATCAGTTCCAACAACCTTGGTCCTTGGAATGCAAGACAAACAGAGTTCTCATTGGTCTCGAATTGAACTTGACAATGCATTTTTTGACTGGCCTATTTAAATATTTGTTATGTAGAACACAAAGGGTAAAGAAAAAAGTTCCTTTTGTACACAGATTGCAGAAAATATTATGTGCAAACACAGTGCATGCTTGTCAATATTTGAGCTCCATATGAACCTCAACAACTCCCGTTCCTCTAAGGCCATTAATGCATTAATGTTGCCTTGTTGCCTCATGTAAATACAAAGATTTAACCCTTTATTCCTATTTGTTCATGGAATATAGACATTAGAACAAATACTAGGATTTATATTCCATCCCTCATTGCCTGTGAGAAGGTAATAGTGAGCCACCTTCTTTGGTTGCAACAATCCATGTGGTGCAGTTACACCTGCTGTGCCTTAATGAGGGAATTCCAGGATTTTGACCAGCCGCCACCGAAGGAACAAAGATATATTCCAAGTTTAGGATGGTGTGTGGCATGAAGGAACTTGCAGATAATGGGGTTTACATGTATTTGTCCCCTTTCCTTCTGGAAAGGAGTGGCTGTGATTCTGGAAAGTGCTGTTGAAAGAACCTTGGTGAATTGCTGTACTGCTTCTATTAGATAATACAACTCAGCAATCACTGTGTTCTGGTTACGAAGGGAATGAGTATTGAAGGTGATTGATGATAAATCAAGGTGATTTGACCTAGATGGCATCAAGTTTCTTGAATTCTGTTGGAGCTGCTCAAGTGAGCAGTATTCCATCGCACTCCTGGACTTGTGTCTGGTGAATGGCAGACAGACTTTGTGGTGTCAGGTGGTGAGTTACTCACCAGAGGATTCTGAGCCTCTGATCTACTCTTATATGGCTGAACCAGTTATGTTTCCAGCCGATGGCAAAACCCAGGATGATTGTCGGTGATTCCCGACATGCATTGAAGGCAATAAATTTCAATTTCACTGTTGATCAAGAATATTCCTAAAATAATGGACTGGTATCTCATCACCAAGTCACCCTATGCTTACACATGGAGAGTCCTTGTCACTGATCTAATTTCCTCAAAGCCAGCTTGCACAGTGAGCAGGATAACTGACACTCCAGTTCTTATCTGTCAGTCATGGCTCCCTGACTGGAGAAAATTAACAGCCCCAATCAGTAAACTCATATTCTATGCAGTCCACCTGGCTGACCTCGTTACAAATACTATAGTTTCCACAGACAGCAATGTAATAATAACCAGGATATTGTGGTTAGTACCATTGTTCTTATTTGAAATAATGCAGTGGGAATCTAAAATGTTCACTCGAAAAGGTAAATTGGGCCTCATTTTCTTAGTCCATTAAAAGGTAGCACCTAAACCTGTGCAGAATGGCCTCAGTACTGGACTGGAAGCTTTAATTTTTATTTAAATATGCACAAGTAGAGCACCTTCCTCACTCAAAGGTAAGAGACGCAAACTCCCCTCCCTGAAGTACAGGATCAATAATAAGGTTTCAAATCATTGAATATTTTGATTACAACAGACTTAATAAGCATACTGAGTAGCTAAGAAATTTTGGGAAAGGCTGGAACTTCAAATATGTAGGTCATCTTTGCATAAAAAACACTGTGGCACAAAATGTTCATTTCTGTACTGAGCTATCTCACGCAAGCTGCTTTAGCCTTCGGGTCAAATGGTAATGCAACTTTATTCATCAAATAACCAATGTCAATTTAGCAAATCAAAGAGTCATTATATTAACATTATAAGATTACTTTATCACAAATATGATTAATGACCATTACTCTGCACATCTGAGTCATATTTCACTCAAAGTAGTTACTCTGTATCATTTAAATGACACTGTTTCACTTACTGAAAGCACTAAAGCTGCAAGTTTACTGAAAAAAATTAAATAAATTACACTAAATTTAATACGAATTGAATGGAAGTAGAGATTGTTTTTGTCATTAATACAGTAGTTATTTCAAAGACCTTCTTAAACCTTATGGTCGTTCATGAATAATATACTCTCTTCTGTGTCTCAAAGTTGCATTTTTCTCAACATTTATTATTTTGCACATTCAATGCATTCTTCATGCGCCTTATCATAATCACCCACACATGACAGTATATTGCACATGAGACTAAAATTAGAACATTTTTTGTATTGCCTGGTTTGCAGAGATTGGGGCAGTTTTGAAATTTGTCAACTGCTTTGTTCCCATGACAGTGACAGAGGTTACTTGTTACATATAGCTGATTGCTGTGTTTAAAAGAGAGTATAAAATACATTAAGGGCTATCGACCTCTACATTGCTTACCTGTTCTCAACCTTTTGCTGTGTTATGTACACACGCATGGCAACCTTCATTTAATCTTGCCAATTGCAGTGGATTTTGTTGATATGCAACAAACATGAGCTAAGTGCTTGGGACAATGTTTGATAG
Source organism: Ginglymostoma cirratum (assembly GCA_024137785.1). Lineage (NCBI taxonomy): Eukaryota > Metazoa > Chordata > Chondrichthyes > Orectolobiformes > Ginglymostomatidae > Ginglymostoma > Ginglymostoma cirratum. The sequence goes on along the minus strand of JAHRHZ010000111.1, from coordinate 4,199,320 downwards.
CAGCAGGACAGTTGATCCTAGACAGATAAGCACCACCATATTGAAAACATTTTTAGTGCAAGTACATGGCTCTGTACACGAGATAACTGCTGTTACTTTTCAGATGGTTTCCTGAAATGTGAGCAATAAAGAGCATTTACAGCAGTAGAACTTTGTGTGTCGTAAAAAAGTTGCGAATTCAACTTTATTCACTCTGAACATTGAAAGCAGCAGTGATCTTGCTAATTCCAGCAGTTCTGACAGCTTTCTGTCCTTCTTGAATACTTTGCGATATAGTTGGTTGCAGTGACAATCTTTTGATTTAGATTGCCTGCTTAAAATTTTCAAAAATCACCAAACTCACATTTTGTTGCTCGTTTCCCTAATCATGAGCAATGCTGATCAATTGTCTCATTTGCTTTTTGCTCAGTATGCCATGAAGACAATTATTTCACAGATTGCACAGAAAGCAGCAGCGCATAGTGGCCCTAGTGGTTTGGTTGCATAACCCCAGGGGAACATATCTCTGGACAGACAGATATACTGAGGGTCTTCTTATCAGATGAAGTTGACCCTCCTCAGTGGGGAGCTCAAAGTATTGGAAGGGTTTGGCAGGGTGTGGGTGGAGGGCCCAACCTCCTTTAGAGTGTCCCGAGATTCCTGCAGGATCTGCATGTGGCTCCTCCTCTGGCTCTGTGCTTCTTGATACCACCATGTCCCCTTCTGAGGAGGAACACCTGAACTGGGGTTAAGTCTCCCCAAACCCAGTTGCCATGACTTCAGTCCTGAGGGCAATAACTTAGGCACTAGCGTGCAGGTGTGTGCACATTTCCAGCAGATCCTGAGATAGCTGGACCTTGTTCTCCATGGTGGCCACCAACCTGACCATGGAAGCAGGAAGACAACTGCTTACTAAACAGAACTGTGTCCCCAAACTGTAGTTGTACTTCTGGAGCTACTGGGAATAGGGGTTATTGCTTCCCATTTACTAGTCTGCTGCTCCTGTTCCTTACTGTGCATTCAGATGAAGTTCTGAACTGTTGACACTACAGGGCCTTTTCTTTCTCCTTCCTGGCCTGAGCAAGTTTGGTCTCCAGCAGCCCATCAAATGCCAATGGCTTGGGACATTCCTTCCTCAACTAACTGCAGAGCTATTGCAGTGAGGCACTCACCAGATTGTGCTGGGCTGGTAGGGAATGCAATAGTCAGCCTTGCAGATGTTTTCTCTGAGACCTCAATACATGCCCTCAGAGGTCAAAGAGATGGTTTCTGGAGCAGACTGTTTGTCCACAGGGGAAATGAATGTCCCACTGGTACTTGCAGAACACAAGAGAGAGAAGGCATTTGAAGTCATGCATAATGAATGACACTAGCAGTGGGGTTAATCAGAAAATTACAGTGGAATGCAAAACGGTACTTCCTTGGTTGGCAGGACATTGATGTCTCAGCATTCCACAGAAGAGGTCCGAGTCTTCTCCAGCAAAGGACAGGGATCTCTCCTCATAGGAAGTGAGGACTCTCTTGTTGGGCACCATTTTACTTCTGACCTTTTGTGGGCTGTCTTCTCCTGGAATGATAGAAGGGGAGGGATTGAATAAGATAAAAGTAGGTGGCACAGCTGTTAGAGCTGGAGCAGGTGGGCAAAAGGTAGTCTGGTGTCCAGGTGAGAGAGTAGCCAGTGCAGAGGTCATTTAGGCTTAGTGATATGGGGGATTGCAAATGATGGAAGATGTGTCAAGCAATAGTGAGAGTGACAGAGTATGTGTCTCATGGGAAGAGCTTAGCAAGAGAGTAAATATGAAGTAGCAGAGAGAAGAGTGTTGAGCTGACCCCAAAGTGGTTGACTCTGGGCAATAAATGCTGCCTAGCCAGCAACATCCTCATCCGGTGAATGAATAAAGAACCAATATTCAAAGATAAGATATACAGATTTTTTTTAAAATTGGTGATGGAATCAAGGGTTATGGGAAAAAAACAGTAAAGTAGAATTGACTATTATCAAATCAGCCATTATCTCATTGAATGGTGGAGCAGACATGATGGGCTGAAGGCCTACTTCTGTTCCTGCATCTTATAATCTTATAGGAAGAAGAGGAAAAGCTCAGCATGTCTGGAGAGAATGCAACATATTTTACCCAGAATAATGAGTGGATTTTAAGGGGAACCACTAAAGTAAATTAAAAGAAACTTCCCTCTGTTTCAAGGCAGAGTCTAAAAATTAAAGCCAGACGTTTCAGGAGTGAAAATTAGGGAACACTATACACAAACTTTGGAACCATCATTCTAAATTGGCAATGGATGCTGAATTAATATTTAACTTCAAATCTGATGTTCAGAGATGTTTGGTAGTTATCAAGGAACAATGGCTCAGACTCTGTAGTTTCCAGACAGTTTAAGGCCTCCTGTATCCCTAAAGACATGCATTGGAAGTCCTGATGCAATTATTCTGCAGGAATTGCCTGGAAAGTTTAAACTTCTAATAGACAATTACATTGCATCCATAACTTTGGAGCATTTTGACTTACTTTCCTGAATAGTCATCCCGGAATGTTAGTAACATTTAAAAAAAGCTTTAATTTCTTCATGATTATGCAACTGACAAGCCAACACTACTGTGACCCCTCTTGATAATCATTAAGCTTTCTCCTGGCGACCTCCCCCACCACATGTCTCTGACTATCTCCTTGCTTTTGGACAAGCCACCTGACCCTCCTAAATATGCTCAGTCCTCCAAACTGCCATTCGATCCTCCAACTTCCATTCAACTCTGCGATATCCACAGACCTGGCCCTCCAAACCTTTCATCACCCCACATTCTCTGATAGATCTGGTATCACCTGACATTAGAGACGTTACAACATCCTTGAATCACCAATCCCCACTCTGGCCTGATCTGATTTCATCACCTATTTCACTACTCACCCTGTCAGCCTTTCCAACCTTCTATCTTACAGCCCTGCTACTCTTGCTGTTCCTATCTACTTGCCTCACTGAGATTCATTCACACTGAAAAGCTATTTAATTGTCCCAAAAGTATGCAGTAAGTTAGTGAATGAATGAATTAATTAGAACTCAGCAGCTCTTGCCATAAAAAGGAGGCATGGTTTGGCAATAATGAAGGCGTTCGAAGCTGGTAGGATCTGCAATTCTGAACAGGCCTGTTTCAGAAGTACAAACTAATTGAGGAGTTCCAACTGAGTTCCGAGGATGGGTCATTCAACCCAAAACATTAATTCTGATTTCTCTCCACAGATGCTGCCAGGCCTGCTAAGCTTTTCCATTAATTTCTGTTTTCATGTCAAGAAAGTCAACATTGTGCTGTTGTTTTTATGTTTCCATGACATGTCTGGTTTCCTTTAATTAAACTTGTTTTAGATTCTTACAATTAAAACATTTGAAGTCCTTGTAAGTAACATCATCCAGGTCCAAGCAAATTGCACTGTTCAGCTGGCAAAGGGAAAGAACCTCAAACACGTCTTGAGTAAATCACTTGCATTTACTTCCCTGCTTCAGTAAAATACTTGTCTTCATTTCACTGGGTACCGACCACTTCCTGTGGTCAGCACAGCAGTCACTGAAAGAAACAGCATGATCTTTTTTTGTCATTTCATGAGATATGGATGTCACCTGCAAAGCTAGAATTTATTGTCCATTCTTCTGCTGCACTTGAGAAGGCAGTTGTGGGCTGTCTGCTTGAGTCACTGCACTCTGTGTAGCAGTATTATTTCCATGTTACCGGGAAATGCAGGATCCTAACACAACAATAGTAAAGGAATGGGAGGTGGTACAAAGTCAAGATCATAGGTAACTTGGTTGGGAATTGGCAGGTGCTAATCATAGAATCAGAGAATCCCTACAGTGTGGAAACAGGCCACTAGGCCCAACAAGTCCACATTGCCCCTCTGAAGAGCATCCCACCTAGACCCATTCCCCTACCCCTGATTTCCCATGTCATATCCACCTAACCTAAACATCCCTGAACACTACGGGCAATTTTAGCATGGCCAATCCACCTATGTTGCACATCTTTGGACGGTGGGAGGAAACCGGAGCACCAGGATGAAACCCACGCAGACATGGGGAGAATGTGCAAACTCCACACAGACAGTCACCTGAGGCTGGAATTGAACCTGGGTCCCTGGCAGCAGTGCTAACCACTGAGCCACCGTGCTGCCCCTGATCCTTGCATCTTCCTTGGTCCAAAACTTGGTGGTCGAGTCTGTGGGTAGGAGACCCATCAGGGCACACTGAGAAAATCTGACCTTTAATTATTTTGTGTATACTACTTTATAAAGATCAGCAGATTCTGTCATTAATTATCTACAAGATAATGATTTGAAAGAAAGGAGAAGCAAAATTAGTTCTTTGAGTATCAAGGACAGATTTAGGTTGCAAAAATGTCATCTGTAAGTTATCATGTATAAAGATATATGTGGCAGACTTTTCTGGCTAATTTCCCCAGTGAGTTAGATTGCATCCATTTTTACCTGACAGGAACTAACACCTCTGCAAGCCAGATCACCTGTTATGCTTTACGCTTGAAGTAGAACATTGTGCCAAGTTTTGCTAAATGAGAAGAACACAGTTTTCACAATGCACACTCATTAATTCACAAAATGCAAGCAACACTTGATCTGAAAAAGCTGTCCTTGAATTTCAAATGACCACAACTTGCTTGGAAGTGGTTTTGCGCTTGACCTTCCCCAATTTTCATTCAACTGGAATATTTACACGTTAATTTGCTTGACAAATCTGCCACAGAAAGTTATGTTGGGCAACAGACAGTGTAAGCATCTTTAATTGACATGACAATTGTGAAAGATTACCAATTGCCTTCTCTTGCCTGGAATTCTAAGTGTGGATTATCAGTCTTTCAGGGTGGGAAAAAACTGAGGTGATTTTAATAAACCCATCTTTTTTAAAAACTTTTAAGAAGAAATTATTCTGGTCTTTTCTTTCGCTCTCTCTCTTAGTCCAATCTTTCTTATATATTCTTTATTTTCTTTTCAGGGGTCCTATTGCCTTTTCCTTTTTATTATCAACTTACATTAATTATCAGAAACTTGTGAGTAAAATATTTTAAAAGCCAAATGTGTATTTGTAAATTTAATTAACAGGGCATGCTGTGAGATGCCCTGGTCAGTAAAATTTGGTCTTTTGCATAGATATTAATTTCTCTTAATTTTCAGTTAAACATTTAGTTTTAAGCCAGGGTGGAGTATGGGAATTCCAAAGTACTCTCCAGATGATGACATCACTTCACAGGCATGTCTCCCCTCCCAGCTGGATTCCCAGAACACTACTGTACAATTTCACTAAACATTACTGGTATCATTGTGGCAACACTGCTTTCCTTTACGAATCACAAGAACAATGTTGGGCGCTGATTCTGCTTGTTACAAGAGATGAATGGCAGAGGGTCTAAACTGCCAGCATTGTGTGTTTGCCCAGTAAGCTGACCAATGCTGACAGCCACATGTCCCAGTCTAGTCAGTTAGTTTGATCATGTTGACAGCTTCACCATGCCTAGTCAGTCAGCTTGCCCACTGAGCTGTAATTATCAGCTTCCTTTCTGCGCATTTGTTCTATCATGTTCAGTTTTCAAGAACCCTTGTCAAAATCTGCTTCCTATTGGCTAACATGATGTGCAGCAATAACCATGATGGGCAGCACTGCTGCCTCACAGCACCAGGAACCTGGGTTCAATTCCTCCCTCAGGCAACCGTCTGTGTGTTGAATTATATCATAGAATCCCTACAGTGTGGAAACAGGCCCTTCGGCCCAACAAGTCCACACCAAACCTCAGAGCATCCCACCCAGACCCATCCCCCTATAAGCCACCTAACACCTCCCTGAACACTACGGGCAATTTAACATGGCCAATCCACCCAACCTGCACATCTTTGGACTGTGGGAGGAAACCCACACAGACACGGGGAGAATGTGCAAACTCCACACAGACTGTCACCCAAGGCTGGAATTGAACCTGGGTCTCTGACATTGTGAGGTAGCAGTACTAACCACTGTGCCACCATGCCATCCCACATTTGCACATTCACCCTGTGTCTGCATGGGTTTCCTCTGGGTGTTCTGGTTTCCTCCCACAGTCCAAAGATGTGCAATCTAGGTGAATTGGCTAGGAGCCTTTGTTGTCCAGATGTTCGAGGGTTGAGTGCAGGCCTAGGGAAATGGCATACTTTGTGGACCTGTTACATTGGTAGGCAAACTGTAGGAGATTGAGGGGGGGTAGGGAGATTAGAGTTGACGTGGTCCAGGACCAGCCTCTTGACGTACTTCATGATTTTTGCGCAGTTTGGATACTACCACACGGGTTTGGTCTTAGAAATTTTAAAGATTTTCTGTAGATCCCATGAAACCTCGTTGGTTGTGGTGAAACACAGGGAACGATATTTCATGCTGCCGATTATGTTGTGCAGTCCCTGCCTTGATAAATCATTACTTCTCATTGTTGCTTACAGCTAGTACTGAGAATATTTGGGTAAGAAAATACACTCTGCGTGGGGGAACAAATATATCCTTACCAAGAGCTGCTCATTAAAACAGTCACCAAGTGAGCTTCGGAGATGGCAAGAACTGCAGATATTGGAGTCAGAGACAACACAGAGACAACTTTCCCGCTCCACTGATGTTGCCTGACCTGCTGTGTTCCTCCAGCTCCACACTATTGTCAACAAGTGAGCTTGCAAAGTTCTGAAAGATACACCCAAAAAGCTTCTTTTTTTACTTAAATTGTTCGTGGGATGTCCTTTCAGGTGTAGGTAGACCACAATGCTGTTAAAAGAGAGTTCCAGGTTTTTGACCCAGTGACACCAAAGGAATAACAATATATTTCTAAGTCTGGATGGTGTGTGGCCTGGAGGGGAACTTACAGCTGATGGCATTCCCATGTATGTATGTCTTTGCCCTTTTATAGGTGGTAGAGGTTATGGGATTGCAAGATGCTGTTGAAGGACCCTTGGTAAGTTTCCATACTGCATCTGGAATTTATTATATAATGTAACCATTGTGTGTAGTTGCTTGGTGAAGGGAGAGACTGTTTAAGATTTAAAGTGGGATACCATTCAAATAAATGCTTTGTACCAGATGGTGTTAAATTTCTTGAGTATTTTTGGAACTGCATGTATCCAAACAAGTGGGGAGTATTCCACCACACTCCTAACTTGTGACTTGTGGATGGTGGATTGACTTTGCAGATGAGTTACTCAACGCAGGATTCCAAGCTGTTGACCTGTCTGTATAAACATAGTATTGAAATGGCTCGTCCAGTTCAGCTTCTGGCCAATAGTAACATCCAGGATGTAGAGCAAATCGATAATGCTATTGACATTAAGGGGAATTAGTTAAAACATTCTCTTCCAGAAAATAATCATTGTGTTGGATTTTTGTGACACAGATGTTATTTGCCATGTATCAGCCCAGGCATGAATAATATTCTGGTCTTGCTACATGTGGGTCTGGACTGCTTCAGTAGAGGAACTGAGAATGATGAAGACACTGTACAGTTTTCAGCTCTAATCTGCCTGCATGTCATTAACCCACACATATGTAACAGTATGCATGGCCACCTCAGAGTGCTTAAAGATATAAAGTCCTGGTTTCACATGGAGGGCAGCCTCCATTATGTTGTGAGACTTTAACACCATCCTGAGCAGAATAGATCTGGCTGAAGACTGGCTTTGATCTGGCCATTCAGAATGTGCTCCAGCCAAAATCTGTCACTTTAGATGGAATTTAACGGAGGGGCAACACAGGTCCTCTCTGCTGACTGGAGAGACAACAAAAGGCCCATGTTGTCTCTCCTTGGGAAGTCCAGTTGAATTCAGTGTTTCTCAGCCACAGCCCATGGCAAATGACACACAGAACAATTGCGAGCTCAATTTGTAATGAATACAGTTTTCTTTGCATACTCCTTGGAACACAAATCAGGAGTTCACATATATGGAGCTCAAGCTTCTCTCTGTGCAGCACTAGTTATTAAAAACCCTCAATACCAAACTAAAAACAAGTGATAAACTCAGAAACACCAAGGACTGAAATCTTGATTCGGAAATAGAAAGCAGTAGTCAAGACTATATTGCATCCTGTACCTGCCCCAGGGTGAATAATCTCTCATTGGGAGTTTGAACAGGATACCTTAATTGGTGTGGAACCAGGTTCCATCTCCAATAAGGCAACATGTTGTCTCCTAAGTTTGGAAGGCCAATCAGATGACTTCCATTTTGAGGGCAGTAACAGTATGCAGTAAAGGATAAATAACTGAGATAGTGCTGACATTCCAATCTGGCCCCTGGGAGAACATTTACAGGTAGTAAGATCAGCCTGTATCAGGTTGAGAAACTGAAAGATGTTTGGAAAATGCTGGTTGGCCTCCTATTGTTTTCTCCTTGACAGGACTCTTAATAATGAGCCCTAATTGTCTGTCATCCTTGTGGGTATGGACAGATCAAGGTCCCCCAGAGTGGTCCAATCAATATGGTTAATGCTGGGAACAGGTTCAGGAAACCAGCCCCTGGCAGCATTGGTTTCTTTTTGAATGGTTGCACCTACTTCCACTCTGGAATTTGACAGGGCCATAGGTCAGCTCTCATTCTTTGGTCTTTTTCAATTAGCTGGCAATCATACAAATAGTTCTAAATTGGAGGGAACAGTTTGCAAACAAACTAGGCACCTAATTTTGGCACTATTTATAATTTCCTCCTCAGAAAACAAAATGTACTGGAAAAATTGGCCAGCATTTATAACATCTGTATCAACTGAAAACTTGAATGATTCCAGTGTCAATGACTGTTTCCAGCAGCTTAAAACCACCGGCATATATCATACCTGGAGATGTCCTTGTCTATTACAAACCAGTAAATCACTTTTCTGAGTTGACTAGAAACAACCTGAGTTTTCTATGTTGCTTGTGTCAACATCAGCTTCATCTCATCTATCATATTGAAGTGACAAAACAAGTCAATCTCCTGTAAATATTCACCTACCCAATGTGTTGAAATGATTTTGAATGTTGGAAGATAGGCCAATCTGTGGTGACACTTCTCTCTTTAAGGCCATTCTTGGTTGTGACATGTCTAACTATTTTAAATGCCCATCTATAACTTCAGCTCATTCAACTTTTAATAATATACATCAAGGATTTCAGTATTGCACAGGTCTTCATCTCCTTCATTCTCTCCGAATATTTCACATGATATAGCTTCTTTTCTGTTAATCATTGGGATTTAGCTGTTGACAATCATTGTGCTCAAATGCGCATCAATAATCTTTGTGGTCACAAATGATGGATTTGTTCTACTTAATGTGTCAGTACAAACATCTTCTTGCTGCTGTATTAGACATTAAAGCATTCATTATTTGAAGCATAAACATTGTTCTCTTCAGGGTATCTTTTGGATATCCCAATTGTTAATTTTTATAAAACAATATCAAATGTTTTATAATCTCCTCCCACAGCAATTTTCTTTTCAAAAACATACTGTTTGAGATATCCATGTTCTCAAGTGTAATTCCATAGGTTAACTGTTCTACATGAAACGAGCATTCAATGTGACCAATGTGTCATATTCTCACAGTATACGTTTATTAATTTAAAATTCGAGGTTTGTGTTTCAGCAATTATTATCTTGGCGTCATTTCTCTTCTGTTATGCAGTCCTTCAGGATTGAGTATAACCTGCTTCTTCTCTGGTTTGATGGCTTCTAAAATCGATGATAAGTCCAATCAGCAGACTTTTTCACATGTGAGTCAGGTGACTGTATGGTTAGGTGTGAGGTTGCAATGCACTTGTGCGCTCCTTCAAGATCTTAATGTCACTGCACATTCCTGACAAAACCTTTCAATGTATTTGTGCCTTCCCGAATGAACCATCCCCACTGTGGTAATTTACAAGCCAGAATTTTCCAAGCCTCGGTAGATATGTGTGACCTCTTCATGAATGCTTTCACGGCATCCTTAAATGTTTTAATGACATCCATTTATACGGTCTTCCTAGGAGGCTCCTACAGTGACTCAGTTCCAAGAGCAGCAGTTGCTTCAAAAGTCTGGTGTCAGGATTATGAATATTACCTGCACTCAATGAACCTGATTTTGGGTGTTTGGCACCTTGATGCTGGGCAAATTGGGGAGGACACTGCAGTTTAAACACTTTTTTTGCCACACAAGTTTGAAGCACCAATGATGGTACTTCTCCAGTGTGTTGAGTGATTAGAAGTGGTTCAATGTCTCTGAGATTAGTCACAATTTGTCAGGCAGCAGTGAACTCTGCACTCCTACATGCAGCAGAGGCTTGACCTCAAACAGATGACAGCTCAATGGAAATGCAATTTCTCTTTTCAATCGGCCATGAAGAGGAACAGTTTCATCTGAGACCTTTGAAAGAAATTGATCTAACTAATTTCACCACAAATTATCTGAATCTATTGCTTGTTGATGGGAGAGGACATCTAAAACAACTCCAGCAAGATCTGAATTTTGTACATTTTCAAGAAAGCCAAAGATGCAATATTTCTTTTCTCATTTGCCAAACTACACTTTTGTGGTTTTTTTCTAGCATTGTTTCATTTGCCATCTCCAGTGGCCATTAATTAAAGCAGCCACATTGTGGTGTCAGTGACTAGGCTAACATTTTTTCTCACCTCTAATTAACCTGGTGAAGGTAATGGTGAGCCACCTTTTGAATGGTTGCACACCATGTGGTGTAGGAATACCCACAATGCTGTTAGAAAGGGATTTCCACAATTTTGATCCAAATGCACTGAAGGAATAGCAATATATTTCCATGTCAAGATGGTCTGTGGTTTCTGGGGGTACTTGCAAGTGGTTGTATTCCAATATATGTGCTGTGGTTGCCTTTCCAAATGGTAGGGATCACAGGGTTAGAAGATGCTGTCAAATGATCCTCGGTGAGCTGCTGCAGTGTGTCTTGAGATAGTGCATATTAATCCCCAATATAAATTGATAGTGGAGAAAGTGAATGTTTAAAGGGTGATATGGTGCCAATCAAGTGGACTGTTTTGTCCTCAATGGTCTCAAATTGTTTCTGTGATGTTGGAGTTGCAATCATTCAGCCCATTGGGGAGGATTCCACTTAACTCCACTTGTACTTCATTCGACAAATATTGGGAGGGTAATAAGTGATTACTCACCTTTGAATTCAGAGCCTCTAGTTTGCTTTGATAATATTTTTATGGTTGGCCAAGTTCAGTTTCTGATCAATGATTAACCAAAAGAAGTTGATAATATCACATAAAATGATGGCAATTTCATCAAATGTCAAGGGGAGTTGGTGGGAATGTTGTTGATCTTTGGTTGGTCATTGCCTGGCATTTGTGTGATCAAATGTCACTTTCCACATAAAGGGCAAAGGCTGAAAGATTGTTTCTGCATCTGAGTAGTTGTAAATGGTATTAAGCAATGTACAAACATCTGCAAAAATCTCTAGTTCTGATCTTATGATGGAGAGAATATGATTGATGAAACAGTCCAAAATGAATATCTCGAGGACACTATCTTGACAAATTCCTGCAGAGCTGGCACTGAGGTAACTGATCTCTAACAATCAGAATCATCTTCTTTTGTGCAAGTATGACATCAACCATCAGAGAGTATCTCCCTGATTTCCCCTTTACTCGAGTTCTGCTAGGGCTCCTTGATGCTACACTCAATTAAGTCCTCTCTTGATGTTAAGAGCTATCACTCTCACTTCATCTCTGGAGTTCAGCTCTTTTGTTCATGTACAGATCAACACTGTAATGAAATCAGTAGCTGAGTGGCACTGGTAGGACCAAAACTAGGCATTGGTGAGCAGGTTATTGATGAGCAAATGGTCTTGAAATCATTGTTGAAAGCATTCCATCATTTTGCTGATGATCAGGAATCGACTAAAAGGCAGCAATTAGGTATGTTGGATTTGTCCTGTTCTTTTGTAGACAGAACAGACCTAGGAGATTTTTTCACATTTTGCGCAGATAACATACAGGTATTGAGTTGCACAGTATGGAAACAGACCCTTCTCCTCAACTTGTCAGTGCTGACCAAAATATCCTAAATAAATCTGATCCCATTTGACCCATATTCCACTAAACCTTTCCTATTCATGTACCCATCCAGATGTCTTTTAAATGTTGTAGTCATACTAGCCTCCACCACTTGCTCTGGCAGCTCATTCCATACATGTACCACCCTCTGTGCGAAAATGTTGCCCCTTAGGTCCATTTTATATCTTTTCCCTGACACTTTAAACCTATTCCCCCTTGTTTTGGACTCTCCTACACTGGAAAAAAAGACTTTGACTATTCACTGTATCCATGTTCCTCATGATTTTATAAACCACCACAAAGTCAGCTCCCAGCCTCTGATGGTCCAGGAAAAATAGCCCCAGCCTATTCAACCTCTCCCCATACTTCAAGCCGTGCCATCCCAGCAACATTCTTGTAAATCTTTTCTGCACCCTTTCAAGTTTAACAACATTTTTCCGATAGCTAGGATACCAGAACTGAATGCAATATTCAAAAGTGGCCTAACCACGTCCTGTGCCAAACACCTTCTTCACTATTCTGTCTAACTATGACTCCATTTTCAAGGAACTTTGAACGTGCACACCAAGATCTCTTTATTTGACAATACCCCCCATTAAGTGTATAAATCCTGCCCTGATTTGTCTTTCCAAAATGCAGTACCTCACATTTACCTAAATTAAACTTCATCTGCCACTCCTCTGCCCATCTGAACGAAGTATGTTGAATTCTGAGATAACCTTCACTGTCCACTGCACCACCAACTTGGGTGTCATCTGCAAACTAACTAACCATTCCTTCTATATTTCCATCCAAATCATTTATGTAAATGACAAAAATCAATGGACCCAGCACCAATCCTTGTGGCACACCGTTGATCACAGGCCTCCAGTCCGAAAAACAACCCTCCACACCACCCTTTGTCTCCTACTAATTTTGTATCCAAATGATTACCTGTCCCTGGATTCCATGTGATCTAATTTTGCTAACTAGTCTACTAGGTGGTACCTTGCCAAACACCAATCCATACAACATGTTGAAGCTATACTGGAACAGTTTTTTGAGGGGTATAGTTAATGCTGATGCACAAGTCTTCAATATCACTTTCAGAATATTGTCAGGGCCCATAAACTTTGCAGTGACCTAGAAACATCAGATATTTCTTGATATCATGTGGAGTGAATTGAATTGGCTGAAGCCTGGCATCTGTGATGCTGGGAACCTCGAGGGCAGCCAAGATGGATTGTCCACTTGGTCCTTCTGGCTGAACACTGTGAAAGTATTGTCATCACAAGACTTCAGATGTTGGGAACCCTGAGATGGTTAATTTAAGTCCTGACTTCTCATACGTGTCCAATATCCATAGTAGTAGTATGTCAGGAAAAAGATGGCATACTCCCCACTTACCTGCATCAGTGCAATTCTCACAGCACTCAAGAAGCTTGATACATCCAGGACAAAGCAGCCCACATTATTGGCTCCCCATTCACTGCCTTCGATATTAATTCTCTGCAGTACTGCATTACCATGGTCACTGTGTGTGCAAATGATAATATGCACCATAGCAACTCGCCAAAGCTCCTCCAACAGCTCCTCTCTAAAGTATATTATTATCCTGGCTGAGAAAAGACCACTTTTCCTTCATCATTTAATCATGTTAACTGGGATTCACAATTGCCTTGATGTAAAGTATTGTGGAGATGCTTACCTCCATTCTAATTTCCGAATTTGGAAGTAAACCTAATAAATGGCTCCATTCTAGAAATACATCCAATTCATGGAACAGAAACCGGCCTTTGATCATAAGCCTCTTCTCTCACTCTCAACAGGTTCTGGCAGAGACATTTCTCCTAAATTCCTGTTGGGTTTATTGGTGATCATCTCATATTTACGAAATGCATTGGACTTCAGGAAGCTGCTTTCTTTCTGATATCTTCACATTTTCCTTTCTCTGTGTAGAATGCTATATTCCTTACTACTACTACCTTCTTTGTTGTAGTTGTACACATGTCAATGCAAGACTTATTGATGCTTTTCAAAGTTTCCTTAATCAACATCTACTTTGCCTCAATTGAAATTTGTTCACAGAATCCCTACAGTATGGAAACAGGCCCTTCAGCCCAACAAGTCCACATTGACTCTCAGAGCATCCCAACCAGTCCCATCTCCTCACCCTTTCGCTATAGCCCACCTAATGTACACACCCCTGAACACTATGGGCATTTAGCATAGCCAGTCCACCTGCACATCTCTGGACTCTGGAAGGAAATCGGAGCACCCAGCAGAAACCCATGCAGACATGGGGAGAATGTGCAAACTCCACACAGACAGTTGTCTGAAGGTGGAATTGAACCTGCGTCCCTGGCACTGTGAGGCAGCAGCACTAACCACTGTGCCACGTCTTTAAAAGAGACACCTTCAATGTAAGGCATAGGCACCGTTAGGATTTGAACCCAGGATTGCTTGTTTATTCAGCAAGCACTTTAACGAACTCAGCTGGGATTGGAGGATTTGAGTTAAGAAAAGTAACAAAGAAGTGGTATCCAAAGTGGATGTGTTGGTGTCTGAAAACAAAAAGAAGTGAAAACCATCAAGGTGCAAATAATATTACGGGGGAGGGTGGGGGGTGGAGGAAGGAGGAGTGGAGGAAGGAAGGCATGAGGGAAAAAGGAATGTGTGGAACTCCACTTGATTTCAACAATTTCAGACTGTAAACACTGTCAGCAACACAGTATGACAGGCCGTTAATTAGATCCACAATCCAAAAGAGCAGACCCTGTATACTTCTATTTTGGAGGGTCTTTGAAATCATGATTTGCCCACAATGTAAGTTTGGTACACAAGAATGGCATATCCACACTAAAGCACTAACAGCTATAGGGACGTATAAATGTAATAGAGAGCTATCTGGCTGACATTTTGGCATTTCAGGCTTCCATATCATCACTACAAAACCAAATTTGGTCTCTCCGCATCTGAGCTCAAAGAAGGCTCAACACCCATCAGTAGAAACAACCTCCCTGCTTCTATCTTACCTATTCCCTTCATAATTTAATATGTTTCTATAAGATGCCCCCTCATTCTTGTAAATTTCAACCCTCTCAACTCCAGAACCAACCCAGTGAACCTCTTCTGCACCCACTCCAGTGCCAGTACATCCTTTCTCAATTAAGGAGACCAAAACTGTACGTAGTACTCCAGGTGTGGCCTCACCAGTACCCTATACAGCTACAGCATAATCTCCTGTTTTTAAACTCCATCTCTCTATGGATGACCTAACATTTATCAGCATTGTACTCCATTTGCCAGACCTTTGGCCACTCACTTAACCTATCTATATCCCTCTGCAGATTTTCAGTGTTCTCTGCACAATTTGCTCTACCACTCATCTTATTGTCATCTGGAAACTTTGACAAACTACACTTGATCTCCAACTTCAAATGATCTCTGAGGCATACCGTTAGCCATTGATCACCAACCAGAAAATCACCCATTTATCCCCACTCTTTGTTTTTGTTTGTTAACTAATCATCTATCCTTGCTGATACATTACCATAATGCTGTGCACCTTTATCTTATGCAGCAGCCTTTTGTATGGCACCTTGTCAAATGCCTTTTGGAAAGCCAAATACACTACATCCATCAGTTCCCCATTGTCCACTGTGCTCATAATGTCATCCCTCAAAAAATTTCATTAAATTAGTCAAACATGACCTGCCTTGCATGAACCCATTCTGCATCCGCCCAATGGGACAATTTCTACCCAGCTATCTCACTATTTCTTCCTTAATGATAGATTCAAGCATTTTCCTCACCACAGAAGTTAAGCTAATGGTCCTGTAGTTACCTGACTTTGCCTACCTCCTTTTTGAACAGTGATGTCACATTTCCAATTTGCCGGAACTGCACCAGGGTCTAGCGAATTTTGATAAATTACCAAGTGCGGATATGTTATTTTCCCTGCCATTTCTTTTAGTCCCCGGGGAGTATGGTGGAGGTATCTACTAATGAAGCATTCAAGAGGGTGTTAAATGATTATTTAAGTAGAAATAACATGCAAGGGTCTGGAGAAAATGCTGTTGTGTCATAATGTTCATTGGCAGAGCCAATGCAAACACATTGGGCCAAATGGCCTCCTTCTGCACCAAAAGAATTCTGTGAAATTGTTATCAATGCTGGTGTTAATCCCTTGAATCAAACATCTGCAAAGTTGCTCTGGAGGCAGCAAATCAGCTTCTCTAATGGATCACACTAACGGGGGAAACAACAATGTAATAGGTTGAAGCAGAGAAAAGCAGATGTTTGGGAAAAGCTGACAGTTAACGTGGTGGACAAAGATTTGTCAAAAGCCTTCTTGTTAGCCATTGGAGCAAACTTTAGCTGGGGTGGAAATTACTCTGTACAAGCAGGAGTTAGCTGGTAACACGTTTCTTCTGGCCAGAGGTGCAGGACAAGTAGTCACCATCTCTCAGTGTACACAACAAGCCTTTTTAGATAGAGATGAAGAGAAGTTTCTTCATTCGGAGGGTGGTGAACTTGTGGAATTCTCTACCACAGAAAGCCAGGGAATCTGAATATATGTAAGAAAGAAAGAAATAGATTTCTCAGGGGTAAATGTGTGAAGGGATATGGGGAAAGGGTGAAAGCAATGCATTGAAAGAAAGGATCAGTCATTCTGTTGTTGGATGGTGCAGCAAGCTTGATCAGTTGAATAGCCTGCTCCTTTTTTTTAATGCTCTATGACATTAATCAGACATGTGGAAGTCTACTGGATCAGTTTTGATCACCACAAAGAGTTGGACAGTGATTTCCAATTCTTCCCAAATTGGTCTTAGACTTGATATGTTTCCTCATTCCTTCCAGGAGAAGATTAGGGTGGGGATGAATATATATATACTGCAGTGCACAAGGTCCTGCAGCCGTGGGACAGGCTGCATGGACAGGAAAGTATTTTTGTTTTCTCATTTGTCATGCACTAATCATGGTCCATCAGGTATGTTATTGCACACAGCACACAGGAAGCCTCAGCTGCTCCTTCACAAACTCAACCCAACCAATTAAATGTATTGACCGAATATATCCAAATCTCCAGGATGTGCATCTGCATGTTGCTCCACATCCCTCAATATTTGACATGGTTCAAGGTATTTATGCTTTCAATTGAAAGAGAGACCAGAAGAAACTTTATTCCATAAGGAAAAATTTCCATTTGCAGAGTTTGACTCAGAAAGAATGGACGTCAGACATATGGTCACTTGTAGGCAGTGGCTTCAGCAAATATCCTGTGAGATTTGCTATCCTCTGTCCCTGAATCCCTAGTCTGCAGCATGCAAAGCTCAGAATTACATCAATTATACAATGAACAATATAGGGTCTGCTTTGATTCCTTCTTGCTTCACTGAATTGAGCTGGCTTATATTTCTGGAGCACGGTGAGAGGTAGACATACTCTGAAGTAACTGGACGATATGCATTGCAGTCCCTTAGACAGGTGACGTTTAGTATCGCACGCACATCTGAATCTACTTCGCAATTCTAGCCTTCAAATCCTGCAAAGAATGAAATGTCAAGGAAGGTACAGTGGAGAGGCAATTCACAAAGGAGAGTTTAACAGCAGTAACTGGGCTTTAATACGCTCGATAGAGATTAATTACATCATTTCACAAATCAATGTTAGTACTCATGCAAAATTTAACCTTTGCTGACATTTGAGTAGATTTTGAGTGCACTAACATGCTACTGCTGTGTTTTTCCTTTGTATCGTTCTGAAAGTGAAATGATTGGCCAAATGCAACATGCTGCCCTTGAGGGGATGGCGACAAGGAAGCCAAGGATAATTCTCAAATAAATGGGAATACTTATCGGTGCTAACTGTTTCCAGCACAACACCCAAAATTTGTGAAGAACAATTAGAAAAACGGAATGGAATATCAACCTTTATGACAAGAAGGCTTAAATACAATGGGGACAAAGGTACAAAATCCTGCTGCAATCACCTGAGGGGAACAGAAGGCATGGATGCAGGCCCACTTAATTTCAAATGACAGATTTTTACTGGGTGATGGTGAAATTAGGGCACATGTATGGAGTGCAGTTCATTGAATGTTATAGTGGGTACAGGTTGCTAAACAGCCTTCTTTTGCTCCAACATACATAATCTATGCTACATCTTATGGTACATATGAGGTTCTGGATTGACTATGTTAGTGTACTGCGTTCAGAACTGGGCATTGCGCCTCAGCAAGGGGTATACTGCATCTTCAGAAGAATGATACCAAGCCTAGAAGGGCTGAATTATGTGGACACATTGCATAGATTTGGCTTGTGTCCAACTGAGTTGAGAAATTCAACAGTGATTAAACTAATTAATGGAGTTGACAGAGTAAATAGAGAGAAAATATTTCCTCTGGTCATGCTGTCCAAGACAAGGGAGCATTAACTTAAAATCAGGACTAGATCATTCATCTGTGATGTTCAGAAGCAGTTCTCCACAGATAGACTTTTGAAATCTAGAAGCCTTTGTCTGAAACCATTGTTGAAGTTGGAGATCAATTGAACATTTCCCAATTGAGCCTAAGTAAAAGTTAACCATAATTGAATTTGACAGTGGAATGAGCTCAAGGGTTGAATGTTCTCTCCGTGTTCCTCTATTCCTGTCATGTCCAAGATATCCCAAATAACGCTCTCGATCAGAAAAGCCTGACTGTGAATGTCAGTGATACAGATAGAGGAACCCTGCACTTGTTGGTATGATAGTCTCCTCATCTTAAATTGATTCTTGACTCAATTAAATTCATGAGCAAAAAGTTATGTGACAGACATTGTTACACATGCATGTTGATATTTAGGCTACAATTTGGAGCAAATTAATTATTGTTTTTGAAAATTAAATTAAAATGCCATTTTAATTAAGAAAAATGCAGTAAGGTTCCAAAATTTCACAAGGGACTTGAATACATACATGGAATTATACACATCAGACAGAAGAACAGGTCATCCAGTCCAACCAGTTCATTCTGGTTTATATGTTTCACTCCAGCCTTCTCCCATAATTCCTCTTTTAAACCTATCAGAATAACCCTTCATTCTGTTTTCCCTCACGTACATGTTGTGGTGAAAGGTGTATCATACATTATTATAATTTTCAAAGTTAGACTTTAAAGTGGAAGCAGGAAGACTTATATGGGAGAAGGCTTGAGTGAAGCATAAAACCCAGAATGAACTGCTTGGACTGAATGACCTGTTCTTCCTTATGATGTGTATAATTCCATATATGTGTCCAATTCCCTTGTGAAATTTTGGAACCTTGTAGCATTTTTCTCAACTAATATGGCATTTTAATCCAATTTTCAAAGAAAAAGAATTATTCCAAACTGTAGCCTAAATACTACCATGTATGTGTACAATGTGTGTCACATTATCTATTGTTCAGCCACCACGTGCCTGATCTGCTGAATGGTCTCCTTCTATGCTATCATTTGATTAACACAAGTATTCACTAGATTATGATCTGACCGAAACTTTTACAGTGTTGATTTTAAGAATAATAGCTTGTGGCATGTTCAGGGAAGGAAACCTCCTATCCTTACTTGGTCTGGCCTACATCTGACTCCCTACCTATAGCAATATGGTTGACTTTTATAACTGCCGTCTGAAATAGACACTCAAGGACAAATAGGCAAGAAGAACAAATTCTGGCCTTGTCAATGACATCCACGTAAGATGAAAGAATAAAAATAAAACCTGCTCTTTTCTTCTATTTTCTTTCATTCTTCAAGATGCATTAAATTGGACTTGGGTTTAAAGGGAAATAGTGCACTCGGGAGATCTAGGTGGAAGTCTTAATGAGATGTCGTAATGCTTCTGTCTATTAATTTACAGGAGAAAATTGTTAGGAACTTTGCCACAGGTAAGCAATTCTCCCTGCTCAATTCACCTTGCATACCACTGTGACAATCGTTTGTACCTCTGAACATGAACAGGGAAATCCAATCTCTATCCCACAGTGCTAGCAAATGAAAAAAAGAAATCAATTCACTTTTGATCCAGACTGCCTTGTCTTTTTTATACTGTAGGCTTTGATTGCGAAAGGGATTTTCTTTTAAAATAGATTTTTTTAATGTTTCTTTTTCCCTGGGTGATCTGAGACGAAACATGAGAGAAAAATGGGGACCACAACATTGTTGTGACATTTTGTTAAACGGTAAACAGTTCTAAATAGAGATCTCACACCTCATTAATCTACAAATGCCACTTCTACTGTCTTAGAAAATTGCTTATTTGGTGAGAACTGGTTACATTTCTCTGGAGAATGCCTACGTATCCTGCCTGTTCCCTTTTATAAAACCTTTATTCTCCCAGTTTGAAAATCACCGCAATCTTTTAATGCCATATCAAAGATCACACTTTCTTCAATTGCTGTGGATTACTACCTTCATGTTTTTCTTTCTCACCTGTATACTCAGATAATTTCTCCATTTTTTGTGATCAAATTGAAGCCTTAACAATGTTGATTTTAAGAATAATAGCTTATGGCAGGTTCACAGAAGGAAACATCCTATCCTTACTTGGTCTGGCCTATATCAGACTCCCTACCTACAGCAACATGGTTGACTTTTATAACTGCCCTCTGAAATATTTATTCACTCATGGGAACATGGATGACATGGCTGGTCAGCATTTATTGCCATTCCCTAATTACCCTTGAGAAGGTGGTGGTGAGCTGTCTTCTTCAACCACTGCAGTTCACACGTTGTAGGTTGATCCACAATTCTTAGGGAAGTAATTCTAGGATTTTGTTCCTGTGACAGTGAAGGAACAACAATTTGAAGTCAGGATAGTGAGAGTCTTGGAGGTCAACTTACAGGTGGTGGTGTCCCCATGTATCTGTTGCCCATGTCCTTCTAGTTAGAAGATTGTGGGTTTTGGAGGTGCTGCCTAAGGATCTTTAGTGAATTTCTGCAGTGCAGCTTGTAGATAGTATACTCTGCAGCTAGTGAGCATCGGTAGTGGAGGAAGTGGATGCTTGTGGATGTGGTGCCAATCAAGTGGGCTGTTTCATCCTGGATGGTGTCGAGCTTCTTGAGTGGTGTTAGACATGTACCCATCCAGGCAAATGAGATGTGGTGATGAGCTGCGTTCTTGAACCACTGTAGTCCAAATGCTGTAGGTTGATCCACAATTCCTTTTGCGAAATAATTTTATTGTACTTTTTACTTGTGCCTTGTAGGTGATGGGCAGGCTCTGGGGAGTCAGAAGGTGAGTTACTCACTGTGTTTTCCTAGCCTCTCACCTGCCACTATGTGAATGTGGCAAGCTCAGTTTGGGTTTCTGATCAATGGGAGCCTCCAGGATGTTGATAGTGGGAGAATCAGTGAAGATAACACCACTGAAGATCAAGGGGCAGTGATTAGATTGTCTCTTATCAGAAATGGTCATTTGTGTGGCACTATTGTTTCTTGCCGCAGGTCAGTTTAAGCCTTGATATTGTCCAGATCTTGTTACATTTAAACATGGTCTGCTTCAGTATTTGAGGAGTCAAGAACAGTCCTAAACATTGTGCAATAATCGACGAACATCCCCACTTCTGACCATCTGATGGAGAGAAGGTCATTGATAAAGCAGCTGAAGATAATAGGGCCCAGGTCCCTACTCTGATGAACTCCTGCCGACATGTCTTGGAACTGAGATCACTGACACCAACAACTGCAAGATTCTTCTTTCGTGCCAGGTATGACTCTAACCAGATTGTCCTGGAGTACAATTCTGCTACTGTTGATGGCACATAGTACCTCATGCATACCTAAGTCCGGAGTTACTACATCTATTTGAATTCGCTGCCTGAGACCCACAAATTCCAGTTATGCTGGGGCTCCTTGATATCATACTCGGTTGAATGCAGCTTCGGGAGCTGTGTCTCTGACCTCATTTTGGAATTCAGTTCTTTAATCCATGTTTGAACCAAGACTGTAAATGTGGTCAAGAACTGAATGGCCCTGGCAGAACCTAAACTGGACGTTACTAAGCAGGTAATTGCTGAGCACTGTTGATGTCACTTTCTATCACTTTACTGATGAATGAGAGTAAACTGATGGGGCTGCAATTGATTTGTCCTGCTTTTCACCTATAGGACATACCTGGGCAATTTTCCACATTGTTGGGTACATGCCA
Organism: Ginglymostoma cirratum; assembly: GCA_024137785.1. NCBI lineage: Eukaryota > Metazoa > Chordata > Chondrichthyes > Orectolobiformes > Ginglymostomatidae > Ginglymostoma > Ginglymostoma cirratum. Next base: position 4,177,137 of record JAHRHZ010000111.1, on the reverse strand, counting down.
GGTTGTAACCATACTGGAGCAGCTTGGCTAGCTGAGTGGCATGTTCTAAAGAACAAGTCTTCAGTACTTTTGCTGGAATGTTGTCAGGGCTCATAGCTTTTGCAATATCCAATGTCTCCGATCATTTCTTAATATCAAGTGAAGTGAATTAAATTGGCTTAAGATTGGTATCTGTAAGACTGGGGATTACTGAGGAGGCTGAGATGCATCATTCACTTGCCACTTCTGGCTGAAGATTGCTGTCAATGTTTCAGCCTTATCTTTTGCACTGATGTGTTGGGATCTTCCATCACTGAGAATGGAGATATTTGTGGACCCTCCTCCTCCAGTGAGTTGTTCAATTGTCTACCACCATTCACGACTGGGTGTGGTAGGACTACAGAGTTTAGATCTGATCCTTTAAAAATCATAGAATCCCTACAGTGTGGAAATGCCCTTCAGCCCAACAAGTCCACATTGGCCCTCACTGCATCCCGCCCAGACTCAACTGCCTATAACCCACCTAATCTACACATCCCTGAACACCACTGGCAATTTAGTGTGGCCAATCCACCCAACCTGTACATCTTTGGACTGTGGGAGGAAACCAGAGCATCCGCAGGAAACCCACACAGACACAGGAAGAATGTGCAAACTCCACATAGACAGTCACCCGATACTGGTATTGAACCCAGGTTTCTGGTGAAGTGAGGCAGCAGTGCTAACATGTGAGCTGCCTTCTAGTTGTGAGGTCGCTTAGCTTTGTCTACCACTTGCTGCTTATATTGGTTGGCTTGCAAGTAGTCCAGTGAAGAGGCTTCACCAGGTTGATGCCTCATTTTTAGAAATGTCTAATGTTTCTCCTGGCATGCCCTTCTGCACTCTCCATGAACCATAGCTGATCACCTTGATATGATGGTCGTGGTTGAGTGAGGGATATTCCAGATCATGAGGTTGCAGATTGTACTGGAGTACAATTTTGCTACTGCTGATGGCACATAGTACCTCATGGGTACCTAAATCCTGAGTTACTACATCTGTTTGAATTCGATCCCATTTAATATGGTGATAGTGTCACACAATACGATGGAGAGTTTTCTCAATTTGAAGGCGGGTCTTTGTCTCCCTAAGGACTGTATGGTGGTCACTCTTACCGGTACTGTGATGGATAGATGCATCTGCAGTGGCAAATTGATAAAGAGGAGGTCTGTTCCCTCACCACCTGCCACACACCCAGCCTTGCAGCTAAGTCCTTTATTTCTGACCAGCTTGATCAGCAGTCTTACTGCCAAGCCACTCTTGGTTGCAGACATTGAAGACCACACCCACTGTACATTATGTGCCCTTGTCACCCTCAGTGCTTCCTCCAAGTGTTGTTCAACATGGAGAAGAATTGATTCATCAGCTGAAGGAAGGATGTTATGTGGTAATCAGCAGGATGTTTCCTTGCCCATGTTTAACCTGAAGCCATGAGACTTTGTGGAGTCCAGAGTCATTGTTGAGGACTCCCAGGGCAACTTCTTCCTAACCGTACCACTGTGCGGCCACATCTGTTGGATATGTCCTGCCAGTGGTACAGGACATATGCAGGGATGGTTTTGGTAGTGTTTGAGACATTGTCTGTAAGGTGTGATTCCATGAGTATGACTACGTCAGGCAGTTACTTGACTGGAGATGGTAGGAGCTGCCGATGCTGGAGTCTGAGATAACAAGGTGTGGATATGGGGGAACGCAGCAGGCCAGGCAGCATCAGACGAGCAGGAAAGCTAATGTTTCGGCTCTGGGGTTCTGCTCCTCTGATGCTGCCTGGCCAACTGTGTTCCTCCAGTTACTTGAAGAGTTTGTACGATAAGTCTTCCAATTTCGACACTAGTCCCCAGATGTTAGTATGAATGACTTTGCAGGATCAATAGGACTGTTCCTGTCATTGTCTTTGCCAGTGCCTAGGTCAATTCCAGGTGGTCTGTCTGGTTTCATAAAGTCATAGAGTTATAGAGCACAGTAACAGACACTTCAGTCCAACTCATCCGTGCTGACCAGATATCCTAAACTGATGTAGTTCCATGTGCCAGCATTTTGCACTCACCCCTATGAACCCTTCTTCTTCATGTACCCATCTAGGTGCCTTTCAAATATTGTAATTGTACCAGCCTCCACCACGTTCTCTGCAGCTCGTTCAATACATGCGCTTCCCACTGCATGAGAAAGTTGCCCCTCAGGTCTCTTTAAAATTTTTCCCCTCTCATCTTAAACCCAGGCTGTCTAGTTTTGGACTCCCCTACCCTGGGAAAAAGATCTTGGCTATTCACCCTATCCATGATCTTCATGATTTTGTAAACCTCCACAAGGACCCCCTTTAGCCTCTGACATTCCAGGGAAAAAATCTAGGCCCGAAACGTCAGCCTTCCTGCTCCTCTGATGCTGCTTGGCCTGCTGTGTTCATCGAGGTCTACACCTTGTTATATCGCCTATTCAACCTCTCATTTCTTTGTTGAGACTTGTACTGATTGATCCAACTGAGTGCCTCACTAGGCCATTTCAGAGGGCAGTTGAGAGTCAACCACATTGCTGTTGGTCTGGAGACACCTGTAGGAGACACCACATTAGGATGGCAGATTTCCTTCTTTGCAGACATTACTGAGCCAGATGGATTTTTTCCAACAAAAACAAAGTTGCTGGAAAAGCTCAGCAGGTCTGGCAGTATCTGTGAAGGCAAAAACAAATTTAATGTTTCGGGCCTGGTGACCCTTCCTCAGAACGGGTTCTGAAGGGTTCTGAGGAAGGGTCACTGGACCCGAAACGTTAACTCTGTTTTTTTCCTTCACAGATGCTGCCAGACCTGCTGAGATTTTCCAGAAACTTTGTTTCTGTTCCTGATTTACAGCATCCGCAGTTCTTTCAGTTTTTATTTGGTTTGGATTTTTCGAACAATAGACAATGGTTTCATGGTCACCAGCAGGTTCTTAACACCAGATTTTTTTTATTATTGTATTCAAATTCCACCATCTGTTGTGGCAGGATTCAAACCTGGATGCCCAGGCATTAGCTGTACTTCTAAATTAATAGCTCAATGAAAATACCACTAGGCCATTGCATTCCCTACTTTTTATAAGAAATCTTAAAGTTAAATATGCATTCGATTGAGATCTCCTAAAGTGGTGGCTTACCCTAGTTAGATTCACTAAGATACAGTTTGTGTTGATTTGTCATTTGATGATGATCAGACCCAGCTGAATTAGAGACTTCCTCTCGCATCAAAGTAGGAGGACACCACTTGGTTCTTTGAATCTGCTCAAGTAGTCCATCAGAATGTAGTTGAGGTGATGGAGCTGTGGTATTGTTACTGGACTAGCTAGCCAGAAGTCTGGGCAAAGGCTCTCAAGATTTGGGTTTGATTCTACATGGCAGATGGTGAAATTTAAATCAAATTAAATCTAAAATAAATAACTAGCCTAATTGTGACTAGTTAATCATTGTTGATCTCCAATGAGAAATTCAAACTTCTATTTATACATAAAAGGATGACAGAATGAGATTTCATATTTTGTTTTGAAATTCATTGTAACACAAATCCAATAACACTATTGACTAACCACAATGTTTGTAGAAACTTGCAATTTAAACTCCTAAATAGAATGCCTATCCCAGATTACTTTCAGCACAACTGAGAAAACATACTTTACAGGAACATATTACTCCAAGTTTTAAGTAGAAACACAATTGTCCTGAATCAGTACAAAATGATTCTTAGCTCCCAAAGATTTACTCATTTTTCCTGTCTCAGCCTGGTAGCTTCCAATCCTAAAACTGTCCTTCATATGGAGGGTATGACTGGAAATCTTTAATTTAGCACAACTAAAATTTTTAATTTTGTTTTAACTACTCACACATTTGATCTTCCCAATCCAAGTGCAAACTTCCACCATAATTTCTACAAGTGAACCATAAAGACTTTCAACCTCTACTGCTTTCTCTTTTCCAAATTCTGGCAGATTGATGTGCCTGTGATATTCAGCAATGTTTTAGGAAAGCTAGTAACTAGATGCGCACTCCCCATCTCAAAGACTATCTTAGTCGTACCATAAATCACATAGGCCTTGTATCCAAGCAGACATGCGGATTAGTTGTTCCTTAGGACATTATTCTATCGGAATTAAAGGGACTGTTTAAAGCACAACTAGTTATCACTCAGCATTTTTAACACCTTTCTGGAACTTTGGAGACTTATAGTCCTTTCAATGTTTGTAAGCAGGCTGTTGCCATTGTCTTCTAAATCAGGGCCCCCTTTAATCTCTCAGAATAAATTTATCAAAATTTACTATAGAGCAGACTTCGGAGTAGGACAAATGAAACTCCTTCATTTTTAAATTGAATGCTCAATTCCAAATCATACCAATCTTATTAGTTTCTGGAAGCCAAACATGGAAAATCATGGCTACTAAACAGTAATGTGTGCATATCTTGCTAAAGCAACTTCAGCTGCTTTTTTGCTGCTAACGAAATGGAATCCACTCTTGTGTTTCAAATGTTCAAAAGATTTGAAAAGAGCAATACACAGAAATTATATCTGTGAATAGTGAAATCAAAAACAAATACAAAAGCATACGTATAATCCTAAGGCCAGAGTTAGGTTATTTAGAGATGAAAGAAAAGATCGTTTGCAAGGGAAGGCATTATGCTATTTAAGTGCAACATATGAATACCGCTAAATTATCAGCATTTACACGTATTTATCAATGAACCACTATATTTTATTTATATATATTGATATAATTATAAAATACCTCATTAGTTATATCTTCCAATCTACCTTATAATTCTCATTCCAATGTACAAGTATGAAACTTTTCATGACATTTCATACTGGCATCCTTTCCAACACATTTTCCAAGAGTTTGATTTTCATTGATGTAATAGCTGCACAGGCTATCAATTACGCTGAAAAATTCAAAATCATATTGATGTGTATTATAGATAACAAAGTGCTGCTTGAGGAAATAAATATTGGAATGCAATCTCTCCAAACTTTTGATACTCATAAAGGACCTGAAAGGGCTTCCTGTGGCTTGTGAAGCCATTAGAATGCATCATTAGACCCAGAGCTATGTGGGCTATAACAGTAGCAGAATTACTTGGCGTGCTAATACATAGTTGAATGCATTTTTAAATCCTTAACCCTTCACACAACTTGCACATGCTTCAGGCTATTCAATATAGTGAATCGTTCAAAGGTGCTCCACATAAATGTGAGGAAAATATGTTCTGAGGAAAGGAAAGAGTGAACATCGAGAAGGGACAACACCAACTCAATCAGAGAGACACTATTTTCAGCAATCTTATTAACCAAGCAATGTTAATTTCAGACCTACTCACTGATGCCCAGTTTGTGTTCTGCCAAGGTCACTTTGTTTCTAACCTCAATACAGCCTTGGTTCAAACATGAACAAAAGAGCTTAATTCCAGAGGTGAGGAAAGAGTGAAAATCCTTGACATAAAATCCACATCTGACCATCAAGGGCCCCTCCTGAAACCAATGGGAATTAGGGGTAAAGTCTCCACTGGTTGGAGTCATACCTGGCACAAAGGCAGATGGTTTGGTTCTCAAAGGTCAGTCATCACAACTCCAAGACATCTCTGCAGGAGTTCCTCAGTTTAGGGTCCTAGATTCAACTGTCTCCAGCTGCATTTTCAATGACCCTCCCTTTATCATAAGGTCAGAAATGGTGATGTTCGTCAATGCTTGCACTATGTTCAGCACCATTCATGACTCTCAGATACTGAAGCAGCCCATGTTCAAACACAATAAGATCGATACAATATCCAGGCTTTTAACAATACAAACGCCAGACAATTTCCATCTCCATAAGTTACAATCTAACCAACACCCCTTGACATTCAAAGATGTTACCACTATTGAATCTGCCACCATCAGCATCCTAGAGATTAAATTTGACTCAACTGGACTAACCATATAAATACAATGGTGAGAAAGAACAGGTCAGAGGCTCGGAATACTGCAGTGAGTAACTCACCAACTGACTCCCCATCCAAGGCAAAGCACCCCACTTGATTGGCATCACACCCACAAGCCTTCACTCCCACCACCACTGAGGCTCAGTACCCACGAGATGTACTGAAAAAATTCGCCAAGGATCCTTCGACAACATCTTCCAAAACCACAACCAGTACCATCTAGAAAGACAAGGGCAGGAAATACATGGGAACACCACCTGCAAGTTCCCCTCCAAGCCACTCCCTATCTTGACATGGAAATATCCTGCTATTTCTTCACTGTTGCTAAGTTAAAATCCCAGAATGGCCTCCCTAACAGCATTGTGGATCTACTTACAGTATATGGACTGCAGAGATTCAAGAAGACAACTCATCACCACCTTCTCAAGACCAATTATGGAGGGGCAATAAATGCTGACCCAGCTAGTGACAACTACATGCCATGAGCGAATTCATAAAAAAAAGAAGTGGAACAGATTGCGAAAGGAAATTGTAGAATCTGTGACTTAGGGTAAAAGCTGAGGGTTTGGCCTTCAAAAGTGGACAAGGGAAGTAAGCAAAAATGGTCAAAGTTAAAGATGGAAAAACATTCGAGGATCTAGGATTAGAAGAAATTGGAGAAACAGGGAAAGACAAAGCTGTAACCAGAATTTTTAAATGATGCATGACATACCATATAGAACTGCAAGGCCAGAAAACAGCTGCCCAGAGCCTTATGTTGGTCAGGTTTGAATAGAAGATGTTTGGATCAGAAAAGAGTTTATAGAGTGTTCAAGATGGCACAGCAAAGAAAAATGGTGATTACTCAGCAATGGAGTCACTTCTTAACTGCATTCTGAAATAACTGAGCGAGCCAGTCAGTTCAAGAATATCGAAGGATGGGAAACAAATACCAAGCTTACCAGCAACACCCCACATCCCACATAAGAATTTCAAAAAAAAGGGCTAGAGTATCTGTGACTGGAGACAACCAAAAAATAACACATATAAGGACACCATCAATAGTGACCCACCCAAATGCAGTATGCCGAAAGACAAAAAGGAGAGGAACATTTTAGATATAGGTTTTTCTTCTTACCTTTCTCAGGGGCACTGTTTCAGAATGAGTAGTCCCTTCATTTGAGACAGAAATGAGAAGGAATTTATTTTCTCAGAGTATTTGGAACTGTAAGCCTCAGAAAGCTATGGATGCTGCATCATTAAATATATTCAGTTCTGAGAATCGTAGAATCACAGACTGGATGCAGACCAGGAGGATGCCATTTGGCCTGTCTTGACTGTGCTGACTCTCTGAATGATCTTGTGCCAAATTCTTGGCTACATTCTGAAGCCCTTCATTTTTGTTGTTCTGGATAACAATCCAATTCTTGCTTGAAAGCCTTGATTGAATACTCTTACCCAGGTGTGGAATGCACCAGAGTCCAATAATTGGGTGTCAGGGTACCTGGTGTGCTCAGGTATGGGGGTCAACCATGGCTGAGCCCATCTGACCAGCTCAACTATATCCTCCTGCAATCTAAGGCTACCTCCCTCTCAATTACTGCCACACCAATTTTTGCAATGTCTGCAAATTTACTGATCAATCCTCATACATGAAAGTCTAAATCATTTATACGAACTAAAAACAGCAAAGGGCCAACACTGACTATGGAACCCCGCTGGACAAAGATATCCCGTCGGAAGAACACCCCTCAACCATCATCCTCAGCTTTCTGCCACTCAAACAATTGATGATACAATTTCCCAAATTTACTTGGATCCCAAGGACCGTTACTTTTGTTATCAGTTTTCCGTGTGGGATCTTATCAAAAGCAAACAGATATTGACTACATCAAAAGCAATTTGCTCAACTACCCACCTGATCACCTCTTTGAAAAATTCAAGCAAGTTGGTCAGACATGACCCCCCCCTTAACAAAACCATGCTGACTGTTTTTGATTAATCTCTGTCTCTCCAAATAAATATTAATTCTGTCCATCAGAACTGCTTCAGATAGTTTCATCACCACTGAGATTAGACTGACTAGCCTGTAGTTTCCTGGTTTATCCCTAGTTCTCTTCTTGAATAACTGTACCACATTGGCCATCCTCCATTCCTCTGGCATATCCTGTGGCCAGAGTGGAAATGAAATGTATTTCCAGGGCCCCTACTATATCCTCTATGGCCTCACTCAACAATTTGGGAAAGATTTCATCTGGTTGTTGAGATTTATCTACCATGAAGCCAGCAAGACCTATGGTAGGTCTATGCTAATTTATTTAATTGTATCACAGGCATTCACTCTGATTTTTATACCCTTATCGTTCCTGTTACTAGTGAACCGATTCAAAGTATTCATTTAGAACCTTACTTACTTCATCTGGCTCCACAGAAAAATTATCACTGTGGTCCTTAACAGGCACTGTTTGCTCCCTTGTTATCATGTTACCCTTAATGTACCCGTAAAAGGATTTCCCTTTACTTTACTGCCAGTATCCTTTCATGTCCCCTTTTAGCTCTCGTAATCTCCTTTTTAAGATCCTTCTTGCACATTCTATACACCTCTAGGGCTTCTTCTGTTTTCTGTTCTGAATTTTAATATAGAACATTGGGCATATTTCATTGTTAGAGCTGCTTTGGTTTATTGATATCCAAATTAAACCTAACACACCAAAGAAATTTGGAATAAAAGCCTGGACAAGATACGGCCAAGAAGTGCTAACCACACTATTCCTGGGTTGGTTGGACATATATCTATAAGAGATTAGAAGAATAATGCATGATCATATTGAAATACATAAGATTCCATGGGAACCTGGCAAGGTAGGTGCTGAAAAGATCTTTGTGGGAAATGCTAGAACTCGGAGACATAGTTTAAAAGAAGGAACCTTGAGTATTGCTGACCAATGACACATTTTGTTGAAGTTTTTCATCGAGCACTCGCCAAGACAATTCGCAACAATACCAATGTAGAGAGAAAACACTTTACTGCATGAGAGAAGAGTGATGATTGGTTGACAAGTGAACTCTGATTGGTAGAGACTCTTTGAGAATGGAGAATGCTCCAATTAACTGTAACTGATGGTCAACTGCCAATCATTATGTAAATTTTAAACCAGGCAAGTTCATCGCAACTGGCCAATGTATTGCCTGACAAATGATTCAGAGACCAGCTGTCATCTATTTTGTTGAGCTGAATCAGGTGCAATGTGTGCCAAAGGATGTTGTTTAGGCTTGGTCATCCATTGAAGTAACATTGTGGCAGAAATGGCTCATACTGATAATATGTTTCCTATTTAAGGTGGAAATTAAGGAACTTATTTTTCTGAAGTGGATCATGAGTCTTCTGTCCTCTTAGACAGTTGCGGAGACAGGGAATTTGAACATTTTAAGGTGAAGATAAATACATACATTACTAAAAAGGTAGGTAAAGGATATTGGAAACAAGTGGAGCTGTGAGGCCACAATAAGAACAGCCATAATATTACTGAATGCTGGAGCAGGTTTGACGTGCCATGTAGCTTTCCCCCACTCCTAGTCTGTATGTTTGTATCTACCCAGTTGATAAAGCTGTTAATGAGTTCTGCTTTAGAGGACTCACCTGGAGAATTTGACAGGGTAACATGCTGAAAAAGCCTGGAAGATGCACATATCTAGATGCTTAGCATATTTACTGACCTACTGACATTAGTCAGAATGTAGGATTTTAGCAATCACCTTGCACAGAGCTTGCCATCCATCTTTTGAAACTTCATGGCAGCACATTTTGATCCAATGATACAACTATGAGTTGGTGGCCATTTTTCAGGAACACAAACAGAGAAGTTTCAGTACTGCAGTGGAGGCTGAGGTTGAAGTCATCAATAGCCTGTTATCATGCATGTTCAGACTACCCTTAACATACTGTCCCAGCAGATTACCTCAATTACAGAAGTGTCACTCTGGGGCGAGTGACAATATTTCTGGATTGTCATCTCTCTCTCTCTCTCTCTCTCTCTCTCTCTCTCTCTCTCTCTCTCTCAGGATGTCAGCATACATGCTGCCTACACAATCAACTCCTGCTGTTGTCCATCAGCCGGCCCAGATTGCTGCCACCCATGCTAAGGTGGTGCATTCTGAAACCTTGGCCTTGAAGGTCCACAGTCAATCAAGGGCAACCTGCTGGACATCTGTCTAAACTCTTTCCCTAATGAAAGTCAGCAACATTCCACTAGGTACTTTGGAACCTCCTTTGTGCTGCAGTGCATATGTTCATTTTAGGAAGGGCATTAATTAATGCTGGAGTCATTGACTGAAACCATAATCTGCATACTTCAGGTGCACATTCACAATAGCTGCACTGACAACCTTACCAAGGTGGAGCTTGAGGACTGAAATCAAATTTGACACCCCAATGTCGTACAAAGGATATGTTGCACTTGTATTTCTGATATGATGTTCAAGTTATGCCCTAGTTGCCAGACTCAATTTGATGTAAATGATCCCATGGCACTATTTCAAAAAGCAAAGAAGTTGTTACTTTAGAATAGTGTGATTGAAAGATAAATATTAGCCAAGTCTCCATTTTAGAACTCCTTTGTTCATATTCAAAATATTACCATGCATTGTCCACCTGGGAGGGCAGACACAAGTTTAGTGACGACTGTGAAAAATAACTTTAACTTGCTTTATCAAAACTTTAGATAAAACAGAACCTGGTTCAACTCACCAACTAGGCAGGTACAAGAATAATGCTCAATGTAATCAATGCTGAGGCCTCCGTTCTTGTATGGGTTCGAAGTGCACTTGTAAAATTCTGTCTCACAATGAACCCCTGGTAATTTGAGAAGAACATTTGTCAAGCTATGCTTAAATGCTTTCATTATTCCTACATTTCATTTGTTTCACAGCAAACCAAGTGACTGATTACAACCTGCATCAAATAACTGTTGGTGCTGAACACTCATTAATTTTAAATACACAATGGGGAGTGGAAGATATTTTGTGTTGATTTTAGGCTTGATGGAAATTAATACTTCAAAAATCAGGACTATGACGAATCGGGTGCATTGACTTCCACATCCCAATTGTTCAATGGGTACTTAATTGGGTGATACCTTCGGCCAGGAGGTCAACCAGATAAGAATGTGCATTTGCATAGTTCTTTTGACATACTGAAACGTAGGTTTTAATGAGTATGAAGTCTCAATATTTTATAATTTATAGCAATTAGTTGGATGAAGAGTTGCTAAATTTGCTGATCTCACAGAGATAATTGGGAAATTAAACAAAAACAGAAATGGCTGAAGAAACTCAGAATATTTGGCACCATCTGTAAACAGAAACAGAGTTAATGTTTTGAGTGTAATGACCCTTCTTCAGAACCTTCAGACCCTTTTTCTAAAGAAGGTTCATGAGACTCAAAATGTTAACTCTGTTTTCTCTCCATAGATGCTGTTTATGTTTCAGACCTCCAGCATGTGAAGGTCACTGTTTTATTATGGTAAGGAATTGTGAAGAGTGAATAAGGACACTAATAGGAATACAGATAGGCTAAGCGAGGTGCAAAGATTTAGCAAATTGCATATAATGTGGGAAAACATGAAATTGTTCATACTAAGAAAAGCATATTCTTGACATGGTGAGAGGTTTCAGACCTTGAAATGCAGAGGAATCTGGGTGTTCTTGTGAACAAATCATAACAGATTAGGATGTAGACACAGCAAGTACTTAAGGAAACTAATAATAACTATTGTTCATTTTAAGGGGAATATAATACAATTGTAGAGAGGGTTATAGTCGGTTGTATGGAACACTAGTGAGATTACATTTGGAGCACTTAGTACAGTATTGGTCTGCTTATGTAAGCATAGATTAAATGCATTGAAAGCAGTTCAGAGAAGATTTGCTATACTAATAACTGTAATTGACAGGTTATCTTACAGGGAAATTTTGGACAGCGTGGACTTGTATCAGCTGGAGTTTAGAAGGGTAAGATGTGACCTGAGGCAGCTTGACAAGGTGGATGTGATAAAAATGTTCCCTCTTGTGAGAAACTCTAAAACAAGCAGCTACTGGTTAAAACTATGTGGTTGCCTAATTAAAACAGAGATCAGGTTGAGAGACTTTGGAACTCTTAAAAGGGTAGTGGAAGCAGACATCTCGAATATTTTTAAGGCAGAGGTGGACAGGTTCTTGATCAGCACAGAGGAAAAAGGTTTTCAGGAATAGAAAGGAATGTGCAGTTCAGGCCACAATCAGATATGAGACGTCAAATATTCTACTGGTACTCCCAACACACATGTTCATATATATGTGTGTAAGAGAGGGATAGGTGGGAAGACACAGAAATGTTTAAGGACAGAACTCCTGAACTTCAAATCTAGGCAGCTGAAGACGTATCCAGCAATGGTGAGGTAATGAAAATTAGAGATATGCACAAGTCAAGATTTGAAGAACATCTTTCTAAACTATTTCCACAAGTGCAACATCAGGCTATAACATAATATATATAATAGAAATAATATATATAATGCAATATATATAATAAAATAATATAATATTAAATAAAAATAATAGAAATAATATAGGAATATGTTACATGTTATAATAATTAATGTAATCGATATATAGAAATAAATCCATATGCCAGAAGGTTCACAACTCTCAATTTTTAAAACAAAATTTGGAGGATTATATTTATACTAGCTTGATTGTAGTCAGATTCTAGTCTAGATTGCTGATTGACAATCTTGAAATAAATTTTTTTCTTTACAAATAATGAGATGGATATTCAGTAAAATCAATGAGGCAGTTTGGGAAAGAATTTGACTCTTTTATGTATTTAATATGAATATATTTAAAGATTAGATTCTGACATCAATCTCTGGCACTCAACTTATTAATGCTTGCACAAAGCTACCTTTGAAGCTTTTATCATTATGACAGCCTTCACTGAACATTAACCAAGTTTATTACTACATCATTCTCACCACACTTTGTGCGTTTTTATTTCAGTGATTGGCCAGTATAAAACCAGCAGTATTCCTTTGTTAAAGACTGTGATTTCCAGTGGCTGAAGAGAAATCCATGGGCTGTTTTTTCATATGTAGATGTAAAAGCTGACTCACATACTGAGAAACTCATCAAAACTCTGACATGCAAGTGAGAGATCTACTCATCTCCATCTATAATCGTTGTATCATAATATTAACCCTTTGTTTCCAAAGGCATAATTTTAAAATGATCAACTTGTGGGAAAGCTTTTAAACCCTCCTATTCACTTTTTACTTCTCTTTCTCTACTTCTCCATTGTCTTCTGTTTATATTTTCCTACTTCCAATGTTGCATCCTAATCTTTCGTAAATAGCATATTGTATCAAATGCTTTTTCAACTTATCCAACTGAGTTTGGTTCACTTAAACTTCAGATTAATACCTTGGCACAATTCACCTTGGCACAAGTAATATTAAAATGCAGGACGCTGTAATAGCACGGTGTGCCTACTGTGTACGTATATTGACATAAACAAACTGGGATAAACCAGTTTTGGACATTGGTACTCCACATGTGTCCTTGAGTGCTTCCGACCTGCGAAGGTGTCACAGTTATACAATTGAACATGTTTTTACTTTGGTCTTTTTGCCATGCTATTTTTGGGGGATTAAAATGCTTCCTTTATCTGGACTTCTGTGTTCACTAAATTCCTCTGTTTGTTGAAAAAGAGAGGTACATATTAACACAAATATGTGTTTTTAGAGGACAGATTTGGACTAATTTTCAACTGGACTTCAATGAGAATGAAAATCCAGAGGCTTCTTTAATAGCTGTTAAGATGTATGGCAGCATTTTATTCTCTGAACACAAAATAAAAGCCAAGAGAAATGATAAATTGCTGATTACCAATGGCATTCAGGGTTCTGAGGATAGAATGGGTTAGAGGCTTTGAAGTATTCAGTCAGCCATGATCATATTGAATGGTGAGACAGACTCAAGGGATGAATGGCTTACTTTTGTTCCTATGTTATTTCAACGGATTGGGGCAGTGGGGTAGCAGATGAGATAATGACACATTTCCTCATAGATGCCAGTTGGATATTGATGGTAAATGATGCAATGCTTTTTTTTACATATTACTGCCCCCATTCCCATTGTAAGACAATGATTTTTAAGTCACAGATTACCCAAACAGGGTGTCAAAGTCATAGGTGATTCTTGAGTAGTTTATTAAGAAGCAACATTTTAAGCAAGACAAATAAGCTAACCAAACAGTAAAGATATAAGGTCCTTTTGGGGGAACTGGTGATGTACTGGGAATATTAATGGACTAATAATCCAGAGCTCTGGGTTAATTTTCTGGGGACATAGGTTTGAATCCCACCATTGTAGATGGTGAAATATGAATTCAATCTTTTAAAAATGTAGAATTAAGAGCTAGTCTAAGGGTGACTGTGTTGTAAAAACCCATCTGATTCACTAATACCCTTTAGGGAAGGAAATCAGTCATCCTTTTTTAATCTGGCCTTCATGTGACTTAAGACGTACAGCAATATGGACTAGAAGGCCACTCAGTTCATGTGTGACCAAGGATGGCAATACATGCTGATCGTTTCAATGGAGCTCACATTCCCTACAAGAATTTAGGAAAAAAGCAACAGCAGGTGAAAACTGTTTAATTGTCTCAGATCAGCTGAGCAATGACAGGCAGAATCCAATATCTATGGCTCATGGCAGGAGTCTCCACAGAATGGTTTCCCAGCCCCTGACCAGACAACAAACGTATAAAGCTGATCTCCACTTTTGGAAGAAGCATTTCATTTCTCTTTTAAAGACTTCTTGAGCCTGCCAAAATGTTAGGTCAAAGCCAGCGTATATCACTTTGAAAAATATCATTCTCAACTGTCCGTAGTCATTTTCACCTTGTTATGGTGTTAGGTTGGAGCCGGAGCGATTCACCTTGAGGAGCTCTGTTGCTTCGGATGTGTGTTTTTTTTCCATTCAAGAGTCCGTTTAGGGTCATAGAAGTCAACCACACAGAGAAAGATCTTTCAGCCCATCTAGTCTGTGATAGTCAGCACAACCATTTGACTATTTTAATCCCATTTTCTACCACTTGGCCCATTGTCTTGCATGCCTTGGCATCGCAAGTGTACATCTAAAACTCTAAAAATTATTCTTTCTGGAAGGCTAATGCCAAGCACTTGCTCAATTGTCCACTGGTGAGGAATAAATATTCAATGTGATCTCTCCTATTTTCATTGAAAGTCCATGAAGTCTTCTTGTGGGTCATTGCTTTCCAGAACATCCTGTTTAAGTTTTTGTTAGTTTACGTATTGGATACAAGGTCACCTTGGCACCTCTCCCACACTCCCATCCCTCCACACCCTTCACCCTGGAAAAAAATTGGGATTACCTATTGCTCCTATGTAAAAAATTATTTATTTGGCAGAGGTAATGAACTTTACTGTTTTTGTGTATGTCAGCCCAGAAAGCTGCTACAGACCCCTTCTTTGTAAAAGAGATAATGAGTCAGGTAATGCTTAGGAAATTTATTAGGGTTTTAGAAAGTTATTACAAAGCAATTTCTCACACAATGTGGTAGAGTAGAGTGGATGAAAATCATCCCTATTACCTGAAATAACCATCCACGTAGGACTCTTGCTCCTAATATATAAAAGGCAGTCTCTTCAAACACCAAATGAAACAGAATGATTAATCTTATAGCAGAACGTAGGCAGTTCAACTGGAAGGTGGCTCAATGGTTAGCATTGCTGCCTCACAGCACCAGGGGCCTGTGTTCGATTTCCCCCTCGGGCAACTGTCTGTGTGGAGTTTGCATATTCTTCCCCTGTCTGCGTGGGTTTCCTCTGGGTGCTCTGGTTTCCTCCCACAGTCCAAAGATGTGCAAGCCACGTGGATTGGCCATGCTAAATTTCCCTTCGTGTTCAGGGATGTGTAGATTAGATGGGTTATAGGGGGATGGGTCTGGATGGGGAGCTGTGAGAGTTGGTGTGGACTTGTTAGGCCTAAGGGCCTGTTCCCATATTGTAAGGATTCTATGGATCATTAATAGTCACATCAACGACAACTCGCATTTGAAGGACAACCTTTCTCAGATACTCCTCACAAGAACTGTATTCTTGCACTGCCCAAATTCCAGTTTATGACCAAGGGGAAATTTCACCCCTTCTTTTGATTTGCCCTGCGAAGCAGAATTCAGGAAACCAGACTCAAACTATCATTAGGACAGATAATGAGGATTCTGCCTTTACAGAAAAAGTCTTAGAACTTCCCAGTTGAGCAAAGAAACCCAAAAGTCTTCTGGAAATAAAAATAAACGATAAAAGATTTCCCTAATCTCAGGTGGTTCAAAATACTTCATAGTCAATGAAGTACTTTTAATGTATAGTCACTGCTATAGTAATGTGTAGTCACTGCTGTAATGTTAAAACCCCTCTAGAATTAAAATGGACTCAACTGTCTTCCACACCTACAATTATCTGATAAATTTTGTGTTATCTCTCAATTAAGGCATCAATGATATTGGTCTTCTCACCTTGGGATAGCCCTGGTATGTTTAATATCAATTCCTTCTGTTACGTCTAATTAAGTGGAGTCCTCATTATTCTGATTAATGACTGTTCAGTTGTGTTTAAGGCCAGCCCCATTGCAGTTTTAATGAATCTCAGTTCATGTTATCTCTCTTCACAACAATGGAAAACATACATGGGGAATTGTGTTGCAAGCAAGATTCAAAAGATTCAATTCAAGAATCAAAAAAATTAGAAGCTACAGTAGTAGAAATTTGTATCAGCATTTGTAAAAGATAGTTTAATGTTTTGATGCTAATGCTTATCTGACAGTTACCAGGGAGTGGGGATGAGATTCTGAATTGTTTGAGGGCTATTTCTTAGGTTGGATTGGCACTGTTTCTGCCCTATCTAACTAACTGGAAATGAAAGGGGTAGGCAGATACATAAATACAAAATACTGACTAACAACAAAATAAGTAATTCAGTAGAAATTTCTTTGACCAGAGAAAGATTAGAATATTTGCTCTTCACTTCATGGATTAGATGAGCAAACATTCTCTGCCAGATGTGCTGAGTGGATTATCCTTCTTGACCCCTTCCTGTGGTCTCCACATTCACATCAGCAGTTCTCACTTTCTCTGATGTTTTAAGGGGTTCTTTTTCAGGTTTACAACTTGTAACCAGTGGGCTTTTGTAGGGATCAATACTAGATCCACAACTGTTTATAATGAACATAAATGACTCACATGAAGGAAATGAATGAGGGAACAGACGACAGAAAAATATATAGAAAGACAAGTTATCAGAGGAATGTAGAAAGTTTACAGAGTGATACTGATTGGTTAAGTAAGTGAACAAAAAGTTAATAAATGGAATATAACACGGAAAATGCAAAGTGTTCATTTTGGAAGGGAGAACGAAGTAACAGAGTGTTATTTAAATTGAGAAAAAAAACTGTACAAAGATGCAAAACAAAGAGACTTGGAAGTATTTATGCACAAAACACAGAAAGTTAGCACACAAGTACAGCACATAATCAGTAAAAGGCTACTGGAATGTTAACCCTTATTTCAAGGGTGTTGGAGTATAACAGAAGGGAAGTCTTATGGCAACTGTACAAGGTGCTGGTGAGACCACATCTGGAGTACTGTGAGCATTTTGAGGCAGTTCAGAGAAGGTTCACGGGTATGAAAGGATTGCCATATGATCAAAAATTAAACCATACGGGACCGTACTCATTGGAGTTTGGAAGAATGAGAGATGATCTCATTGACTTATAGAGGACTCTTAAGATGCTTAACAGGATGAATGCTGACAGGATGTTTCTTCACATGGGACAGTCTAAGACCAGAACTCTCAGAATGAAGGAATGCCAATTTAAGTGTGAGATGAGGATGAACTCTTTCAGATGATTATGAATCTTTGGAATTTCTTGTCACAAACAGCCGGAGGGGATACATTCTTGTGTATACCTAAGGTTGATATAGATAGATTTTTGGTCAGTAGGGGAATCAAGGGTTAAGGGAAAAGGGTTGGAAAGTAGCAGTGAGGAGGGTCAGATCAGCCAGTGTCCTACTGAATGGCAGAGCAGGCTTGAGGGGCCAACTCCTGTACCTACTTCTAATGCTTATGGTCTGCTGGCAATGTAAAGGCTAATGGGTCATGACAGTATTTGGCATGATCTGAAAATGTGGAAATTTGCAATGATATGTCCTGCCCACAAAAGGTGCAACAAACCAAATGCAATGAATTACTCTTGGCTATCAGCAAAGTGATGGTGTCATCGCCAATGCTATCAAATGACACATACAGCAATAACCTGCTAAATCACACTTAGCTTGGCTTCCACCAGGGTTACTCAGCTCTTAACTCTGTTCCACCTTTTATCCAGATTTGAACAAAGACCTGAATTCCAGAGCTGAGATGAGAGTCACTACCCTTGACACCAGGACAATATTTGATGGGATATAATGTCCTTTAGGGAAGGAAACTGCCATCCATACCTGGTCTGGCCTACGTGTGACTCCAGATCCACAGCAATGTGGTTGACTCTGAATTGCCCTCTGGACAATTAGGGAAGGGTAATAAATGCTGCCTAGCCAGCGACGCCCTCATCCTGTGAATGAATAAAAAAAATAAAATCAGGGAACCTGAATCAAATTCAAGTCAATGGAAATCAGAGGGAGACCAAAGGGCTTTCATAACCTCTCCCTTGGTTAGAGTCAAGTGTAGCACAAAGGAAGATGTTTGTGGCAGTTGGAGGCCAATAACCTTAACTCTAAACATTGCTGAAGGAGTTCTACAAGTAAGTGCCAAGGGCCCACCCATCCTCAGCTATTTGCCTTTATTAGACGTGGGGATGTTCACTGATAATTGCACAACATTCAGCGTCATTCAATTCTATAGATATGGAGGTATCTGTTTTTATATGTAGCAAGACGTTGACAACATTGAGGTTTGTGCTGATAAATGACAAGTATGTCACACAAGCACCAGGCAATAATCATCTTGATCATGAGTGAATCTAGACATCTTCCCTTGACATTCCATCGTAGTACTATTGTTGAATCCCGTACCAGCAACACCCTGCAATTTCCCCTCTAAGCCACAAACCATCCAGACTTGGAACTATGAGATGGTAAGAACTGCTGGTGCTGGAGTCAGAGATAACACAGTGTGGAGCTGGAGGAGAACAGCAGGCCAGGCAGCATCAGAGGAACAGGAAAGTTGACGCTTTGGGTCAGGACCCTTCGTCAACTTTCCTGCTCCTCTGATGCTTCCTGACCTGCTGTGTTCCTCCAGACTTGGAAATATGCTATTGTTCTATCACTAACATGTGGTAAAAGTCCTGGAACGTCCCCCGCTCCCCGCACCCCCACCCCCACCCCCTTAAGCCTTGTCAGAGTCTCTATACCTCAATTACTGCAGCAGTTGAAGAACATGGATCATCACCAGCCACATAAATAAAAGCTGGCATGGCCAGCGATACCTATATCTAGTAACTGATTTTTAAAAAAAGGCATTAATAAATGCACAAAGGAGAAAGGAATAGAAGACTTTCTTGATAGCATCAGAGGTATTAAGTCTGGAAGATGCTCATTGGAAGTATAAACACCAGCATTGATGATTAGGCTGAATGACCTTCTTCAACATTTAATGTCATGCTGAGTACAAAGCAACAGCATATCAGTGCTTCTGCAAGTACAATACCAAAACTGTCTGGTATTTTCATTTAGTTTTGGTCATCTTATATCCATCAGATTCCAAGGCTCTTTATGGGAGGGGTGAGCAGAAGGATTCTGCTGTGGTCCAGAAAAGGTCAGGTTAAGTGTGAAATTGAAGAAAAAAATTTGCCTCCATCTTTGACAGAATAAAGGCCTCACCTGCCATTGAATGCTATTCACTGCTCCAAGATTCCAGCAGTATTTTAATATAGAATAGGATCCTTTGAGAGCTCAGTCTTGCTTTACTTCATGATGTTTCTCTATAGTGCTGACAGGATTGTAGAAGGAAATGACGGCCTTTAGCAATACCTCTGACAATTCTGGGATTGTCCAAAGTATTTGAAATATGTTTAAAGTGTAGCCATTGCTGTAATGTAGGAAACATTGTACAGTATGATAATGCAGGAAACAATGTACTGTATGAATCCTGCAACTAGCAATGATTTGGAGAAGCCAATTGAACTGTTTTAGAGTCACTGGGTTAAACGTTGACGAAGCCATTGGGGAGTATATCATTGTTTTTCTTCTTCTAATAATGTCATGGATTCTAGCAGACTCAGCTGACAGGGCAGCTAAAGGGGAGCAAACCTGAATGACTTAGCTGAGAAGTTGCACTCTGAGAGAGAATTTAAAAACATTCTTTCATAGAATGCAGGCATCGCTGATTAGGTCAGTATTTGCTGCCCATCCTTAAATGCCCTTGAACTGAGTGGCTTGCTAGACCATTTCAGAGGCAAGTTAAAAGATAACAACATTGCAGTAGGACAGGAATCAGATGTAGGCTAGGCCTGGTAAGGACTCACCTCAAGGCCATTGGTGAACCAGATGGACCTTTATATGACAGATGATCATTTCATGGTCACTGAGAGTAGATTTCAGCACCAGATTTTATTGAAAGAATTTAAATTTCATTAGATGCCATCATGGGATTTGAGCACATTTCCTGAAAACCTTAGCCTGGGTCTCTTGATTATTAATTTAGTGAGATCACCACTATGCCAATTCTTCCTTTGTCACTGCTAGGCTAGAAATGTCAACCTGAATGCTGTTCTTAAGCCTATGCTTTGAATTCTGATGCATGAATGCAACTCGCTAACTCACAGCAGATACCTCGAGAAGATCTTTCGTTTGTGGTCAGCCGTAGCATCCTGAGCAATGCAGGCATCTGGGAGAGAGAGTGCCTCACGATGGAAGAAGTCCTCTCAGCACTTATAATATATTTGAAAAACAAAACAAAAACAAAAACAAAGTTGCTAGACTACTGAACCCTCCACAGGCTCACCTAAGCCTGCTTCTTGCACTGGTTGCAGGATTGAGTTGAGGGGTAGGCAGGAGTGACTACTTGAGTCTTACAAAGTGCAGGCTGATGGCTTGCTATCTACAGTCCGATTCCTTTCCCTCACTGGTATTTTCAGCGGCCCATAGATGGCCCACCTTCCCAATGGAAGCTTCCAGTCGGCCTGGGGAAAGGCACTTCTGAGCCTGTTAGACTCAGACTGCCTACAGTGTCAAAACAGGCCCTTTGGCCGAACAAGTCCACACCAACTCTCACAGCATCTCACCCAGACCCATCCCCCTACAACCCAACTAATCTACACATCCCTGAGCACTATGGGAAATTTAACATGGCCAATCCACCTAGCCTGCACATCTTTGGACTGAGGGAGGAAACCGGAGCACCTGGAGGATACCCACACTGGCACTGGGAGAACGTCCAAACTCCACACAGACATTCGGCTGAGAGTGGAATCAAACCAGGCCACTGGTGCTGTGAGGCAGCAGTGCTAATCACTGAGCCACCATGCCACCCTAATTGGCTTCATTCATGATTCCACACTCACGAGGCTGGTAGCAGTTTTGAGTTGGACCTGGGTTCCTCAGAAATAGTCAGAAATGAAGGCCATGCAGAGGAAACAGCTGGCTGTTTGGCACAGCAATTTCCCAGCCTTCCCAATTCATTCCTGTCTCCCCCTCATAGCTAAAATCTTCAATCTCCACCCTGGATCCAAATTTCTTTCTCTCTTTTCAACCTGTTTTCAAACTTAGTTCAATCGATAATGCACCTTTGTAATTCCCACATTCACAGTTAATTTAATCTATTTGCAGATATCTCTTTCCTTGAAATTGCAGACTCAACTCAGATATCTTGGGTTGCTTAATTTCTTTTTGACCTGAGGTATTGCTTTTTGAAAAAATAAGTTTTCGTTTGCATGGTGAAAGCCTTTTCACAGAAATTGCAAAGAAATGATCTGACAACATGATTTGCATTTTCCTACTTACCTCCTGGATATGAACACATTGTTGCGCCATTTCCTTCTATATTGTGAAGCTTTGAGTTAATTACTGCAGCACCTCCAGCTTTTCTTAAAATAAAATAGTTCTCAGTGCTTTGTTGTGAGTTTTCTTTTTCAACGAGGAAAAGGCTGCAAGTTCCAATTTAATCTTATCTACTTTTCCCATTTTGTAGTTGTGCTGGTCATAATATTTTTACATGTTTCATTGAAGCCACACTGAGGTCCTTTTGTGACATGAGCCGGCAAAGATCTCATAAATTTGAATACAAAGTATTAAAGTAACATCAACAACTCTGCTAGTGTCTCCCTCCTTTTCTTGTTCACAAATTGAAGAGTGTGCTTCATCCACAGTATATCATGGAGAAATTAATAATGGAAATTGCCTGTGATGAAGGGGTGACTGACAAAAAGAACTGTAAAAAGAGACATGTGGACAATAAAATGTAAGTATTTTGGTCTTTTGTTCAAAGTTGAAAAGCTATTGAGATCTCTTCTCAAGAACAAAGGGCAGCAGAAACATGGACAGCTTGGACATAGTTCAATGATGGTTTTGACAGAGCAATTGCAGATGTGCTACATACAGTGTATGCGTTAGGATGGCACAAGGGTAATGTACCATGACAGTGCATTACACTACAGGAGAAGCTATCGGCAGCAGCATTAGTAGCAAAGTTTGTGCTAACTATTTGGTATTTACAATGGAACAATAGTACAGACGCAAATGTTATTTTTCAAATTATTTCTGACGACATTGAAAGTTTCCTTGTTAATTTTTTGTGAGTGAAGGATCATGAAATTGACTCAGTGTCACCTCTGATATTAGTACCATGAACATGGATGCCTTCTTGCGGTGCAGAGGAAGGGTTCCTACCCCTGGACTGAGAGGCTTGGGTTCAAGACCCACCTGCTCCAGAAGGTACTTAATAACATTTGTGAAAGGCTGATTTGGGGAGAAAAAAAAGGTGTGCAGTCTTGGCACATGTGGGCATGGGCTCTTTTAGGATCTAAGGACTTGTAAATGGTACTGAACACTAGGGTGGCATGGTGGCTCGGTAGTTAGCACTGCTGCCTCGCAGCGCCAGGGACCTGGGTTCAATTCCACCCTTGGGCGACTGTCTGCGTGGAGTTTGCACATTCTATCCGTGTCTGTGTGGATTTCCTCCAGGTGCTCCAGTTTCCTCCCATAGTCCAAAGATGTGCAGGCTAGGTGGGTTGGCCGCGCTAAATTGCCCATGGTGTTCAGGGATGTGTATATTACGTGAGTATATAGGGGAATAAGTCTGCGTGGGATGCTCTGTAGGTCAATGTGGGAGTTGTTGGGCCAAAGGGCCTGTTTCCACACTGTGGAGATTCTGTGATTCTAAACATTGTATTCAGAAAGAAAATTGTCGCAGATGCTTCTGACACACTTTGTCTGATAGAACAATAGTGGAGACTTGTGTCACACTGACCATTTCTGAGTCAGTGTGTTTGAGGAGCAAAGTTTCCAAAGTGAGCATTTGGCAGATCGAGCAAATCCTATATTGAATTTCCCCAAGGAATAGGAAAAACAAATTGTAAATTCATTTTGGAAACCTCCAGGTACATTTTGGAGAACTGTTAATCACTACACTAAAGGCATCAATTTTACCACAATTGTAGGGTGATGACAGAAATTGCTTTGTTCACATCTAAATGTTGTTAAGGGAGAAGGTAAACAATAGAAAAATATTGTCATATCAACTCATTTTAAACAGAAAAATTATACTCTTTTATTTCATAAATCAAGTCCACTAAAAATGTGTAAGCCTAAATTGTTTATCATTGGCAAAACTTCTTCAACTGTCTAGCCCAAAGCTGTGACATTTATTCTTTAAATCTTGTCCCCTTTTTAGCGCTTTCTCCTTCTTTAAAACCTTCTTCGTTGGCGAATGTTTTGGTCACTTCATATTTCTTTAAACAATTGCTTGGCACATAGATTGGGTTGATGGTCAGAATCTTTTTCCCAGAGTTGAAATGTCTAATACTGGGGGTCATGCACATAAGGTGACAGGGGGACAGTTCAAAGGAGGTGTGAGGGGCAAGTTTTTACAGAGAGTGGGAGGAGTCTGGAACGCGCTACCTGGGGTGGTGGTGAGGCAGATACGATAGGGACGTTTAAGAGACTTTTAGATAAGCATATGAGCATGCAGGAATGGAGGGATATGGACCAAGGGCAGGCAGTAGGGATTAGTTTAAATTGGTGTCATGTTCAGCACAACATCGTGAGCTGAAGGGCCCAGTCCTGTGATGTACAGTTCTATGTTCGATGTTCTATGTTCTAAACACTCCTAAAGGAAGCCACAAAAGTTGAAATATTTCATCTTGCACTCATTGGGATTTGGACACAGAAACCTGACTTGGAAAATGAACACAAATTTACACAATAGTTATTTGTTCAGATAAAGCTGGCTGTCTCATGCTCCTATTTTGCAGTAAATGCACAAGTAGTCTTCTCCACAAACATGATTCTGCTGTCAAGACAAAAAGACATATTTCCAACTGCACAAATTAGTATTGCCACGTATGAGTTTCAGTGCTGGTTTGTGATGCTAGGCAAATAGGCTGTATGTCTCAGTGACTAATAGTCTACAACAGATTACTCCCTCAATTAAACTCAAATAGCAGGGTTAAATAAGATTTCCTTTTCAGTAAATCATGTTGACTCTTCCTGAATACAGTTTCCAGTTATGGCATCTCCAACAATTTTCTCAGGTTTGCTTCCCTGATGACTATAATTTTCTTTAGTTCTTTCTTCCCTTGCATTCCTTGAATTACTACTATTTCTGAGATGTTACTTGTACTGAAGTGAAGATTGTTGCAAAATACATGTTCAATTCATTTGCCATCTTGTTATTTTCCCTTATTTATTACCCAGACACAATTTCTATTGGATCAACATTCACATAGTTATTTATTTTAAAAATATCTATAGATTCTTTACAAACTTTTTAAATACTTGTAGCTTATTTACACTCACTTTAATTTTTCTCTTCTTATTAAATTTTTAATTACTCATTGCTGTTTTTCATATCCTGCTGAATCTTCTGACCTGTCATCTGTCTTTGCAGGATTATATGCTTTTTCTTCAAGTTTGATACAATCTCTGACATTTCTAGTTAACCAGGTTTTATGTCCGTCCCTTGAAATTTGTTTTTTCTAATGAGGATGTATCTATTGTGTGTGCTCTGAAATAACCCTTAAATGTCTGTCACTGTATCTCTGTTGGCCTCTTCTTTAATTTGTTAATTCACTTTAGACTTTCTGCTTTCACATCCTCATAATTCCCTTATTTAAATTTAAAATATAATCCTGAACTCAGTCCTCTCATCCTCAAATTAAATTTAAAAGTCAATCATATGGTCCACCTTCAAGAGAGGTAATTAATTAATTCAATGTCATTGCACAATTCTAGTCAAGGATACCGTGTTCTCTGGTTGGCCACAGAATGTTGTGCTCTAAGGATTTGTCCCAAAATCTTGAGCCTACATGTAGATTAAAATTCCCCATGATTATGGTAAGACCTTTCTGATAAATTGTCATTATTTCATTTGCTGAGTTTCTCCTGCACTCTATATGTTTGTTCCTGACTTACAGCATCCACAGTTCTTTCAGTTTTTATACAGTTCTTTAGATGTAGTCCAACCAAGGCGATATAACAACTAAAGCATTATTTTGTCTGCTTCTTAGTCAATATCAGTGTTAAAATTGCAGTTTCCTTTGAAGGGTCCACCAAAAGAAATCCTGAGGTGATTGGGAGCAGGAGCTGTTCATTGGACTGTGCACTTAAAAGCTAAATTCTATCCTAAACCTACCTCTCTTCCATGGCTATGGCTGTGCCTGGCTGTCCTTGGAGAGGGAGCACACAGTGTTCAATGGCACCCTCGAAACTTTTGGAGAGAGGTGGGCACCACAGAGGTGGGATGCATTATTTCCTGTACCAACTTCATTTTGATTTAGTTCCTCCCTTCTTCCCTCTCCTTCTTCATTTTTGTTATTGTTATATATCCCCTAGCGCTGACATGTTAGTTGGGTCTTTTGTTTAATTTGTGATGGATTTTGAAAATGAAAAAAACTGGGTTCTTCCCCAGTAAGGTGTTGTTTTCTAGACAGGATAGAATCCACAAGAGAAAGAGAGAAACTGGGTTGTGCTAAACTATACATTTACCATGAATCCCTTCCAAATCTCTGGACGTTTTTTGCTGCTTAATTCAACATTTAGTTGTTGGTCTGTTAAACATTTCACACCACTTTAGATGAAGGCAAAGAATCTCTCAGCCTCCTTGAATTGCCTTTTGAACCTGTGCATGATATTTGAATGTCAAATATGCCACATTATGTCATATTTGTGCATGAAACACCCATGGTTATATATCAGCTGACAGAGAAACCTGACTGTAGCAAAAATTGTTCATATTTCCAGACTGCAAGGAAAGGTTCTGCAGATGATAATAGGCCCCATGAGGGAATCATTTGGAGGACTAAAACTATGTGTTATGGACAATGTGTAAAGAGCTGAGAGTTGGAAGATCATTGATTACTCTGGCGAACATCAAGCTGTTCAGCACAGTAGGCAAATATATTGTTAATTAAGCCTCTGGGTCTGCTCAAATGTAAGAAAATTAATTTTTGAGCACTCCACAGATTGGCAAAAATAAAGATTTCCTTGAACTGGAACTCTTATCCCTTAGCAGGACAATTTTTAAAAACAAAATACAGGTCAAGTATAAAAAAATACATTTAAGGAAAAGCTGCATGATTATGTAAAGGTGAAGAAAAGAGAAAGATTGGCTCAGTGGGGCACAAAGCAGAGAAAGAACATAACAGTTTCCAAAACTAATGTTTTGTCTGTTACATCTAACTTGCCAGTGGCTGTATATTGATGGGCATCACTGTATATCATGCATGGCCATCCAGGCCACTCTCCTGTTCTTAGCACTTGCCATAAGTAGGTCAGACAAATTGACAGACTGATACCCAACTTGTTTAGCTATTTTAAAAATACACCTTCTCTGGCCTAAATGTCCTGGTGTAGGACTTGAATCGCGAGCTTCATGCTTCCCCGTTCTCTCCTACTACATTAGTTACATAAATTTAAAAATCTTTTGCCTAGGAATGGCTATTGGTGACTGCATTCCAATAATTAAATGGCATATCACTTCCCTCAATTCTCCATCTTTTTCATAATGCAATGGCTTAAAAGAAAAGGATCAATAGATGCATTAAAACAGAGGACAGAGCAATGTCAAACAAATATATGGAGCATTTCCAGTTAGTTGTAATGTTTCATTTAATAAAATTCCTTTCAACATCCGTTACTAAATTTCTCCAAATGTTTTAATTCTTCATCTTCAATTTATTTAAATTAAGTAAGTAAGCTGTTGGATTAATTGAATAGCATTATAATTATTATTATGAGAAAAAAATTTAACTCCTGACGTGTTTATTACCTCATAACTTTTACACATAATTCATTTCATTTTATCACGTATGTGAGAGAACGACAGTGGAAATATAATATATTTCTACTGGAATCAAGCCAGAAAGGCCAAACATCACATCTTATTCTATTAGTTCTGTACCAGTGACAACAAGGTATAATACAAGATTCAAAATTACAGGCGCTTGTAAATGTCAGGAGCTATAACAACACAGTTATGATTATACTCAGCAAATATTCTTTCAGCATCTCATTGATATTAAACATGTCACAGCTTCATCACACAGTCTCATACACGAGTGCATATCACAGAAAGAAAAGACTTAAGTTTGTGTAACACCTTTCAGAAATCCAGGACATCCCAAAGAACTTTACAGGTAATTAAACATTTTTTTCAAAAAGTTGTTAAATTGGAAATGTCAGCCAATTTGCACTCTGCAAAAGTTCCCCCAAATGGCTATGTGAGCGTGAATCAGATGAGACCCATTAACAGGCAAAAAGATTGTGATGAACAGTCACCCTTGAAGTGATACAGGCAGTACGTAAACTATGCGTTGTCTGCTCTCATCTCCATGGTGAATGGCTGTACACTAAGCCACCCTGCTGCTGGTTGCATACTCAGCTGGGCCCAGGCTCAGGCCGACTAAAGCTGGTCCATGCTATCCCAGTTTGCACTATTCAAGAGGAACTGCTAGAAGTTTTCTGGAAGAGTTTCTCAGAGGCAAGAATGAGGAGCAGACAGGCAGAGAGGGATTGCAGAATCTCCATTGCAATATTGACGGCTTTAGTGATAGAAGTGGAAAGAGGTCGTTTTTGTTGGGTCATAAGAGGCGTTCAATACATACCCTAGCAGGGAATGGAAGCAGCAAGGAACAGAAATCAATGCAAGGAGTCTGGTCCTAATGATCTGGCTGCAGTGCCACAAAAGAATAAATTACTTCATAAGGGAAGTCAAGGTTAACAAAAGCATCTTCCAATAGTACTGCCTACTCATCACACAGTCGTTCTCTAATCCTGCTCATTGCACCACACCCACATCATTCCCCCATCAGCAGTCTCTAACAGTTACAACACATGTCAAATGTTCATATTCTCCAGCAAAATTTTTCCTACACTGCCATCTTCAAACGCACAAATCTCACAACTTCCATATGTGTTCAACTCTTCAGGCACATCACCCAAGCACAGAGCAACACATCCATTTGCACTGTCTCTTTCAATTCAAGATGGCAGGTAACCACAAGGAGGAACCAGTAGGAGAGAGGCATAATTAGCTCCTTTGCAGGGCAGGGCCTCAGCAGAAAGTGCAGAAAGCAAGCTCTAAATATCTCCAACTAAGGATGGTGGGCAAGCTCCCAAAGCTGAATAGCCAATCCAGCTCAAAAGCAGCAGCAAGATGGCCCTGGCATATTACTGGGCATTTCAAAGCACAGACGCAGTTTCTCCAATATTTAAAAACTTAAATAACAAATGGCCTGTGCAGCTAGGCCAAGAATTTATTGTGTTGAGTTGGAAGGGAAGCTCCTGTAAAAATGGTATCATGGCTGTTGTTATTATAGAGTGCTTCTTACCCTGCCCTCACACCCACCTCCACTTCTCGCCAAATCTGCTGTCCACTCAGGTTGAGGCTGACCCAGTCAGCCTTTTTCAATTGGCCATTAACCATTTGTGGGTGGATGGCCTACCATGTCCTGTCCAACTTCTAGAAAAATAGCTCAGCGATGGGAGAATTGGCACACAGACTGACAGTACCATGGGTAATAGTGCTCCCTGCTGAGGAAACCTGAGACATGCAGCCCGAAATACCTTGGCACTTGAAAAGGAGAGGGCAAATATTTTCATCCAACCTTTACCCCAATCAGACCAGATTATCCAGGCAGGACAAATATCAGAAAACAGATGTTTGGAAAGCATGCACATAAAGGAATCCAACTTGTTCTAGTTGGATTTACGAATGAAGTTTGAAACTTCATTGAGATATAGAGAAGATGTTAACAAAGGGTCTTTGATAATGCTGGCTGAGGTGATATTACGGAACATGAGCATCACAGAAAAGCCAAACAAAGATTTAAAAGTCATTGGATTTGCAGGAGAAAGACAGCATGTGATGTGTGAACAGAATTCCTACTTAATTAGAAAAACACAGATTTGACAGAACATTTCATCAAAATCAAATACTGGCAATGTAACTAGAAAGTTTTTCATACAGGCTAATTTAATTCTAACTGCAATACGCTAGTTCAGGACAATGCCCTGTAATTATTGAGTTGACATCTCTCTGTCAGTCAAGTAAACAAAACCTTTGAACACTCCTGCATATTTTTAAAATTTAAATATATTACGCTAATCTGAGTTAATTTATAGTCTACCCGTTGCTGCAACATCACCAGGTGTTATCAATTCTGCTTACGGTAGTCAGTCCATTGGGTTTTTATTGAATATCTTTCGCTTTCAGCCCTCTTTTGTTTTGTCCTCCTGAAAAATAGGAACAATGAGCATCACAATGAATATGAGGAAGCACAGCAAATACATTGGACACCAGCTAACAGCAACATTATCTGTACCTCACCTCCCATGTAAATGTTACAAAGGAAGAAACTATCAGCTTGTGTACAAGGCAAACATTAACCTGAAAATGTAACAAAAACACCACAGGCAGCGGACTGGCTGGGAGAAATTCA
Organism: Ginglymostoma cirratum; assembly: GCA_024137785.1. Taxonomy (NCBI): domain Eukaryota; kingdom Metazoa; phylum Chordata; class Chondrichthyes; order Orectolobiformes; family Ginglymostomatidae; genus Ginglymostoma; species Ginglymostoma cirratum. Next base: position 4,146,999 of record JAHRHZ010000111.1, on the reverse strand, counting down.
TCATCAGAGTATGCGACTGAAATTAGGTTAAATGTTTTGCCAGTCAAACTGGACACCACAGATATGATTCAGCAGAAAATATCAAAAAACACTTCAGTATTACTCAATCAATAGGCAACTATATTGAAATAAGGAATGGATACTGTGTTGGAGATAGATCCAATGTTGATTGATAGTTCCCAATAACACATAAACAACTGAAATTTCAGTGTGGTCTAGGGCCAGCCACAGTGATAAAGGATGAATTAGCATTGCACATGCTGAATTTACTTTTAGACAAAGCAAAGTACTGTGAATGCTGGGGAGCGGGAATAAAAACAGAAAGTGCAAGGAAACTGCAAGTCTAGCAGCATCAGTACAAGGCAGAGAAAGGAAGTTAATGTTTGAAATCCAATATTACTGTTCTTTGCAAGAAGACAACTAAAGCCCAACTTTTTCCAGCTCTGATTTTTTTAAAACTCACTTTTAATCAATGTAAACTGAACATTAACATGGCTCAATATTGTTTACTCGTAAATTTCTCAGCAATGTGATTTTGGCTTCCAGAGAAGCTGCAGTAACATTATGATGAATAGTCAATGGAAGTTTACAGAGTATTTCAGTTCAGTCCACAAGTGCTTCTGGTCACTGGACACTTCAGTTCTCCACCAAGCTCCCACACCAACCTTGTTATCCTTGGCCCCCTACTTTGCTTCAAAGAGGCTTAGCACAAGCTGGAGGGACTTTCCACTAGGCACTCTACAGCCTTCCAGGCTTGACATCAGGTTTGAATATTTCAGATCACAACCCAGTCTTTGATTTTTCCAGAAAGTTGGTGTTGTTGATAGTTTCAATGAATCAGAGAAGTAAATAGTTTGAGGTAGAATGCTCAGTCCACTATGCCTCTGCCAAGTCACTGAAAGAATTAATCAATTCCTTCCACTTGCCTACCATTCCTTCCTTAGACGTGCATATGTTCCTACTTCATCCATTTATCAAATTATCTCATAAAGGTCATGAATGAATTTGCTTCCATCCCTCTCTGGTAGCACATTTCACATCACTGTGCGTAAAATGTTTCCTCAACTGCTGCTCGGTTCTTTTGCCAATTATCTTGATCATAGTTCGCACTTACTTACTCTTCCTCTAAAGATACCTTTTAAACCTCTACTACTCCTATTACAGCTTGCTTTGGTTTTGTATCCTCTTTACACCTGACACAAGAGACAGAATTTAACCAGTGATTTGGCACTGAGCTGGGAGGTTGGGGCATGAGTAAAATGGCATGGGAAGTTGTCAACTAACATAGCACCCTGCTATTTTGGCAGGGACAAGAAAGATGATTGAGCCACTTGGAATCTACTTGAATTGCCAATTGGATGACATATTATCAGTGCTGGGTGGAAGTTTGAGACTAGGCCACATTCAAGCTACCTAATGGTTGTCAGGATCCTTGGTGAAATTAGGTTAAACAGTCCTTAGTCACTGCCTTAGCTGTACACGTGACATAGAGCAATGGCCAGGTGGTGGTCATGGTATTTGGGTGGGCCGGTGCTGGGGAGAACCGCACGGATATTGGAGCTTGACTGTTCAGAGTTTTAATTTCAGAAAGTACATCTTCACTCAAAGCCGAGAGGGAGAAAACAGCAAAAAGTAGTAATGTTCAGAAATAAATGTATTGACCATACTAGAGCTCCTTTTCTTGAGGAAAACAAGGCATGTTTGACCATTGTGTCTGTTTTGTCAGTTTCACTGGGATCTTTTCCTCCCGAAAGAGTGTAAAAACTCAGAACACTGTTGCACAAGAATATGTCAAGTTTGGGGATTAACTGAAAAATTCCAAATTTCCAAGACAAACAGATTTTTGTAGGCTAGGGTAAAGCAGGGAAGGATAGAAATTCAGCTTCTTCGTGTCCTATTTTTCCTTCTCACAGGTACTGATTTGCATCAAAGATAAACATATCCTTTATCACCAGTTAATTTTATTCTGTGGAGTAACAAAGTGGAGAACTGAGACATTTGACCACTTGTACAAAGCAGTACGTAAAATGCAATCTGTTGTGGTTAAATAACATCAAACTGCTGCAAACTGCTTGCCAGCCTGCAGACCTGAAATGGCTTTGAGTGTGGAAGCCAGTGATGATGGGAGAGAGAGCTTCAAGTTGCTATTGAAATGCAAAGTCCACCTTTCATCTGATCTTAACCTGAAACCCTTTAAACCCAACAGCCGATGCTGGGATAAAAGCTATTTTAAGACGCCATCTGTATGAAGGCAATCACGCAGACAATAAACTAACAAGAAGCTGGAAGCTGTAATCTCATGGTTCAGAGACTGGTTATAAACAGTTCAGGCACTACTCTTATGATTAGTCATACCTGTTGAACACTTCAATTAGATTTGTTCGTGATAAGCACTCTGTAGCTATTCAATAAATTTCCTAATGAAAATGTGATTTTTCTTTTTACCATTCAGATTCATCAATATTTGTTCCTTTAGTTGCAAAGTGATTTTTTTTGTGGAATTTGGCAAATCCAGCATTTGTTGCCATGATTGATCTTGAATCCAGGATAATAAATAAGGTCATCCAAAAATTTGAGGTTATCCAGAAGTTCGGAGAATTTCTTAAATCATAACAGCTTAGAAAGGTGTACAAAGATCTGTGGACAAGCTCCCTAAGGTCCTACTGTTCCTCTGAGCTTCCTAGTGTTCTGTCATTTCTTCTTCCAAAGTGCAACACCTCACATTTACCATGGTTAAATACCATGTGCCACTGATTTGCCCATCTGACCAATCCATTTACCACTTCGTCCTGGATGGTAGCAGCCAGAGTAATAGAAATGAGCTGGTGGAGTGGCAGTGCCTGGAATAGCAAAGCTAGTCATTTATTTTGACTTCCATCCCTGCAGAAGATCTGTCAAAGCCAATGTAGGCCTAAATCAAAACATTCAAGCTTCAGGCTCAGGTAATTGAAAACAGTAGGCAAAAAAAATGAAGGAGTGATTCACACTGGCGATGGGTTCAGAGGCCGCATGGGGAGGGTTGTAGGTTACAGACGTATTCAGGGTGCGAGGTGTTGTCAGACTGGATAGTCACATACTTCAATGAGCGAAGGAGGACTGGCAATTTAGTTAGGAAATGGGCAACAGAATATTGGAACGGTTGAACCCTGTAAGATAACCTTGAAAGGAAGTTGCTGAACTGGCACGAGTATAAATGTTCAAATTCCTGGCAGCCTGGAGGGCCTCACCTTAGCTTTTCATTATGAAGAAAGAACTGGCAGGTTACTTGGTTCTTCTTTAGCTTCAAAACTCTCACCTGAGCAGATTCTTGCTTAATTTTGACCTCCACTCACCCAAACATAGAGCTGTACAGACTCACAGCATAATATACAATTACTTTGTTAAATTGTGGGTCTCTTTTCTCCCAGAATGTGATTGTCATTGAGTAGTCAAATAACAATACTATTCCTCAAAGTGGAGAAGACAGGGGCGCAGCACCTTTCGGAAAGGGCACCTACACAATGACAGGCTGGGAACAATTTTAAATGTATGTAAACTGCCATAAAACTTACACAAAATGCATACCAGTCCAACATTTACTAGTTTAACAAAACAATGATCATTATTCTTAAAGAATCTTCGGTATACTGTAGAAATTCTTATGTGGAGCTTATACACATAGAAACATAGTACATAGAAGCAGGAGTAGGCCATTCAGCCCTTTGAGCCTGCTCCACCTTTCAATATGATCATAGCTGATCATCCAACTCATTACCTGGTTCCTGCCTTCTCCCCATAACTTTTGATCCATTTAGCACTAAGAACAATGTCAAACTCCTTGAAAACATTCAATATTTTGGCTTGTACTGCTTTCAGTGGCAGGAAGTTCCACTGGCTCATCACTCTCTCAGTGCAAAAAAAAAAATTCTCATCTCAGTCCTAAATGGTCAACCCCATATCCTTAGATTGTGGCCTCTGGTTCTGGACTCTTGTGTCATGGGGAACTTCCTTCCTGTATTTACCTTGTCTAGTCCTGTTAGAATTTAACAGATTTCTATGAGATTTTCCCCTTTTCTAAATTTCAGAGAGTATAGTCTGAATAGATCCAGTCTCTCTTCATACATCAGTAGTGCCATCTCAGGAATCAGTCTGGTAAACCTTCATTGCACTTCCTCCAAAGTCAGAATGTCCTTCCTCAAATATCCATGGTTATCAGGGATATTGAATGGAAAATCACCACAACACCACTACTTGGCAGTACTGCCTGTTTTCCTATGGCCAACTCAATGTGAGATCTTGTGGGTCAGTGTGTATTGTCCCTGTCTCTGGATCAGAAGCTCTCAGTTCAAGTCCTAGTCTGGGAATTCATGGCCAAGGAAAGTCTGTTCATGACACAAAAAACAGGTGAAGAATCAAATTGTAATTCCTTCTAACATATGTCACTGTCAGGCCATGGAATTGTGAAGGGTCCTGGTCAGCCATATGAAGGAAAAAAAGCAGAAGACTCGACCATCACAACAGCTGAGTGCAACGTGCATTTGAAAGTGTAAATTGACACAACAACTTGGACTCCTTGTAGGGTTCATTGGCTGGGTTGGATTAGACTAGTGCTGACCACATGGGGTTCAATTCATCAAGGAGGGAAGATGTGTTGGGTAGGCTAAAGGATATTAAGGTGGACAAATCCCCAGGACCGGATGGGATCTATCCCAGGATACTGAGGGAGGCGAGAGAGGAAATAGCTGGGGCCCTGACAGATATCTTTGTAGCATCCTTAAACACAGGTGAAGTGCTGGAGGACTGGAGAGTCGCTAATGTTGTCCCCCTGTACAAGAAGGGTAGTAGGGATATTCCAGGTAACTACAGACCAGTAAGCCTGACGTCAGTGGTGGGAAAGTTGCTGGAGAAGGTACTGAGGGATAGAATCTATTTATATTTGGAAAAGAATGGGCTTATCAGTGATAGGCAACATGGTTTTGTGCAGGGGAGATCATGCCTTCCTAACTTCATAGAGTTCTTTGAGGAAGTGACCAAGTTGATAGATGAAGGAAGGGCTGTAGATGTCATCTACATGGACTTTAGTAAGGCGTTTGATAAGGTTCCCCATCGTAAACTAATGGAGAAAGTGAAGTCACATGGTGTGCAGGGTGTTCTAGCTAGGTGGATAAAGAACTGGTTGAGCAACAGGAGACAGAGAGTAGTAGTTGAAGGGAGTTTCTCGAAATGGAGAAAGGTGACTAGTGGTGTTCCACAGGGATCAGTGCTGGGGCCACTGTTGTTTGTGATATACATAAATGATCTGGAAGAGGGCATAAGTGGTCTGATCAATAAGTTTGCAGATGACACGAAGATTGGGGGAGTAGCAGAAAGCATAGGGGATTGTCAAAGAATACAGGAGAATATAGATAGACTGGAGAGTTGGGCGGAGAAGTGGCAGATGGAGTTCAATCCGGGCAAGTGTGAGGTGATGCATTTTGGGAGGTCAAATTCTAGAGCAAACTATACTGTAAACGGAAGAGCCTTGGGAAAAGTTGATGAGCAGAGAGATCTGGGAGTTCAGGTCCATTGTACCCTGAAGGTGGCTGCACAGGTGGATAGAGTGGTCAAGAAGGCATATGGTATGCTTGCCTTCATCGGACGGGGTATTGAGTATAAGAGCTGGCAGGTCATGTTAAAATTGTACAAGACTTTGGTTCGGCCGCATTTAGAATACTGTGTACAGTTCTGGTCGCCACATTACCAAAAGGATGTGGAAGCTTTGGAGAGGGTACAGAGAAGGTTTATGAGGATGTTGCCTGGTATGGAAGGTGCTAGCTATGAAGAGAGGTTGAGTAGATTAGGATTGTTTTCATTAGAAAAAAGGAGATTGAGGGGGGACCTGATTGAGGTCTTCAAAATCATGAAGGGTATAGACAGGGTTGATAGAGATAAGCTTTTTCCCAGGGTGAGGGATTCAATAACGAGGGGTCACGCGTTCAAGGTGAGAGGAGAAAAGTTTAAGGGGGATACACGCGGAAAGTACTTTACACAGAGGGTGGTAGGTGCCTGGAACGTATTGCCAGCAGAGGTAGTAGAGGCAGGCACGGTAGATTCATTTAAGGTGCGTCTGGACAGATGCATGAGTGGGTGGGGAGCAGAGGGATACAGATCCTTAGGAATTGGGCGATAGGTTTAGACAGTGGATTTGGATCGGCACAGGCTTGGAGGGCCGAAGGGCCTGTTCCTGGGCTGTAAGTTTTCTTTGTTCTTTGTTCCTCATGTCTGTGCTGAGTCTCTGCAAGAGCAACTCAGCTACCACATTCTATTACCTTTTCCGCATTGCCCCGCAAATTTACTCTTGTCTTTGTAATTATCCAATTCCCTTTTGGAAGGGGTTACAGTGATTGGTCAGTGGGAAGGGTGGAGCAGATAGGTGAATAGGAAGATGGACAGATTGTTTGAAGAGCTTCAGGGCAGAAGAGATAACCAGCAGGATTGCAGTGGGAGAGAGACTGAGCTGTCTCCAGAGAGAGGAGGACAACTTCTTCAGAGTGGGCTGTCCTACTTACCTATTCACTCCACACTTCCCACTGATCAATCACTATAACCCCTTACCTGCATCCACCTTTCACCATCCCACCTACCTTTCCCCAGCCCCACCCCCACTCTGTTTATTTCTGGGGTCTCCTCCCCCTCCCCGGTCCTGACAAAGGGTTTTGGCCCGAAATATTGACTTTCCTGCTCCTCTGATGCTATCTGATCTGCTGGGCTTGTCCAGTTCCATGCATATTGACTCTGGCTTTCAGCATCAGCAGTCCTTAGTGTCTTCTAGTCATTAAAAACCAATACTGTGAAGCCTCTTCTAAGAGTGTCTAGCTTGAAGAAGTTCCCCACCTCCCTCCGAAGACAGCTCAGTCTTTCTCCCACTACAATCCCTGTGGTTGTGTCTTCCACTCTGAAGCTCTTCAACCAACCTGTCCATCTTCTTACTCACCTATTCACTCCACCCTTCCCACTGACCAGTCACCTTACCTGCACGCCTTACCTGCACCCACCTATCACCATCCCACCTACCTTTCCCCAGTTCCACCAGCCCCCCATCATCTATTTATTTCTGGGGTCCCCACCCCCTCCCCGGTCCTGACAAAGGGCTTCGGCCCAAAATATTGACTTTCCTGCTCCTCTGATGCTATCTGATCTGCTGTGTTTGTCCAGCTCCATGTTTATTAACTTTGGCTTCCCGCATCTGCAGTTCTTACTGCCCCTTTTGGAAGACCTGACTGAAACTCTCAAGCAGTATATTTCCGACTAGGGTCTAAAAATCCTCAATTCCACGTTCCTGACTTTGCCCCAAAACCCTTAATTTCCTTACTGATTTGTCCGTCTCAGACTTACACATATTTAATGAGCGAGACTCAACAGCCCTGTGTGATAAAGGATTCTGCACATTCATAGCTCCCTTAGAGAAGCAGTTTCTTCTCATCTCCGACTTAAAACCTTACTCTGAAATTATGCCCTTTTGTCTTGGAATCTCCCACAAGGAGAAACTTCCTCTCTGTGACTACCCTTTCATGTCCTCTAACAATCTTGTATATTACAATAAGATTGCCCTTCATTCTTCTAAATCCACATGTCTACTTCACCAACCTATTTAAGCTATCTTCATAAGAGAGTACACCCATAACCTTGATCAACTTAGTAAGCCTTCTTTGAACTGCCTCCAATACCAGTATATCCCAGATAAGGAGCCTAAAACTGTTTACAGTATGCGATCTGTTGTCTGAGTAGTGTTTAGTATGGTTTTAGTAAGATTTCCTTATCCTTACACTCCATTCTCTTTGAAATAAAGGCCAACATTCCACTGGCCCTCTCAATTACCCACCAAACGTAGATCCTGGTCTATGCGTGGAGATTCCTAAATCCCACCACACTCTAGCTTTCTGCAGTCTTTCTCCACTGGGGTTACTATCTTAATTTTACTTGTAAAATATCAAATTTCCCTTTATTATTGTTTGATAAAATGTGTTTTATTTGATAATGATAAAATCCTTTAGGAGTGCCTTATTACTAACAAGAAAGCAATTAATGCTCCTCCTACAACAGTTAAATACAATATTCAACGTCTCAGGTGGATGGACTTGTTTGTAAAACAAGTAAGGCTCTTCCTGAAAGCACAACAATCTTTTATATTGCATTTTTAATCACTCTTGTATTACTAACAGTCCATGCAACATACAGCACAGGACATTCTTTTTCTAATAATAATTCAAAGCAATCTCCATTATGAATCACGGCATACGGTAAATGGCAATTACCATGTCAAAATAGGTAAACATTACGAGCACATGGACGCCCAGTTCCTTTATTTTTTCTATTTACAATGAACATGTACAATTGGCAACAGTAGTCCTGCTTCCAGGGCTATTGTTTCCTCCCTCTGAGGTGGAGGAACAGAGGAATATTTTGGGTTCAGTCTCCTGCTCTTCATTAAAATATTGCTGCCAAAGGGATCTTCAGTCAATTGCTCCTCACAAAAAAGTAATGGTCTGTTTTAAAGTGTAAGTATTATATTGTTGATTTCAGTCTTGTATGTCATGCTATACAGATAAGCAGCACAGCCCACTTCTGCTATGATACATATTCGTGACGATAAGCTGAATGTGGGGCAGTTTTATCTAGGATCTAGTACAGGCATAAAGGGCTGAATAACTTCCTTTCATGCAATACCATTCCATGATTTGTCAACATGGTCAGCATAAATTAGCCATTTTATTTATTCAGATCATATATTCTTGTCCATTCCGGAGAAAGAGACATTGAGAAATAATTTGGGTGCAGCAGACACCTTCAGCATTATGCTATAAAATGAACTCAGTACATTTTCAATATTCACAATGCACAGCACATAAATACCCAGGCAGGATCTCCCATGTCAGCAGATCTTAATGCACAGCTGGTTGCCCTTTACAATTGAACTGACTCCAAAGTGTGAGTGTCAAGATTATAGTTTTCAAATGAAGGTTTTTGAAATCCCCAAATCAGCTGAAAGAAGCAAAGAAAGATTTGTGTTTATATAGAGCTTTTCTCAACAACAGAAAGCGCCAACAATGTTGTACTTTTTGATGTGTATTTGCATTGCAGGAAATACAACAGACAATTTTCACACAAATTTCCTGTGGTTAAAGACGATTTGTTCATATCCAACATTATTTTCCTGTTAAAGTACAAAAAACAATTGAGTATTTTCTTTTAACCTGAGTTTACCAATCAGGTAAGTTGGGGACTTTTGACAGCTTGATTTTTGTTTCACATTTGTGATAACTCTGGGAATAGTGGGGTTTGATTTCCAGTGCACTACCTCAATGAATTGTGGCACAGAGACACTGAAGGTGTCATGAGTTGATGAGATAGACCTGGGGATTTTCAATGTTCATGTGGTGACTGAGATTATACTCAAGTAATTTTAATAGATGTTGCCTGCTCTTGCTGGAAAGATCAAGGGATGCTCAGTTTTTGAATCAACTATTACAATTATTGAGCCATTACAATCTTGCAAATACTTTTGGATCTTTGACCCTTGGGTTCTGCAGAGCTCAGTGATAATCTTCCATCTGACTTTTCAGCTGAATATAAACAATTTCATGACAGTCATTCAAAGAAAGGTAAGGGATTTCCCTATTATATCCTCATTAAAATTTATCCCTGAACAAATTTTGCTAAGTAGGATTATTTGATTATTGTTACATTGCTGTATCTGCATGAATGCTGTGTAGAAATTGGCTGCTCCACTTCCGACAAGCCATTGTGATTACACATCAAAAATACTTTATTAGCTGTCAGAAATTTGTAAAGTATGTCCTGAGATCACGGGACGTGCTGTAACTTTAAGTGTTTAATTCAAATTATAGACTCTGTTTGGCCATTTTTCAGCATGTCTTGAAACTCTTCCTGATACATGAGGTGCTTAGTTAAAACTATTCATGTTTTCTCTCGTTCTGCCATCTTGGTATCAGTGCTGTGACCGTTCCTCTATTCTGAGGCTTTAACTTTGTTGGCCAGCCTGTTACACAACATTTTATGAAATGCCATTTGGATGTCAATATACACTACACTTTTCTTCATCTTCATCACCACCATTCTTAATCTTGTCAAAACCAAGCTTCCCAGTAGTGTGGACATTATCTACAGAATGGACAGAAAACTTTTCAAACTCAACTGATCGAAATCCAAGAAGAAAATTACACCAACTTCATTTGTGGAATTTCAATATGCTGATAACAATGCCACCTCTGCTCTCTTGGAAGAGAAACTTCAAGTTTTGCTTAAAGCCTTTGCGGAAACATACCAAAGACTTGGTCTCAGCTTCAGCCTCAAGAAGACTCAATTCCTTTACCAATACATTCCAGGTCAAGTTCTGGTTCATCCGTCAATTAAGATCAATGGAGAAATCCTCCCAAATGTGGAACACTTCCCTTACCTGGAAAGCTACCTCTCAACTATGTCTGATATTGATATCGATATTTATTCTCATATCCAATCTGTGAGCACTGCCTTCAGACAACTAAGAGTCTTTGATGACCGTGATATCCATGTTAATACCAAGATCCTTGTATATAAGGTGGTCATTCTTCCAACTCTTCTATATGGCTCCAAAGTTTGGACTTACAAATAGATGCTAGCTCAAAACCCTTGAGAAGTGCCTCAATGCTCTTTGAGATGGGTTCTTCACATCAGCTGGGAGGACAGGCATATTAATGTCAGTGTCCTTGAATCGACTAATAGCACCAGCATTGAGGCCATAATCATCTGAAACAAACTCCACTGGGCTGGCTAAGTATTTAGGATGTCCAAGCTCCAACATCAAACCAAATCTTTTTCACCTAGGAACTTGAACGAAGAGAAGACAAAGATTCACTGAAGGCTCTCGTGAAGAAATGCAACATAGATGTCAATGCATGGGAGACCTTCATTTGGAAGAAACTAGGAAGAAGCTCCTGTATGAAGGGACACAATTCTTTCAGAGCATCCGTCAAAAAGACATTGGTGTTTCCCACCTCCTTCCTCCTCTGTTCAAAAAAAAGGGGCTCTGTGAAGAGGACGACAGGCAAGGTAAAGGTGTACAAAGGAACAATCATTAACAGTTAGTGTTAATGACTAGCGTAACCAGTGTTAGATTGGAAGTGCTGAGGCCTTTGCTCCAGAGGTTTCGGCATGAGGAGGCTAAGCAGGGGTACAGGTAAGAGCAGGTAAGGGCTCTTAAGCTCTGCTTTCTATCTGGACTGAAGGCAGTGGGGACAGCAATTAAGGCAGCGGCATGCTCGTCTTGCAGAATGTGGGAAATCAGGGAGACTTCCAATGTCCCTGGTGGCTATACCTGTGAGAAGTTCATCCAGCTGTAGTTCCTGACAGACAGCATTAGGGAACTGGAGTTGGAGCTGGATGCACTCAGAATCATCCTGGGTGCAGAGAACATCATTGATAAGAGCTATAGTTAAGTGGTTACTCCTCAGGTGCAGGCTGCAGGTGGCTGGATGACCACCAGAAGAGGTAAGGGGGGAAGACAGATAGTGCAGGGTTCCCCTGTACAAATTCCCTTCAATAACAGGTATACTACTTTGGATACTGTTCTGGAGTGGGGTGGGGGGGGAGGGGAGGGGGGAGGTGGGGCGGAGAGGGGTGCGGGGTAGTATCCTTTCAGGCTAGCAGCAGCAGTCAGGTCAGTGGCAATGTGACCGGCTCTGAGGCTCAGAGGGAAATGGTGCATTCAGACAGAGTGATACCGATAGGAGACTCAAATGTGAGGGGAGACAGACAGGAGATTCTGTGGCTGCAGAAGAGACACCAGGATGGTGTGTTGCCTCCTGGGTGCCAGGGTCAAGGATGACACTGAGAGGTGGCAGAAGGTGAACAGCCAGAGGCCATTGTGCACATTGGTACATATGACATAGGCAGACAAAGGGATGGGGTCCTGTGAAACGAATGTGGGGAGTTGGGTGAGAAGTTAAGAAACAGGACCTCAAGGGTAATGATCTCCAGTTTACTCCCAGTGCCTTGCACCAGTGAGGATAGAAATTGAAAGATAGTCCAGATGAATGCACGACTGAGGAGCTAGCGTGAGGGCAGGGTTTTCAGTTCTTGGATCATTGGGATATCTTCTGGGCGACAGATGACCTGTACAAGAGGGATGGGTTGCACTTGAAACGGAGGGGGTTCAATATCTTTGCTGGGAGATTTGCTGGTTTAAGGTTCTTGCAAAGACCTGTGGCTCAGGTTTTGGGTGAAGTTGTTGACTTGATCACCGAGCTGGCTTGTTTTCATTCAGACGTTTTGTTAACATGCAAGGTAACATCTTTAGTGCAGCCTTTAACGAAGCAATGTAGTTCTACACCACTTGGTATTCATATGATCTGGTCTGTTGAGGTGTTTTATGTCATTTCCAGTTCTTTTTTGCAAGGGTTTGTATATGGAGTCAAATTCCACATGTTTATTGATGGCACTATGGATGGCGAACCAGCCCTCTAGGAATTCCTGTGCATGTGTATGGTTGGCTTGAGCTAGGGTGGTCATGTTGTCCTAGTTAACTTGATGGCCTTCATTGTCTGAGTGTACTGAAATGAAGGAAAGTTTGTCGTGTTGTTTTGGTGCTAGCTGGTGTTCATATGAACAATGAGCTTTCCCTCATTTCAGTACACTCAGGCAACGAAGGCCATCAATTTAACTGGGACAACGTGACCATCCTAGTTCATTGGAGGCCGCACTGATGATGTTACGTAGCATGGTGATGAAACATCTGAACTACAACTAGCCAGCTCGGCGAGAATGTCAACAACCTCAGTTTTGCTAGTGCTACCCGGGAGGGTTTAAACCAATTTGGCAGGTGGGTGGGAACCTTAATAAGAGAGGGGCCATTGAAATGTCAGGGGAAAATACATTAGCCATTGAGAGCAAGTTTACTATTCAGGATAGCCAGGTGCACAGTAACGGGAGGGAAAAGGCTCCTGATTTAAAGTGTATTTATTACAATGCATGAGGCCTGACTGGTAAGGCAGATGAGCTCAGAGCATGGATTGGTTCTGGGGACTGGGATATTATAGCCATAACAGAAACATGGCCAGGAGAAGGGCAGGATTGGCAGCTCAATGTTCCAGGAACAGAAGCTACAGGTGTGACAAAAGTACAAGTAAGCAAAGAGGGAGAATTGCCTGTTAGATAAAGGAGGACACAACAACTGTGCTTAGAGAGGATATTCTTAAGGGGTCATCAAATGAGGCCATATGCTTAGAACATAGAAACAAGAAGGGGATGGTCACTCTGTTGGGACTTTATTACAGACTCCCAAATAGCCAGTGAGTGCTAGAGGAGCAGATGTGTAGAGAGATTGCATTTACCTGTCGGAATAATAGAGTAGTACTGGTTGGAGATTTTAATTTCCCCTGTATTGACTGGGCCACCCAGAGTGTATAAGGCCCGGACAGGGTGAAATTTGTTAAATGTGTCCAAGAAAGTTTCCTAATCAATATGCAGAGGGCCCTACTAGGGTGGGCACGACACTGGACCTCCTCTCAGGAAATGAGGCTGGGTAAGTGACTGAAATGTCAGTCGGAGAGCACTTTGAGTCAAGTGACTATAACTCTCTTAGCTTTAACATAATTGTGGAGAAAGATAGGATGGGTCCACAGGTTAAGGTGCTAACCTGGAGCAGGACAAATTTTGGGGCCATTAAGCAGGATCTAGCAGAGGTCAATTGGGTGAGCCTGTTTGAAGGAAAAGGAATGGCTGCCAAATGGGAAGCTTTTAAAAGTGATATCAAGTGGCCAGAAGCAGTATAACCCTATTAGGGTGAAGGGAAACCTGGCAGGTTTATGGATCCCTGGCTGACGAGGGATATTGTGGTTCTGGTCCGGATAAGGAAGAAGGCGTACATTGGGTTTAAGCTATTGGGCTCAAGAGAATCCACAGATGATTATAAAAATTATAAGGGCACTCTTAAGAGGGAAATCAGAAGAGCAAGAAGAGGGTATGAGATGATCTGGCAGCAAAGATTAATGATAATCCCAAGAGGTTCTATAACTATATTAAGAGTAAAAGGGTGGCTAGGAAGAGAGTAGGATCCCTTAAAAATTTGCATGGCCATCTATGTGTGGAGTCATAGGAAATGGGGGAGGTTTTTAATGAATATTGAATATTTCTCCTCCGTAAATACTAAGGAGAGAATCACGGATGCTAAGGAACTAAAGGAAACCAGTGGGGATGTTTAGCATTGCATACATATTACCAAAGAGGAGGTGTTTGCAGCCTTAAAGCGCATGAGGGTGGATAAATCCCCTGACATTGATCAAGTCCATCCTCGGACATTGTGGGAGGCTAGGGAAGAATTGCAGATGCCCTTGCAGAGATTTTTGCTTCATCTGTAGCCACTGGTGAAATTCCAGAAGACTGGAAGGTGGCTAATGCTGCTCCATTGTTTAAGAAAGGTAACAAAGACAAGCCAGGGAATTACAGGCCAGTGAGCCTGACATTAGTGGTAGGCAAGTTATTGGAGAGGATACGGAGGGCCAGGATCAACCAACATTTGCATAGTCAAAATCTGATTAGGAATAGTCAACATGGATTTGTGTGCGGGAAGTCACGTCTGACAAACCTTTTAGAGTTTTTCGAAGCGCTAGCCAAGAGGATGGATATGGGTTGGGCAGTGGATGTCATCTAAATGGATTTTAGTAAGGCCTTTGACAAGGTCCCACACAGCAGGCTAGTCATGAAAGTTAAGTTGCATGGGATCCAGGGAAAGCTAAATAATTGGAGTCAAAATTGGCTCAACAATAGGAAGCAGAGGGTGATGGATGAAGGTTGTTTCTTGGACTGGAGGCCGTTGACTAGTGGTGTACCACAGGGGTCTGTGCTGGGACCTTTGTTATTTGTTATTTACATAAATGGTCTGGATGTGAATGTACAAGGCATGATTAGTAAGTTTGCAGATGATACAAAATTAGGAGGTATCATTGATAGTGAAGAAGGTTATCAAAAATTAGAGAGGGATATTGATCAAATGGGGAAGTGGGCTGAGGATTGGCAAATGCAGTTCTATACAGATAAGTGTGAGGCCTTGCATTTTGAAAAATTGAACCAGGTTAGGACTTATACAGTAAATGGCCAGGTCCTGAGGAGTGTTGAGGAATAGAGGGGCCTAGGAGTACAAGTACGCAGTTCATTGAAGGTGGTGAAGAAGGCATTTAGCATGATGGCCTTCATCAGTCAAGGCATTGAGTGTAGGAGTAGGGACGTTATGTTACAGCTGTACAAGTCATTTGTGAGTACTGAGTGCCATTTTGGTCACCTGTTATATGAAATTCATAGTTAAAGTGAAAAATCTGCAAAGATTTACGAGGACTAGTAGGCCTAAGTTGTAGGGAGAGGTTGGCCAGGATAGGACTTTATTCATTGGAATGTAGGAGAATGAGGGGTGACCTTACTAAAGTGCCTAAAATTATGAGGGGCATAGATAGGATGAATGCCTTTAATCCTTTTCCCAGGGACGTGGAATTGAAAACTACAGGGTGTAGAGAGGGGATAGATTTAAGAAGGAGCTAAGGGGCAACTTCTTTAACAGAGAGTGGTGCATACAGGGATTGGGTTGCCGGAGAAGTTGGTTGAGGCAGGTACAATAGCAAACATTTGGATGGGTACATGGATGAGAAGGGTTTGGAGGGATATAGACCAAATACGGGCAGTTGGAACTAGCTGAGTGGGCATGCTGTATTATTCTATGACTCTATGACTCTAAGAACAGAAAAAGAATCAGAAAATAAAAACACAAACAATCTTAAGAACCACTTCCCCTTCCAGAAACACCTGAAAAACATATCGTTAGACAGGCAACTCTGGGATTGAGCTCATCAGCTGCATGTAACCCATGACCAGTGACACAGAATTTCCTAAGTGGACAATCATAATTATATGCAAGAGATTGCCAGCGATGACAATTTTAAAGAGTCACCTGTTTAAAACAGATGAAGCAATACTTTTTCAGACAGATAGTTATGACTTCTATAACTTTCCCTCAAATCGTGGTCAAAGCAGAGTCTTTAATATTTTAAATGTAGAGGTGTAGTAATTCTTTGTGAACAAAAGGGTAAAGGCTTATCGGGGTTGGACAAAATGCAGAATAATCAGATCAGCCATGATCCTATTGAATGGTGGAGCAGATTTGAAGGGCTAGATGACCTGATCTTGCTTTAATTTGTGTATCTGTACATTTGTATGACAGATTTGCTCTTTACGTTCATGTTGAATGAGGAGTGAGACCACAAACTGGAAGTAGAACAATAGCAACCAGTGTTCATGTAGAACATTAAGACACAGGTAGTTCTTATCTAACTTTGCCCTGATTAATGTTATTTCGCATGTACATTGTTTATTTTTAGGGCTTTGCTTCTTTGAGCTATGTTGGCGTTTTTGGTTTCATGCTTTGCATCAGAGATAACTGTATCACCCCACATCACAATCATCCGACTTCTTAACTCACAACATAAAACTTCTCAGAAAGGGGGAGGGAAGTCTGTCATTGAAGTCTGTGAGTATAAAAATGAAGTATTTGTGCAGTATTTCTGTTCTACTGAGTAATTTATTGTACTTTGTAACTTTATTTTTCAGCAAGCAATACACAGTAGTATACATGTCCAGTATAGTATTTCAACTTGCCCATTGATTTTATCCAGATAAGAAAGTGCCTGGAGGACCCTAACTCCAACTTCGACAATGATTCCTTTGGGAACCCATGATTCACTTAAAGTCACTTCAGTTGAAGCAGTGATTCTCAGGAATGGAACCATAAGTGAGGATTCCCTGTGGTAACATGTTCCAAAGAGCTTCACAAGATTGCTAGTCACATCAGGTGACATTAGGCCAAATGACTGTGACCTTGGTCTGAGAGACAGATTTTAAGAAATTGTTTAAGTGGTAAGACAGAGAGAGAGAGAGAGAGATTGAAAGGTTTAGGGACATAAAGTTACAGCCATAAACTGTGGAACAATGAAGATTTTAAGACATACAGATTGCATTAGAAGGAGCACAGAAAACCCAAAGAGTTGTTGGGTTGGAGGAGGCTATAAAAATTGAGGGAAATACCTGGGACTTAAGATTGTGGGGGGTATTGAAAGTAGGAATGCAAATTTAAAAATCAAGTCAGGGCATGACTGGGAGCCAGTGCAGATCAGAAAAGGGATAAGTGAACAGGATTCTCCAAAAATGACAGATCAAAACAGATTGGTGCAGCCCAAGTGAAAAACTTGAAAATTAAACATGTGAAACTTGTGGAGAATGAGCATACCTGGAAGCTCTGCTGTTGAGGGAGTCCAACTGGGGAGGTTCAGAAGAAAACCCTTCCCCTGAGGTATATGATGAGGGAATAAAGGATGTAAATAAGGTTATGACCTTTGCATAACAGGTTCCCAGAGGCTTACCTGTGGGAAAATAAATCCTCGGATGTTAATGCATCAACCTACTGCTGTGAGCTCCTGAGAGAGATAAACAAAAGCCAGAAAGCAAGGCATCAGGGACAAGCAGCTGGAGGCGATATACAATCACACAGAAAAGGAAGTCTGGAGATGTACCTGCATCTAAATTCACTAGAAAGTTGTATCAAATAGAAAATGCTAAAGGGAAAAAACAAAAACAGCTTTATGTCTATCTGGTGTAAAAGTAACTCTAGTGGTTGCATTTTTTTTTAGTTTGGGACCTGAACTAAAGTGAATTTCTGGATTGCGACTTTATATTGTGCCTGGGTCAGTCATCTAATGTGATTTTTGTAAGCAGGTCAATTAGTAGCCAGGGTGAATGCTCCCCATCCAATTGAGGATGTCAGGTAAGGCTGGAGGGCCAACTGGAGAATATCCAGTATTAACAAAATGTCATTCTCACTGTGTTAGGAGGTGCCAATGTGTGTAAAAGAGAGAGATAAACAGAGGGGATCACAATGAAGACAACTTCCAAATGGAAGTTGGATAAATGTTGGAAGTAGGATAAGGGTCACAGCTTTCAGGCCATCATCAAGAAGGAGCAAGCTCCACTGGAATGCCAGCGTCCATGGGACGTGCAGGAGGAGGGGTTTCTAGAGCAATGGATAATTACCAGCATTCCCTTTAAGCTGTATAGCCTGTCCAACGTTCTGCGCATGCTGATCAGCATGGTGGCATATTGAACTCCAGTTTCAGAAGTCAGTGTTGCGTGTGGACTTCAGTGCACTGAAGAAAAAATAGACAGTGTGTTAATCATTACTTTCCACTTGCCTCTCCCCATACCTGCTGCAGGATGTCACCCCCAACTCTTAGGCCAGTTTTGACATCAGTTGGGAACCTGCAAACCGATGGGAAAATTCTCGTTGATTTCAGGTAAGTGATCTTAGTACGCTATTTACTTAATCGAATAGATTGTCTGTCACTTGAAGGCAGGGAAGCTATTAACCCCCTTCTCTCCCTCCCAGCACAAAAATGACCTGCTGACTCCTCGTTCTCTGATTTAAATTTTCAGGCCTGTCCAACTCTGAAAGAATTCAATAAACTCTACCTCTCTTTTTGATACATCCAATGTTGAGTTGAGGCTTGTTCAATTTGTAAATTTTCACAGAGAAGGCAGCAAATGATTAAAGGACCCTAAGTTTTCATGCATGTTTCTTCAGAGGTCCCCCTTACTCATTATTTATTATGAAGGAAATTAAACAGAAACATAGGGGAGCTTATGCTTTAATAATGCGCGACGCTGGTGAAATATTATCTAGAGTACTGTGGGCAGTATATTGGTCTCCTTTTTCAAAGCAGGTTGTAATTGTATTAGAGGCAGTTTGGGGAAGGTTTACTTTTCTAAGATGTTTTATAAGGAGCAAGAGGGTAGCTAGGGACAGTGTAGGCCCACTCAAGGACAAAACAGGGAATGTATGCGTGGAACCATACAGAGGAGTGTGTGATGTTCTTAAATGAATACATTGCATCGATACTTACAAAGGAGAAAGACATGGTGGATGGTGAGTCGCAGTAAGGAGATGTTGATATTCTAGGGCAAGTCAATATTTTAAAAAATGAGGAAAGAGTTTAAAAAAAAATTACAGTAGATGTGTCCCCAGGACCTGATGGGATCTATCCCAGAATGTTGAGGGAGGCAGGTAAGGAAATTGCTTGGGCCTTGTCCAAAATCTTTGTGTTCTCTTTAGTCACATGAGAGCTCCCAGAGAACTGGAGAATAGCCAATGTTGTTCTTTTGTATAAGAAGGCCAATAGAGATAATCTGGGTAATTACAGACCAGTGAGCCTTACATCAGTAGGGAAATTATTGGAGGAGATTCTTTGGGACAGGGTTTACTCACATTTGGGAAAGAAATGGACTTATTAGCAGAATGACTTTGTGCAGGGAAGGTTGTGTCTCACAAACGTGATTGAGTTTTCTGAGGAAGCGTCAAGGATAATTAATGAGGCAGGGTAGTACATGCATACATAAAAACGGAGAGAAGGAGTAGAATCTTCTACTCCAAAAGGAGGCCAACTTGGAGGCATGAAGGATATTTAATTAGATGGGGTCATAGTGAACACAAACATGCCTCTAGAATTAAGCCCTTGGCAGGAAGGCCCATGGTTACATTTTCTACTGTGTTGCTAATTAAGGACCTTTAAATTTCAGCCTTTAACTAGCTGATTAGGAACTATTTAACAGGCTCATCTGTTGCCATCGGGAATTAATGCAGCGACAAGCAAGCCTATTGCAATGTGGCAGGTCTGACAAGTTGATTTTGTTATGGCTGGGGTTGCTACTTGATCAAAGTGGGTGTATGTGTGTGTGTATACATGTGCAGTGGGGGGTTGGCCACAGGTCTTGCTAAGTGAGACACCTGCAGCATCGGGGTCCTGTTTCCATGGAAAAGCTCGCTGGTGATTTCACCATTGCCTGATGGGCATTGGCTTGGTTGGCTTTCTGTGGAAGGAAAACCATAGGTCTTTTGTCGGTTCTAGCTCTCTAGATGGCGCATGAGATCCACGATGCCTCAACAAGATTCTGCTTAATGTGCCAAAAGATTGACAGCAGACTGACTGAATCAACCCATCAAAATTGACTAGAAAAAAAATGAAGCTATCTGCTCTGTTTGGGATGACGAACATTTAATTCTTAGCTGCCTCTGAATGCTTGATAAGATTCCAATGGAAATTTTGGCAGAACACTCAGAACTCATATGGAAAGTTAGAAGACCACTCAAGAATCTTGACACCAACCATGGTATTGTGTAGTAATATCCACCACAGATACCATATGGTACCGAACAATGTTGGCTTATGTTAGGGTGGAGTAATAATACCATGCTCCTTTTTGTACTGGTCTTAAGGACTGCTCTATAATCTGTGGTGAAGGATGGACCACAAACAAGCTGTAGCAGAAGAGACTCCTGTGTTTCACAGCAGGTTACATAAACTCTTACTTCATATTAGCTATTACCAACAAGAGATGAAAAAGACACGTGTGTCCCCATCAGGATATGGTGCCCAAGTTCTACTGGGTATCCATGATTGCGAAGCAGCATCAGGGTAGGCGCGGCTCAGAAAAGCTGGGTGAAGTGGCCTCGTTCAGTGTTATACACTCAATGTATTTCATGGTATCAAAGTCTCACTGTAAACAGGGTAAAGGCAATAAAGTGTCACTAGACTCAAAACTTTACTTCTGTTTTTCTCTCCACAGATGCTGCCAGATCTGCTGAGTTTCTCCAATGCTTTCTAGTTTTTGTTTTAAATTTCCAGCATTCACAGTTTTTTGTATTATTATGAAGGCAATAAATATGGCCATGTTAGTTTCATTTGCATCACGAGGAAAGATGATTTTAAGAAGTGTGAGGAATGATGCATATGTAATTCTTTATAAAGTCATTTAGTGTGAGGATAAGTCCAATGAATAATTCACATTTGCCTCACCAGTAGCCTGATAATGTAAAAACAATTGCACAGAATGAAGGTTAATTACTGTCTGGTATATGGAGAAGCACAAGGAATGATGAGCTCTATAAGCTGGTCCTAGCAGCTGAAACCTCCCTTTATCAAACCTTCTTTCTTTACTACCGAAGTCTACTTACTACATTTCATTTTATCCTAGTTCACCCAATTATTTTTGCATCATTCCTAATTGTTATTTTTTCTCATTATTTCTTCTCTGAAGTGGCAATCACCCTTCTCTACACATCAGCTAATGGATCTTCATCCTCCACTGTGAATCACATGCTGCACCTTATACACTCTGAAACCTCCACCAGATCTGTCTTGTCTCCCCCTCTACCTTATTCAATGATCGCTGCTCAGAACAGAGGCTTCTAAGCCTATTTTTTTATAGTCCTGATCTGCCTGATTGAGTCAGCACTGCATAGAATGGCACAAAATTTCCAGTGCAGTATGAAGCATTAATAGCTGCTATGTTAATATCTAGAAAGTACCATCAGTGATTTCAGATCACAGGAGCTGAGGCCTCAGCGAAAAATGTTCTGGTGGAGTCCTGCTAAATCACATCTCCATAAATATTTAAGAAAATGTTCATTGGTTTGCATTTGTAAGGTTTCTAACCCTCATCTGTCAAAAGCAGCTGGAACCCAGTCATTATATTAATGCACGTGTTATTTTAAACAACTGGTCTATACTAGTGTTAATGTTTCATATGAGCTTTCTCCCACCTCTCTCCATCATACCTTTCCAATTTTTTCTTCTCAATGCATTTCATCTTAGACATACTGAGCTTAGTACTTTTCAGTCCCATACAGGAAAATGGGTAGTGAGATTTGTCTGCTGGCATCAGTCCATTCTCTCTTTCACCTCAGTCCAGATGGTATCTTGCTCTTGAAGATCCTCTGCACAAGTACTTTTCCATATTTTCTTTGGCTGGGCCTGTTTTCTTTTCCCATCTGGTGATGTCTACTCTGCTGCCACTCTGGTGGGGTGCAAGTCGAAGAGGAGAAATAAATGCTGCACCAGTCTCAGTCACCTTTCTATTGGTGATTTTGTCTCTTCAAATAATGCCCCAGGATGTGATATAAACAATGTTAATGTCCAACTTACCTCACTCACGCCTCTTACCTCTTCTATGTCTTACAGTTGGTATAACTAAGGGCATATAGCTTCATGACCATGTTGATGGTGTTGAATGCTCAGACCTTGTTAAATTGCAGGCAAACTGATGCTAGTTTGCTGATTCTTGTATGAGCATCAGTCTTTACAGCAGCCTCTCTGGAGGTGTTGCTTTCTAGGGAGGGGAAATGATCAACATACTCAATGTTCTGTTGCCTAGTGCTAATAGCAATGAGGGGTCTTGTTATTGAGTCTTCATTGTCCTGAACTGTAAGCAAACATTGGTGATACTATTGGTGACAATGCCTTCAAGTGTGTATATAGGATTCCTCAAGGAGCCAGGCAAAGTCACCTGTGAAATCCAAGTCTGTCAACCAGTGGTGTTGCCAAGGGATCCCAATCCTTCAAGGGAACATCCATAACCAAGAGGAAAAGGAATAGGGAGAGTATTCCATCTTGCCCTAATTGTAGTTTGTGGCCATTATGAACATGGAAACACAATTGGTTGAATCTGAGGAACCAGATAGCAGTGGTCAATTGGTATTTTTCAACGTGGAATTGGTGGTCTCCAGGGGTTAGTGTTTGGGCCTCTGAACTTCCCTGATTAAGGATCTATACCTTGGTGTGCAGAGTACAATTTCAAACATCATAGGTGATACAAGAATTGGAAGCATTGAGAATGAAAAGGAACCTGGTCAGCATTGACAAGTTGGATCGAAGGGCCTGTTTCTGTGCTGTGTAACTCTATGAAGACAGTGTAGAAATGCAAAAACACATACAGGCTGGTAAAATGAGACTACAGGTGCAGATGGATACAGAACAAAACAAAGTGATTTATTGTTTTAGGAAGAAAATGCAGAGACAATATAAAGGGTAAAACTCTAAAGGGTTTTTTTTTGGATTCAGTCATGACCAGTTATAAGCATTCAGGAGAGTTCAGCAGAGTAGTAAATATTTGATTGGGTTCCTGGGCAGGTGTTGGCAGCTTTGTGTTTGGACAATAAAACAGAAGCTTCTAGCCTACAAAGAAAAAGCACCTAAATCTTTTGCTCCAATCTGTGTAGAGGAGTAACAGAAAATTTCCTGGTAACTGTTCTCACTTTTATCTTCTTGTACATTGCTCTGTTCTGAAAATTGCTTTGTTGAGAGGTAAAAGGATAAAAACATCTTCAAAGGCATTGAAAGAGCCAACCCTCAACCAGTGAATGAGAAACTGATTCAGTGAATCCACAACCTTACATCATTAGAAAAGAATTGAAAGGGGTTAAAAGAAAATAACTCATTGATGCCTGTGATCCAAACTAGTGTGAATTATGCTCCAATATTATGAAACAGTGTTGGAACACGTACAATTGAACAAAAAAGTCAAACTCCTTGGCCCAAATCAACAAATCGGAATCAGATCATCTATTTTTGACCCTGAATGGACGAAGAGAAAATACATAACCTACGATTTTTAGAGTTGATCTTTTTAAAGGGGACCCTTTAATCCAGCAATCCTCACAGAACGGAGTGGACAGAACCTTCTTAAAAGTCACACCTCCCACTGCTATATTTTGGTAGGTAAATAGTTGTGTCTGAAAGCTTCTTTGAAAAGCTATGTAGAGAGGGTAGGGGAAATGAGGTGAACTCTAAGTGGTTAGGACAATAGGGTGGCATAAGTAGGTCAGGAGTTAATAGGGTCACTACAGTAAGGTCAGGATGGAGTTGGTTGAGTTGGGGGTGGATTGTGGTAGGGGAAGCTCAATTGTATGGTTACACAGGATTTAGATGACAGTTTTCCTGGATAACTGTCCATGTAAGTAAGTTGTAAATGTCCAAAGACCAAAGGTTTGGAGCCTGGAACATCATAGACAGGGTTTCTGAAGGTCTCCCTTCCTCAATTGCGTTATAAAGAACAATGGATGGACTTTTAAAAACTGTTATTGGAGCTTACCTGAGTAACCTGTTTGGGCTTGTTGATGCCAACACACATGGCTCCAAGCTAGCAGCAACTGGGATAGATTAGGCAGGCATTATCCACTTTTTGGCACAAACTACCAATCTCTCCAAGGAGAGAGAGAGAGAATATATGAAGGAAAAATACATATTACACATTACATGTACATGAAAAAATCATCAAATTCCATGCCTACTACTTAACACTTTGAACAATACCAACAAAGGATAAATTTCCAAACAGTCAGAGTGCTGTAACCCAAACATTTTATTTTAATTGAAGGGCATGGAAACTTCTCGAGTTTATTTGTACATCTGTAGCAACTTTCACTATTTCATTACATCATGGAGTAACTTTGTATCAGTTAATTATTGCTGAAGTGCTGCAGTTGTTGCCGTATTGCGAACATAACATCCAATTACAATGAGGCAAACTATCCCCCACTACTATACAAAGATGTGATAATAACTAGATGATCTGCTTTAGGTGGTAGTTGAGGTTAAAGTTTGGTCAGGAAATCAGGAAAATGCCCCTGTTTTTCCTTGAAATTCTTAATTCAATAGCAATGTCTCAACTGAAGTGCAAAATATCAATCAATGCAGCACTTCCTGAAAATGTTTGCTTGGATTTTTTACTTAAGACTCTCGCTTGGGACTTGAACCCATAATGTTCTAGTAATGAGGAAGTGAATGTAAAAAACTTACGTTTTATAACCTGTAATCACTAGAAAGTCTCAATAGATTGGGTTGCTTTTATCATTAAGACTGAATGAGTGACAAACATCTGCTGGTGTGTTTGATTTCTACTCAGCAGGGAAAGTGAGAAGTTAAGGAGTCCAAGGAAAGGGGACAACAAGGTGTGGGGCCGGATGAACACAGCAGACCAAGCAGCATCATAGGAGCAGGAAAGCTTGATGTTTCGGGCCTAGACCCTTCATCAGAAATGGGGAAGGAAAAGAGGGTTCTGAAATAAATAGGGAGAGAGGGGGAGGTGGATAGAAGATGGATAGAGATGAGGATAGGTGGAGAGGAGGCAGACAAGTTGAAGGGGTGGGGATGGAGCCAGTAAAGGTGAGTGTAGGTGGGGGGG